>WEIU01005961.1:5778-24026 GCA_013389925.1 Aegithalos caudatus | reverse complement strand
CAGCGCCTGCCCCGCCCGGGAGCGCGCCCGCCCCAGCCGGGCTGCATCCCTTCAGTTTTCCCTTTATTTATCCATTTATTTATCCATTCACTTATCAATTTATTTATCCCTTTATTTACCCATTTATTTACCCCTTTATTTTTGCCCTGAACCAGCCTCTCTGCTGCTCGAGCTCCTTAAAACCTCCCCCGGATCATGGGGCAGCCCTGCCCGGCAGCCCTGCGGGAAACTTTTCCTTTAAATACAACGACAGTGAGAACTGAACCTCCGGAGGCACCAGCTCCGCGTTTGGAGCTGGTTTCTGTTCAGGGGCACTGGGCTGAGCCCCAGGGCTCCCGAGGGCTCCTGCCCGTGGGACGGGCAGCCGGTACCCACGGGAGGGGCTGGGGGCGTCCCTGTGCCCAGCGGGGCTCGGTGGGGACGGGGGTGGTGCCTCCTTGCACAGCTGGGTGTGGGGATGGGCAGAGGGAGGAGTGGGTGACATTGTCCCTGTCATCCCCACTGGAGAGAGCCCAGAGGAGGGCACGGAGCTGCTGCAGGGCTGGAGGCAGCCTGGGAGAGCTGGGAATGTTCCCCTGGAGAAGGGAAGGCTCCAGGGAGAGCTGGGAATGTTCCCCTGGAGAAGGGAAGGCTCCAGGGAGAGCTGGGAATGTTCCCCTGGAGAAGGGAAGGCTCCAGGGAGAGCTGGGAATGTTCCCCTGGAGAAGGGAAGGCTCCAGGGAGAGCTCCCAGCCCCTGGCAGGGCCTGCAGGGGCTCCAGGAGAGCTGGAGAGGGACTGGGGACAAGGCCTGGAGGGACAGGACACAGGGAATGGCTCCCAGTGCCAGAGGGCAGGGATGGGTGGGAGATTGGGAATTGGGAATTCCTGGCTGGGCTGGGATTCCCAGAGCAGCTGGGGCTGCCCCTGGATCCCTGGCAGTGCCCAAGGCCAGGCTGGGGCAGTGGAAGGAGCAGTGGTGCAGCCAAGGCAGGGTTGGTGTTGGTGTTGACCTGCCTGCTCTCAGGAGCTGCAGGGGAGCTGCAGGGGAGCTGCAGGGGAGCTGCAGGGGAGCTGCAGTTGTGCTTTGTCCACTCCAGGACAGACACATCCGTGAGGAGAGGTTGTGGGAGTGCTGAAAAGCTCATTTCACCAAAATAGACAAAAAAAGGAGATCTGCAGGGGGAGCTTGGCCCAGGCAAACACCGAGCTCTGGGTCAGGCCCTGGCTCTGCCCCTGGAGCTGTCCTGGCCTGTGCAGCAGTGCCAGAGGGGTCTCTGCTGCCCTCGCCCCCTGCTCCACCTGAGCCCCTCCAGAGCTGAATTCTCTCCCAGAACCTGCTCCAGGGCACGGATCCCATCCTCCAGAGCTGCTGCTGGACGCTCCCTACCAGAGACAGGGCCCGCGGCTCCTTAGGCGTGTGCCCAGCCCTTCCCCAGCCACATCCCCTGTAATTAAGCACATTTCATCCCTCGGGAGTCCTGGGACAGCCACAGGGCCCCGCCTGCCCCGGGAGCGCCCCTGACCGTGGCTGGGAGGTGCAGAGCGCTCAGCAGTGCTGGAATGCACCCCGGGCTGATTCCCCGATTCCAGGAGGGGAATTGATCCCAGCTTTAACTCCCAAATCGATCCTAACAGCTGAGATTATACTGCCAATCCTTCTTTAGTGGATTGCTATCAATTAGCAGCTAAAATGTTGCTGTAATGTGCTGTTAAAGTCTGCCTGCCCTGGCTGCCTGTCACTCCAGGTAAAATTTGGGTGGGACAATAAATCAGCCTCAGGCTGGGCCAGGGGAGCTCAGGGTGGGCAGCAGCAGGAATTTCCCCATGGAAAGGGGGCTCAGGGATTGGCAGTGCCCAGGGAGGTTTGGAGTGCCCATCCCTGGAGGTGGCACTTGGGGACAAGGTGGGCATCGGGCACAGCTGGGACTCCATGACCTCGCAATGCTTTTCCAGCCTCAGGGATCCTGGAATTCCCTGATTTCTGTGAGGTGTGTTTAATTAATCACATCCTTTGGTTTCAGGAATGAAATCTGTACTTACAAAGGCAAAATTAAGGGCTCTGACTCTATTTTTTTCCCTTCCATCCATTTTTTTTTCTCATTGGTAGCACAGGTGGGGGAGTTTTAAAGGCTTTGCCTGAGATTATTATTTTTTATGGGGGCCTAAGGAGCATGGGAAGAGGATCTTTAGTGAAAACCAGGTCTCTGATGTCTCCAGGACAAGTTTCTTTTGCTCAGGCCCTTTCCTGGGAGGTGTGAGGTGAGTTCCTGGCAGAGGATCCACGCCCGGGGCTGTGTGCACCCCTCGGATAACGCTGCCTGCATGGCTTTTATGGATATGTGGAGACGATTATGATCACCCCAGCAGCACGTTTGATAAATGAACGTAATTACAAATACAATAGCAATTGATGTGATCACCGTGTTTACCAAGTGTGCCTCATTGTGTGCATTGATCGGGCTGGGGAGGATGTGGGAGCATTCCCTGCCCCTGGAGCAGGAGAGGCTGCGGCTGCAGGGGCACAGCTTGGTGGGGACACAGGGATCACATTGGGGACACAGGGATCACATTGGGGACACAGGGATCACATAGTGGGGACACAGGGATCACATCAGCGGGGACACAGGGATCACATTGGGGACACAGGGATCACATTGGGGACACAGGGATCACATATTGGGGACACAGGGATCACATTGGGGACACAGGGATCACATATTGGGGACACAGGGATCACATCAGCGGGGACACAGGGATCACATCAGTGGGGACACAGGGATCACATTGGGGACACAGGGATCACATATTGGGGACACAGGGATCACATTGGGGACACAGGGGTCACACCCAGCTCAACAGCCTTGTGTGCACTGCGGGGGCCTGCTCTGGTACCCTGAAACCCCATTTTTGGAGATTTCTGCCCAAGCTTGGCTTTCCTTTTTTCCAAAAGGCCAATAACCAGCCAGGAGTCTTGCCTTGCTGAGATCACCAGCCTTGCACCTCAACCTGAGACTGAGAAAGGGAATTAAAAAAAAAAAAAAAAAACCAAAAAAACAAAAAAAACAAAACTGTATCAAATGTCTCTTTTAAGATAAAAATTAAAACCTAAGCCCCAGAACACTCGACCCCCAGCTCTGTGGTGTCTTAGCTCTCAGCTGTTCGTTGTTGCATGCAGCAATGTGGTTTGGTCAGGCTGTTTTTTGGAGGTAGATAGCACAACACAACGTGGGATGCCTGCAATGATGGGATGTGCTCAGGCAGGCTCCAGGGAGGAGTGGGGAGCGTTCTCCTGCAGGATGGGAGCTCCTCGGATCAAGTGCCACATGAAAAGCAAAGCTGTGCAGGAGGGATCAAAGGCAGGACTGCTCCAGAGGAAGGGGATGATCCTGCAGCAGCCACAAAGGAAATCTTGAAGCAGATCTGAGCCCAGCTGGGCACTGGCACCTGGGGAGAGCCAGCCAGAGCAGGGGCCATCCCCAGGGAGGGACAGGCTGGCTCTGGGAGTGTTTCAGTCACTGGTGACTTCCTTCAGGCTCTGTGCATCCTTCTGGAATTAGGGAGGATTCTTCATGATAAAACACTGAATTTTAGGACTCTTGTGCTTCTGTATATTCAGTGATGAGCAGCTTGTGATGTGTCTGGTCTCCTTTCCAGCATTCATGTAGCTGCTGGTGAGTTTCAGCTTCCAGTTTTTGCAGTTATTTGATGACCTCTGTCCTTCACTCTGCCTCCTTTCACACCCAGTGGCCTGGACACCACCACAGGGATGTGTTTTTGGCACGTCTTGTCCTCACTGATCCTGCTGCTGCTCCTCCCTGCCTCCTTTTCCTGTGGAACACTCTTGGCTCTTGCACACCTCTGTGAGCTGGGGGTGAGCCCAGAGACACCAGCAGGTGGGAACTCCTGAACAGGGAATGCCAGGAGAGCTCCAGGATCTGCCTGTGCTGCCCTCCAGGCTCCTGGGGCTCACACCTGCTGACACAAGCACGGGAGCAGCAGCAGGCTGTGCTGCAGCCAGGGCTGGGAATGGGAGCTGGCTCCTCTCCTGCAGCTCCTCCTGGGATCAGGAGCTTGGTGCTGTGCTGTTCAGAGCAGGCTGCGCTCCCTGGGACCATTCCCTCGGAATGTTTGGGTGCCATGCAGGCAGAACCTCAGGGCATTTGCATCTCCTGCTGCAGGGCATGGCAGGTGCTGCTGTTTGCACAGAAAGCAGTGGTACCACGTGGGTTTGGCTGGGAACAACTGGAACACCTTCCAGGGGTGGAATTCCAAAGCTCATCGGGTATTTGGGGGGTTTCCTTTGCTGCTGGGAGCTTTGGTTGTGCTATTCAGAAATTGGGAAGGAATTCCTGGCTGGGAGGGTGGGCAGGCCCTGGCACAGGGTGCCCGGAGCAGCCGTGGCTGCCCCTGGATCCCTGGCAGTGCCCAAGGCCAGGCTGGACACTGGGGACAGCCTGGGACACTGGGAGCTGTCCCTGCCATGGCACTGAAGGTTTTTCTGTGTGTTTTGGGGTAGCAGCAGCTGCACTCCACGTTCTGCAGGTGCTGTTGTCACAGGGAGCCTCCAATTCTGCTTCCCTCCAACTTCCATGCCAAAGAAAGCACTTGGAAGAGCACTTCAGGATCTCAGCTGAGAATCAAATCAGAAAAGGTTCTTCTGGTGAATGGCTGATCAGCCTTAGCTCGCCTTGGCTGCAATGTGATTTAAGAGTACTTAGCACCTTGCATTAATTGGCTCTAAATGGGCAAAAGGCATTAAAATGAAATTCTTTTAATTAAGTGACAATAAGCATTCCGTGCTCCAGCACTCAGCTGTAAATTGTTTGGGAAGCTGCTGGGGCTGTGCCCACGGAGGGGCTCTGCTGGCAGAGGCTGCCAGGCTGGGCTCAGGTGTGTCTGACCTGCCCCGAGGCACAGAACCTGCAGCAGGAGTTCTCTGCTTGCTTTCCCCTTCCCTGTTTGCAGAATCCTGGGCTCTGCAGGCAGGTTTGTGCTGCTCCAAACGCAGATTTTCTCTCTACTCCCCTGGATTTGCTGCTTGTCCTGGGGATTTTTATCCACAAGGAGAGGGGACAATGTTTGGAAGCCCCAGCAGTGGTGAGGGAGGTGTGCTTCAGCCAGCCTGGGGTGTTTGGGGTGCCAGCAGCATTTGGGGGTGCCAGGGGCAGGGTTGGGGCAGGGACACTCAAACCCTGCAGGCAGCCCTGCTGAGGGAAGGGATCCCTCCTGCAGGGTGGGACACCTGGGCTGGGGACAGCTGGCCCCAACACACAGCGTGGGACTGGGATCCTGGGCCTGTCCCTGTGCTCATTTCTGTCCCTGTCCCTGTGCCTGTTCCTCTCCTTGTCCCCATTCCTGTCCCTGTGCTCGTTCCTGTCCCTGTCCCCATTCCTGTGCCTGTGCCCGTTCCTGTGCCCATTCCTGTGCCCATTTCTGTTCCTGTGCCCTCTCCCTGTCCCTGTCCCCATCCCTGTCCCTGTACCCATTCCTGTACCTGTCCCTGTCCCTGTCTCTGTTCCCATCCCTGTCCCCACTGTCCCCTCATGCCTCTCCCATTTAACGGGGATTTTTCCCTCTGCTGGAGCCACCCCAGGGCAGGAGGAAGGGATGGAGAGAGGGATGGAGGGAGGAGGGGAGGAGGGATGGAGAGAGGGATGGAGGAGGGATGGAGGGATGGATGGAGGGATGGATGGAGGGATGGATGGAGGATGGATGGAGGGATGGATGGAGGAGGGATGGAGGGATGGATGGAGGGATGGAGGAGGGATGGAGGGATGGGAGGAGGGAGGAGGGATGGATGGAGGAGGGATCCTGCCCCTCCCGGCCCCGCTTCCCTTCCCATCCCCTTTGGATGCCACCAGCTCCTCAGAACCCTCTCTCCTCTGTGAATGTAAATCTCATTAAAGCCCTCCTGGTTCCCTGCCCACTTCTCCACCATGAATCCAATCGCTGTCATTATTTCTGCCTGTGTCACTTTTATTTTCTCTTACCTTTTCCCCCTCGGTTTTATGTAAATAATGTTTGGATAATGGAGTGAAATGGTTTCCATGGTGCTGAACAAATACGGGTCATGGTGTGTGGGACTCCTCTGCACCTGAACATGAAGGTGAACACGGATATAATTTTTAATTATTCGCTTTCTAACAACTAAGAAATAAGTTTTGTGTCTCTTTTAGCGTCGTTTTGCTGACGAGAAAAATTAGTTCATTGCGAATTCTGCCAAAAAATAGTTCTGCCTTTCAAATGGTAATTTTTTCACTGTATTCACCCTTTTTTTTTTCCCTTTTAAATGACACTATCATGCATTACACCATCTGATTAAAAAATCTGCTGGAATAATATTTACCCTGAACATCTGTCATTGGCAGCTGTAAGTGTGTTCTGTATTTATCTACAAGAACTCGAGCTCGGAGCCCCTTGCAGGCAGCAGAACTCGGAGTGCAGGGAAGGAGGCTCTGGGTGCCTGGCTCTGCCTTGGCCAGGGCTGTCCTGGGATGGGTTAAACAGGGGGATCATCCCTCTGGGAACCAAGCTGGAGCTATCAGAGCTGTCCTGGGATGGGTTAAACAGGGGGATCATCCCTCTGGGAACCAGGGCTGTCCTGGGATGGGTTAAACAGGGGGATCATCCCTTTGGGAACCAAGCTGGAGCTATCAGAGCTGTCCTGGGATGGGTTAAACAGGGGGATAATCCCTTTGGGAACCAAGCTGGAGTTACCAGGGCTGTTTATAAGCTGCCTCCAAGTCACTGGTGTCACAGAGGCAGCTGCAAACACAATTTTGCAGGAAGATGGGGATGCTGGACGTGGGGATGTCCTGGAACCAGGGCTGGATGGTGGCAGGGGCAGGGGAGGTGGGGCTGTGCTGCTGCCCCCCAGAGCCCCAGCCCAGCCCTGTGCTGCCCCTGTGGGGCTGAGGGGAGTCTGGATGAAGTGGGAAGGGCAGGGCAGGGCTGCTGAGAGAGGAGCCCGTGCCCTCCATCCCAGCCCTGTGTGCTCTGCCTCGCTCTCACAGGGATTTCTCACGCTCTGCAAACAAGGAAAGAGGATTTCACTCATCCTCCGAGCAAGAGGATGATAAAACAGAGTTTATGAGCTTTATCTCATTGTCTGAGTTGCCATCTAAATAGAATTTACATTGTCTGACCCCACTCAGGTCCTGCCTTGCCCTGTGAACTCTGCAGAGGAGCTGAGCTGGTGGGTTTGGAGCTGCTCCCTGACACCCACAGAGTGCCAGGGGTGTCCCACAGTGTCCCTGACACCCACAGAGTGCCAGGGGTGTCCCTGACACCCACAGAGTGCCAGGGGTGCCCCACAGTGTCCCTGACACCCACAGAGTGCCAGGGGTGTCCCACAGTGTCCCTGACACCCACAGAGTGCCAGGGGTGTCCCTGACACCCACAGAGTGCCAGGGGTGCCCCACAGTGTCCCTGACACCCACAGAGTGCCAGGGGTATCCCACAGTGTCCCTCATCCCTTAGGACTCTGCAGGGGTGCCCCAGGGTGCCAGGGCTGCAGGGACCTGCCTGGAGCTCCTGCTGTGACACAGGGACTCTGCACCACAGAGTGGGACAGGTGTGACACTGAATCCCAGAGGGAATGCTAAAGAACTTATCTATTAAGATTTAAAATAAGATTAGCATTTTTAGTGTTCGTTTAACAAGCAGCAGTTGCTTTGCTGTTCAAAACTGTGCAATTGCTAGCAAAACTTGGGGTGAGTGACCTGAAATAATGAAATCCTCACCAGGTGAGAACCTTAACTAGCAGCTGAGAGCACATTTTCAGCTCTGCACTCTGAGAACTTGCAGACACAGGGCTGTCCCTCACTCTGAAACTCAGCCTGGGCTGGATTGTCAAGGCAAAAAAAAGAAATAAAAATCCAGAGGTGAAGTTTTTTAATTGAAAATTCCCTGCCACAGTTTTCCAGCATTTCCATCTGGGGACACGAGCCTTGGAGTTGCAGGGGAGCTGCAAGGACTGGAGACAGCAGCGTGTGGCTGAAGTGACTAATCAGACAGAAAAAGCAATGCTGGAGCCAACAGACTCCAGAACAGTCCGTGGGCAATCTGTGGTTATCCCTGCCATGGAAAATGAGCTGCTGAACGGATCAGAGCAAGTTAGGAACCAAAGTGCTAAATTAGCACCAACAGAAGTTTGTGCAGGGGTGACTCACAAGGAAAAGGGACCCGGTGTTCAGCAGGAAAACTTCCTCTGCCAATAATTCACCTGCTGCTCTGGGCACTGCCTGCAGCTGCTCCTGCTGGCCAGGGGGGATTCTCCTGACACAAAGATCTGCTGTCCCCAGCTGATGTCCCCAGTGATGCCCTGCCCAGCTGCACAGGGGTGGCCTGGCCACTGCCAGCCCCTACCCCAGTCTGCAGGTGACAGCAGCACCTTGCAGTGACCTGCAAGGACCTTACCTGCCCCAGGTGAGGGGGTTCAAGTGCCCCTGGGGTCAGTGGCCTCACAGGTTTGACAATTCTGCTCTTGCCCAGCTTTGGCACTGCCCAGGGGGTGCTGGGGAGCAGCAGGGGCCTGGGGGGGCTCTGTGATGTTCTGGGGGTGCCTGAGGGTGGGACAGGCTTCCCCCAGCCCATATCCTCACAGGGACAAAGGGACAAAGGGTTTCCTGGAGGGGCTGTAAAGATGCAGTGCTGGCCCCAGGTTGCCCCCTTTAATTCAGATTGTACAGGTTCCAATTGAGGTCCCACAGGTTCTGTCTCTAGAGCTGGTTCTTGGTAACAAACCCTGTCAGTGGGGAATCCTTTGGTGCACACTGAGGCCGTCACTGGGGAATATCCTGCCTGTGTGCACGGTCTGCCACGTCCCTCTGGGATATTTTAGGTTCTGCGTGGAGGTTTTGGTTTAATGCTGTGCTTAGACAATGCTTCAGCTCAAAAAAACACAAACAAATGGGATTTATATAGGCTGGAAAGTCAGACCTGCCCTCCTAATCTGGATTATTGAAAGGAGCAATTGTGTCTATTCTTAGAGAATCCCAGGATCCCTGGGGCTGGAAAAGCCCTCCCAGCCCAGGGAGTCCCAGCAGAGCTCTGAGTGCCACCTCCAGGAATTCCTGGGACACCTCCAAACTCCCATGGCAGTTCCTGAGCCCCCTTTCCATGGGGAAATTCCTGCTGCCACCATTAATTGAGGAGCCCCATTTGCATTGTGAGATGAGGACAGCTGTCCCCATTCCTGCTGTGTCACCTTCCAGGCTGGGGACACCAGGCTGGGAACAGGAGGAGATATCCATAAACATAATCCTCCCTGAAGTTTTGACATGGAAAAAGTTTGTGAGGAGAATTATGGCCCTTATTATCAGCAATATGTTAGGGGCTAAATTTAGTTACTGATGTGGCAGGAAACTCTGGGAGTAGTTTTGGTTTGGGCTGAGGCTGAAGCAGAGCAGCCCACCCTCCTCAGGAATTAATGGAGGCTTTCATTCCTCCTGGCAGAGCTCCTTTATCATTCATATGACTAAACAGACAATCAATTTAACAGCAACGTATGGGAATGGAGGGAATGAACAAATAAGCTATGAATGATGAGAATAGAAAAATCAAGCCCCCCTCCCTTATTCCCTTTTAATGGCTAATACCAACAGGGACAAGACCAGTAAAAAGAGGTTAATGAATTGCAAAGATCCTTTAGAAAGTGATTGACTGGTATTGAAGCTCAGTCAAATCAGTCATAAATATTTACTTTTATTAGCAACAGTGGGTTGCCTGTTATTTTCAATTGATTTTTAAAGCTGTCAGAAATCTACCACTGTGACTATTATTATCAAGTGTTTTATTTCATCGATATTCCCGAGCTGCAAGGAGCTGGAGCAGCCCCTGTCCCGAGCCCCTGTGCCCAGCTGGCTGGGGAGTGTGGCTCCCAAAGGATTAGCAGGGGGAGTTAAGGTTCTCCCCTCTGGGAATCTCCCTGGGGCATTTAATCCCTGGGATGTCATTCCATGTCCTCTGGGGGTTCCTGTGCCACCCTCAGCCAGGAGCCAAGGCTGGAGCTGTGCTGGGGCTTTGGGAAGGAGCCTGGTGGTCCCTGTAGCCTTTGGGAAGGAGCCTGGTGGTCCCTGCAGCCTTTGGGAAGGAGCCTGGTGGTCCCTGCAGCCTTTGGGAAGGAGCCTGGTGGTCCCATCCCTTGGGAAGGTCCCTGCATCCCTTGGAAAGGTCCCTGCATCCCTTGGGAAGGTCCTTGCATCCCTTCCCTGGCTGGGGCAGCCCCAGGCCCCACCCTGGCTGTCCCCAGGGACCCCGTGGGGACAGAGCCACCCCAGAGGTGCTGCCAAAGGAAAACCAAAGGAAAACCTTCCCCAGGATTGTTTTTTTTTGCTGTTCCAGCCCGGCCACATCGTGCAAAGGGAAATAACAAAAGGAATTTCCCAGAGATAACAACAAAGAGTTAACATTTCCCAGGGCAGACAAGTTTCCAATTCAATTAGTTTTAATGAACCTTCTGCTCACTGGTTACTGAACTAGAAAGAACAGCAATAAATGCCCAGAGGAAAGAGAGAGAGGATATTAAAGGAGGGTTAGTGTATAGTATATAAATTTCCAAGTTGACTAAAAGAGTAGCCTTGATATAGTTTTAGGAACCAAACCTGCAATATCATCCCTGCTTTCCTCTCCCAGCTGTCACCCGCTGGGATAAACCTTCCCTGGCCTGGTCCTGTCCAGCCTCTGGGCCTCTATTGTCCCTGGAAACCCTGGGAAAAATGATAAATCCCATTTGGGGTTATTTTTTCAATTCAATTCTACAGTTTGGGGTTTTTTAAAGAAAAAAAATCGTTGCAGTATTAGTATTTTATAAGTCAGGTGCAGAGAAAACAGGAGTTAATAAGAAAATGAGAAAGCAAATATAAATTCTGTAGTGAGGACTCTACATTGAATGTATTTTAATATGAAATGTGCAGTAATTTTTTATAAAAAAGCAAAGCTTTGAGGCCGTTGTTCAGCCTGTTACTAACAGCATCCCCATGCGTGTTTGCTCCAAGTTTAAAGACGAATTTTTGCATCAATTTTGGCCACTGAAATCCTGCAGGGAGGGATTTTCCAGGGCTCAGCAGGAGTGCCAGGTCCTGGTGAACAGAGCAGGGTTTGCACAGCCCTGCTGCCTCGGTGTTTGCCACAAAGAGGAGATTTTAATAACTGCTGCATATTGCATCATTGCTTCAAATGTTGCATTGTTGTTTCAAATGTTGCATCATTGCTTCAAATATTGCATTATTGTTTCAAATATTGCATCATTGCTTCAAATATTGCATTATTGCTTCAAATGTTGCATTATTGTTTCAAATATTGCATTATTGCTTCAAATGTTGCATTGTTGTTTCAAATGTTGCATCATTGCTTCAAATATTGCATTATTGTTTCAAATATTGCATCATTGCTTCAAATATTGCATTATTGCTTCAAATGTTGCATTATTGTTTCAAATATTGCATTATTGCTTCAAATGTTGCATTGTTGTTTCAAATATTGCATCACTGTTTCAAACATTGCATTATTGTTTCAAAGAGTATTTGTGTTATATGAGGCTTCTTTTCCCCCACCACTCCCTGAATTTCCTTGGGATTGGAGATTTGGACTTAAAATAGTTCATTGCCTGCTTTCTTCTGTCAGCAGTGGGAAACACTGGGAAAAAATCCTGGCCTTCTAAGCATAGAATTTATCCTTCCTTTGTAATCTAATATCAATTTAAACCAGGAAAATCTGAGTTTTCCTTCTTATATTGGGAGAAGTTAAAGGCAAAATTCTGCTTGCAGTGTTTTAATAGTGATTTTTTTTTTTTTTAATTTTATATTTTATTTTTTACTGCCCAGCCCCAGTGCTGGGGAAGCAGCAGCTTTGCAGTCCTGTGCAGGTCAGCACAGCCAGGATGGAAATAATCTCAGAGTCACCTTTAAACCCCCAAATTGCACATCCCAAAGTGAGGCCCTGCCCCTGGCAGAGTCTGGAATAACAGACCCCACCTCCTTTCTGTGCTGCTTGGTGTGCAAGAACCAAAACAAGCAGAGCTTTTAGGCTGGGTTTCTATTTTAATTGAATTTTCTATACAGTAGCTGGACCAAGGTCTTTTTATTTTATTTTATTTAATCCAGTAAATAACCACAAATAGAGAGGTTTTTTTTCTTTAAGTGCAAAACCAGCCTGGTTCCATTTCCCATTTAGACCAGTTTTATTTTCCCAGCACATCCTTCCCCAGTGCAGACAGACTGGATTTTCTTGCTGTACAAGGCACTAAACTCTTATTCTGATTTTTTTTTTTTAATTGTTATTGTTATTTTTTATTCTCCAGTGTTTGTAACACGATAGAAAATGATTACAGTGATTTTACAGGCTGTTTGCAAAGGAACAAATGGAGCAGCTGAGGGGAAGTTCAGGAACACAAATGTTTGTGTTTGTGGGAAGTGTTTGGGGATGGGTGGGTGCTGAGGAGAGGGATGGGTGCTGGGGGTTTGGGATGGGATTGGGATGGGTGCTGGGGAGAGGGATGGGTGCTGAGGGGTTTGGGATAACTTTGGGATGGGTGCTGAGGAGCAGAGATGGATGCTGAGGGTTCAGGATTGACCCTGAGGAGCAGGAATGGGTGCTGGGGGTTAACCATTGACCCTGAGGAGCAGGAATGGGTGCTGGGGGTTAACCATTGACTCCAAGGAGCAGGGATGGATGCTGAGGGTTCAGGATTGACCCCGAGGAGCAGGAATGGGTGCTGGGGGTTAACCATTGACTCCAAGGAGCAGGACTGGGTGCTGGGGTGTGGAACAGCCCCACTCCTGGATGACTGGACCAAACCAACCCCTGCCCTGGGATCCCAGCCCCACCCTGGTGAGGGGAGCTGGGCAGAGCTGCAGCATTGCAAACTGGGGCTCAGGAGAGCTCAAACCAGCCTGGGGCTCTCTCCTTGCTGCCCCATGGATTTCTTTTTGCTGCTCACTGAATTCTGTCCCCGTTGGCACTGGGAATGTCCCCTCCCCACAGGGGCAGGGGCAGGGGAGGGCCCCACAGCAGTTTTTAGGAGCAGGGCCCAGCCCAGCAGTGCTCCCTGAGCAGATGCTGAGGCTGAGCAGGCTGGCAGCCTCCTCCCCAGCCCACTGAACCCAGCAAATGCTCTGCACAATGCTGGGAACAATGGGGGAGATAAAATAACCCTGCCTTCCAGTCCCTGAAATAGCAGCTCCAAGTCTAGAACTTGCCTCTAAGATATTACAAGAACTTTGCCAAGTAGCACATGAGAAAATAGAGCCCACAGCCATATAGTAAGCAAAAAAATTCTGTTTGAGTATTGACATGACAGTTTTTGAAAGTTCAAGCAGAAAACCAATTATAATGAGCACTGAAAAGCCCGAAGCCCTGCTGTTCAATAAATAAAAAAGTACAACAAACTATTTTCCAAAAAGGTTCTAGAGAGTTTCTTCTTGTCCCACTACTTACAATATGATTACATAAATAGTCTCTATTTGCTGTTGAATTGCCAGGCAGCTGTATTAAAGTACAAATCAAATCAAGTCAGGATTAGAAAGTAAAAGAGCATGGTTTAAAGTAATCTATCCCCCAGGAACTGTGCTCAGATTCATCAAACAGAGCTTAAAGTACAGTATATCTTATACCCTTGTGTTTCCATGCTGCACTGCTGCACAACCAGTTATTATTTTTGATATCCAGAGAATGTTGCTCGTAGCTTTAGAAGGCTCACTTGCTTATTTAAAGTACCAGAACCCTTCTCTGTCACTTATTATTATTTCTCTTGGTTAAGATTCATGAGGAGGCCGTGAGTGTGGCAGGCACGGAGCTGCTTTATTGATCGTGGTGTATTTGCCTCCCCTGAATTACTCCAAACCTGTGCTGTGGAGAAAGGAATGATGTGTTTTCCTCCCTCTCCCCCTGCTCTGCAGGTGCAATGTTTTTAAAAGCTTAAGCCCCCCGTGTGTGGATGTGTCTCATCAGCAGAGTTCCCCTCCTGGGCTGGGGGTCAGTGATCTTTAGGTGAGCAGAGCCCTGGCACCGGGGTCCCTGATCAAACACGGCTCTGCTGCTCTGGGGGCACAAGGGGCTCTCAGAGTAAGCTCAGGTCTCACAGCTGGATAAAGCCTTCCCACAGCCCTCTTCTGAGGCCTCAGGAGGGCAAACCCCCCTTTGTGAGAGCCTGTGCATGGAGGAGGGTCCCAGAGGGGCAGGGAGGGGAGGGCAGAGCCGTGGCCTGTCCTGTGTCACTGTCCCTGGGCACAGCACACCCAGCCTGGGTCACCCTGCTGCCCCAAGGCCACAGGTGATGATCCAAATTCCTTCTGAATCTGAGTTCCAACACAGCCTGGCTGGGTGCTCAGCAGCTGCTGGGGAACAGATGCATCCACAGTCCTTTCCTGGGGACACCAGGGGACCTTGGTGACAGCTCCTGGGGCTCCTGGGGCAGGGCTGGGCTGTGGCTCAGGGAGCTCCTGGGCTTGTCCTGAGGCTCAGGATGCTTCTGGGCTTGTCCTGAGGCTCAGGGAGCTCCTGGGTTTGTCCTGAGGCTCAGGGAGCTCCTGGGCTTGTCCTGAGGCTCAGGGTGCTCCTGGGCTTGTCCTGAGGCTCAGGGAGCTCCTGGGTTTGTCCTGAGGCTCAGGATGTTCCTGGGCTTGTCCTGAGGCTCAGGGAGCTCCTGGGCTTGTCCTGAGGCTCAGGGAGCTCCTGGGTTTGTCCTGAGGCTCAGGATGTTCCTGGGCTTGTCCTGAGGCTCAGAATGCTCCTGGGCTTGTCCTGAGGCTCAGGGAGCTCCTGGGTTTGTCCTGAGGCTCAGGGTGCTCCTGGGCTTGTCCTGAGGCTTACACAGAGTGCTGGACAGCGAGGGCAGGAGCTGGGACACTCCAGGTGTGACCCCTGGCAGGGAATTCCTGCCTGACCTGGTGGGTCAGGGACACTCCTGCCTGCCATCCTAACAGACCAGCACTGCCCACGTCCACTGCCAGGGTTGGGAGGAAAGGGCTCCAAGCAGAGCCAGGGGAGCCTAAGATGGGATGTTAGGGAGTATTTCCTCATGGAAAGGGTTGTCAGAGCACTGGGACAGGATGGCCAGGGCAGTGGTGGTGCCCAAAACCTGGGGATGTGGCACCTGAGGGCAGGGGCTGGTGGTGAGCACGGTGCTGGTGCTGGGTGATGCTTGGACTCGGTGATGTTAAAGGGCTTTTCCAACCTTCCCAATTCCCTGGTTCTGTGCCATTCTGCTGGGGAAGATCATCTTCCACTGAGCACAGGGCAGTGCTGTGGCTGCACAGGAGCCTCCACCAAAGAGGGTGAAGCAGAGGCAGAGAAAATGAAATGCATTGCTCATTTTTGGCTGCTGGGGACAAAGGGAAGGGGTGGCAGCCGGCACTTGTTGCAGCATTCCCCCTGAGGCTCTGCCCTGGCGGGTGCCTCCCTTTTTTCTGTCATTCCTGGTGTTTGCCTGGGGACCCGGGGGAGAACGGGGCCCCTCTCCTCCTTTTGCCCTCCTCACAACCCCGCCGGCTGCACGTCTCCATCCCTGCTCTGCAGAGCCTGCCCTGCTCAGACAGCCCTGCCTGGCTGTATAAATGTTACTGGGCTGCAGATGAGCCCCTTCCTCGCTGCCTCTCCTCCGCTGAAATTGCTCCCAACAATTTTGGGGGAATCTTTTAATGAAGTATTGATTTTTATCGAGCGCATCAAACTAAAGGTAAATGTACCGCCGTGTCATGTTTAAGAAAAACAATACGAAAAAACCCCGAGCCCCAGTATATTACAGATAAACTAAGATAAATGACTTAAGTGCTCAGTTTGTGGAGTAAATTGAAACCATACATCACGGGCTTTCATTATTTTATATTATAAATACTGTAAAGAGTAGGAAAGATGATTGAACAGTAATACAAAATTAGTACTAATTGTCGTGACTCCCTTGATGAGGAAATGCGTTTTTAATACAAATAATGCGGAGCAATCATCACAACAAAAGTTAATTTTTTATCTCCCGTGATTGCGGGGTGATAATCAGAGGACTCTGACATCCATTAAATTGCCCTTCCCCGATCCCGCATGAAGAAATGAAGGGATCTGTGTTAATTTTCAGGCTCCCTTTGATTGGGTGAACCTGTCTCCGTGCCGTGTGACACTCCTGCCACAGGTCATTGCCTGGTGCAGTGTACCGTGAAACAAACAAATAGAAAAAGGCACCTTCTGGCACTTTAAGTTTCGCTGCCGTCCGACTGCAGCCCCGGTGGGTTGAAATGATGAAAAGCACAGCCTCGGAAAAAATCTTCCTATGGTTAGATTGGGAAAAATGAGTATGATTATCACATGTGCTGGGAAGGGCAGGATAGACAGCTGAAGTCATCTCAAAACTCCGGAGAGAGGAGGAAGACAAGAGGTCACAATTATATTCTGGTATCACACTCCCTTTCACGGAGATCTGATCTATTCCGTTTGTTCTTGGAGGGTGCTTAGGGAAGTTCTAATTAAGGGAAGAAAGAATTTTGACACATGTGAAGCCGAGATCAATATTTAGCACCGTAATCAGCAATTCCTGATGGTTTGACAATGTCACCATCCGCACTGTAACTATCCATTATTCCCGGCGAAGGGAGCCGGGCGGAGGCTAACAGGCTTACTGCAGCCTCTCATGAATCACGGCCAGCAGCGCCTCATTCACTTCTATTTGTCTTCCTTTTCATCTTCATTCATCCTTATAAAGCAGCCTGGGCTGCCACCAGCCTGGAGAGGCACCGTGGGCTGGGCTGGGATGGGAACAGGGGAGATTCCTGCGGGGATGGGGGAGATTCCTGCAGGGAATGGAGAGCTGAGTGCCACCTAAATCTGTGCCACTCCTGCCCTGGGACATCGCTCACGAGGAGCTGCTGGTGCTGGGAGTAGGTAGGAATGGGTAAGGAGCACCTCAGCCAGGAGCCCCCGGCTCCTCCAACAAGAAATGGAGAGATCAGGAGAGTTATTTTTAGGGTATGATCCCGTACCTGCTTAAATTGATGGCATCCAGCTCTAATGGTGCAGCAGCAAAAGAAAAATGGAGCAGGAGAAGGAGCTGAATCTCCAGTTTTTCCTACTTGTGCATGGAAGACCATCAATCATCCTGTTTACTGCCTGAACTCTGAGCGGAGCTGCTGGAGCATTAGAGAGAAGGATGACACACACCCCCAGCCCCCATTTGTTTTCGTTTGTTCTCTCGGGATCGTGGCTTTAATTGTTCCAGGGTGGAGATCTGGGAGGTGCTCGCGGAGCTCATCACTTCACCCAATTTTCCTCCCCAAAATGTGAATTCTGCACTTCCCCAGGCACTGGGAGCTGCTTCCCTTTAAAAACCGGGAGCAGAGCTGACTCAGGTGACTGCTGCTCCTGTCTGGGCACACCGTGAGCACCGAGCCTTCAAAGCAAAATCATTTGGAAGAAATCCCGAGCTGAAAATGCTCTGCACTGCCCACGTTTCCTCACTGATTATGGAGACATTAACTGGTGCCACACTCAGTTTATGAATCTTTCATAAACAATGACAAATATGCACTGGAAAATGCTGTCACCCCCACTTTGTGTCTAGTGTTGATCAGAATCAAATGAAAACACAATTTGTTAGGGTAGGAACACGGGAGTGATGCCTTGGGTATGACACGCTCCGGACAACCAGCTGACATTCCCACCTGATTTAAAGGGAAAGGAAAATGGTTCAAAAGGTAGAAATCAAACTGTGAAAGTTGGGATGCCTTCACGTGGTTCTGTGGGGACATCCCCAGGTGCAAGGCAATGTAAGGGGGGTACAATTTCCCTGCTTTTCCTGAGAATGGCTTATATCCTATGGAACACTCTGTTGTTAATCCCTACAAAAATGAAAAGTTTTAATATCACTCCTCCTTCTTTTTGAATTAGAAACCAGGATTTTGAATTCAAATATCTGAATAGCAGTATTTGGATTTCCATGCTGAGTTTTTAAGGACTTGAAGAGTAGCTTTGACATTTGTCTGTTTGCTCTTTCCTCTCTGGCACCGTTTTGGCAGCGCCAAGGACCCCACACGGTCCAAGCTTAAAGAAATAAACACTTTGTGTAACGGGATAGAATAATTTGGGGCCACTCAACACAAAGCAGACAATTTCCTGTTTCTCCTTGCAGTGCCAACCCCACCAGCTCTGTGTTTGGGAAGGAGAGACACCCAGCATCATCCTGCTTTTCCAGTTTTCATGGTTCTGGGTGCTCCCTGCCCGGCCTGGGGCTGAGCCCAGCCCAGCCCAGCCCAGCCCGGCCCGGCCCGGCCCGGCCCAGCCCAG
>WEIU01005958.1:20848-33989 GCA_013389925.1 Aegithalos caudatus | reverse complement strand
CCAAAGTCTTTACAGCAGCCCTAAGTCTAACTAAAACCATCCTATCTTCATGCTCAACTCCTTGCTGCTGGAGCAGTGCCTGCCTCCATATTACAATGCTGCAATCCAATGTCTCATTTCTTACAACTTAACCAAACATGGCCAATTTTAAACAGCCCTTAATAACAGAATGCTTTTACATGGGTACTAGAAATATAGCCAGAACTTAGTCTTTCTGGAAGCCAAGAACACATAATTTTCCTGCTCTTCCATTAATAGTCAAAGGAGCCCAACATAACACCACATGTTAAATTTTCATTAATGGAATGCAGCTGTGAATAGTCACGCCACTGTGTTTGATCCCATAAGCACAGAGTTTTGAGAGGATTCTCAATTGTTTTGATCAAAATTTACAGTCAAGTCAATTCCTCTATGTTTCATTTGTAAAATTTGAAGTTTGTATTGTTGGTTGCCTATGAGTCAGGTCAGATACCATGGGAAACTTGATTAACAATGGATGGGTTTTTTACATACATTCTATTACACTTTGCTAAATAAAAATGTAGGGAATAATTCTTATTTCAGTACTTCAAAAAATTGTAAAGCAACCAGGTTTCATTTTCTTTTCTTACATTTCTCTTGTGCCATATCATATTGAACCCTGGTTATTAAAGTCCCCAAATAAGTTGCTGTCTGAGCACTTAGGGCATTTGTTCATCTCCTGAGCATTGCTAATCTACTTCATTGGCGCAGAGCACTCCTAAGCACTGAGAAGCCTCAAGGAGTTTGTAACAGAAGTCTCCAGCTGAAAGCATCTGTTCACAAATATTCCCATTCTTCATGATGTTCTGCATACCATTATTCAAAGATAGAATTTTATTAGTCCTTAGGATGGACTAATAGCAACCATCAAATACCAATAACTGAAAGCACAGGCAAAATTCTAATTTCTTCTGACACTTTATGGCAGAAAGTCTTGAGATAAGAAAAATATTTACACACATTATTTCCACAAATTTATAACAGAAAGATCAAGGCTTGTATGGAGGCAGAATGAAGGAAATACATGTGTTCAAGCATCAGAAGAAACAGCACAAAAAGGTTTTAAAAGGTAGCCTGCACTGGGAAGGAAAGGGCACCCTTCCCCAGGCACTGCTCTCTTGGGAAGTACTGAGGAAGATGTTGCTTATGACAAGATGAAAAGGCCTGCATTCTGAAAAGGTCACAGCACAGATGACTTCCTAGCTGATGACCACTACCCTCACACAAAGAAGAAGGAAACTAGGTTGCTGCATGTAGTAAACACCGTCCTGTTTTTTTCCTTGCTCAAAATAACAATGTACCCACAAGTGAGTGAAAGCATACAACAGGCATCAACATATTCAAAGATTTATGAAAGCATAAATCAGCAAGATTCTGAGACTTGACATCTGGTGACTCCTAAGGGGTGCGAGAGAATTGTCCAGAAACCGTTTTGTCACCTCCTGTCAAGAACAAATGCTTTTCATATTGCATACAATTGTGTGAGTGAAAGAGTGCAAATTTGTAAAATTCCTTGCTTGAGGAATTTGTAAATAAATATCCTGCACTGAGTTTTACTTCACTAATTTCTCCACCATACTATTGCAGTGTAGAACCACATTATCAAACTAACCGGGTCATATATTGAAAGATGTTATTGCTCCAAGTGACTATAGCGTATTTCTCATGTTTATTCTCACAGTAAAGGAAAGGAGATGCTGTTGCAAGGCTAGGTAAAAAATCACCTTACTTAAACTAAATAATACAAAACCTTCCAGTAATTTTCTTGCCTTAGTTTCAGACATTGAATAATTTCTGTTTATTGTAAATATATTTTGGCCATATGGAACTTTTAAAGTTACTGAGTAAATATTTCACATTTGGTCCATTTTCTTTAGGTAAAATTCACCACTTAACACTGTGCAACTGTATTTTATTTCAGACTAGCTTTGGTGCAGCTGTACTCACTTCAGCACTCAAGTTCACAAATATTAGCAAGAAAACAGCACAGTGAAGGAGGTAAATTTTCAGTTGTGTAATTTCCTGGAAAAATAGTAATCAAAGTTAACCTTCTCAGAAGGATGTGACAGAAATTCAATGATAATAGAAATACTGCTGCTTTAGGAAGTTCTCAGGGTTTGCAGACCCAATATTCATCATAGCTCTTCAAGAAAGGTAAACAGTAGTATTTAGACATCAGCATTTCAAAAATGTCCCTAGGCAAAGTGAAAGAGGTCAACAGTTCCATTTCCTTTATGTTTCTTTAATGAATAGCTGAGAAATATTTCATGCTACAGAGAATAAATGCTTTTAATAACTTAATATACTGAAGTTATATAAAAAAGAAGGTAACTGTCCATCAAACAATAAAATATTAAGCATTTATGGAGTATACCACCACATAAAGCCAGTAAAAACTACAAGTCAGTTTTGTGTGTGAGCACTGTCTCACATACAGGTTTCTTGCTATACAGAAAAGTGATCAGCCTAAGACCCAGACCAAGATCCATTACTGATCAGAATGCCTTTATATTCATGTGTAACTTTTTTCTGTTACTTAATATTGATTGGGAAGAAATATGTATCACCTTTTAGATACTGAAAAAAAATCTGAATCTGATTTCTCAAAATCTGAAAACTTCCAAAATACAAAACCTGTTCTAACATGGGGAATTTTTGTGGAAAACAGTTTGCATTACCTAGAAAATATTCAGAAATTAAAAACATTGGAATAAAACTTTGTGAATGAGTTCATAGCTATTGACTCATTTACTGGTGATTATTGAATGTTTATTCTTTCAGGCTACAAATCATGAAAGAGGCTATATTTACAATAGATCTGTTCCATTAAATCTATTACCCAGAAACTGTTTATCTGCCTAAAAAAAAAAAAAAAAAGCCATGTTTCTACAGCTCAATATATCATCACCTTCACCAAGGACAGAAGCTAAGTTCAAAAAGGCAAGGCAGAAAGAGCTGGAGAATTGTTCCAAAAAAGCAGCTGAACCTACATAGGGACAAAAGTAGGATTCTGCACTTAGTCAGAAATCACAAGCTCCAGAGTCACTCAGGACAAAAAAAAAGTCTTGTAATATTAAAGGAGGTACAAAATCATTCCCCTCTTTTAGCCTAATAAAATTTCACCTCCAAAAATACTTTTCATTTTGAAAAAAATCTTTAAAATAGATTTTTAAAATGAGGGGAAAATTATCCCCAAATTATCCACTGAGGAAAAAGTAAATATTGACCATTCTGTAACAGTTTAAAAATAATTAAAAAAAAAAACCCCATAACCAGACAACAGGATAGATTTTTGTTGAAGCTGCAGAACATCAGTTGCAAACTATTTTCATCACTTAAAGCAATGCGGTTTCTGCTTTGGGCATAATTTACATCCTTCTTTGTTTGACTTCTCTCAGAATGAAAGAGGCTTTCATCCAGTGTGAAACACTTCTCCTGTTTCAACTGACATTTCTTGTCACTTACAGCGAGACCAGATTATCATTTATAGGTTTTGCAGGCTGCCACTAAGTTTCCCTAAATTCTTCTCCAAATCTGGTTCTTCGGCCTCTCCTCAAAGGTCATGTGCTGCAACAACACTGATCTCTGCTGTATGTCCTTGCTGCAATAAATGGCTGGATATGGGGGAAGCAAGGCCACAGTCCTAGATGTGGTATCCCAAATGCCAGGCAGACGGGCTTAATCTCTCCTGTTGGTGTACTAGCCCTGTTCCTGGGAATATTGCCTGGAAATATTTCTTGAGACCTCTGAAGTAAGGGCTTTTTCCAAAGACCTGGAAAGCATATAATCCATCCTTATATCTAAAGATATTGTAATATCTTTAGATATAAGATTTTCAATGTCTGTGTATTCACATATACAAAATTGACACTGAATTTAAGACTCCTAGTACTTTCCCTTACATTCTAGCATATCAGAATCAGAGTTCTATACAATTAATGTTAAAACAAATATATTAAGGCTAAGAGGCACACGTAGAGATATATACTGAATATCAGGACACAGATTTCTCAGTGAGAAGTTGTCTGTTTTGTTGAAAGTAGAAGCATGAGACTGTCTGTCAAGTCACTTGTTCATGCTTGTGTGAGGTAAATAAAAAGCAGACTGAGTTACATCACAGTGGAGAAGTCATGCTGCTACAGGGAAGTATTTTCTCTGTAGGAGGGCCCTTTTGATGCCTGGAGTGTAGAGCTGGAACCTCTTTACCACTTTGAAACCCTTTATGCTACATGTACTTGATTATGGGATGGCTACCTAGGTACACAAATACTGTCTAGCAGATAGTGACGGGAAAATAAAAATCACTGGGTACTTGCTCTGCAAATGTGAGATGCTGATGCACAGAAAGGGAAGAGAAGATGTGGAATCAAAAGGAAGCAAAAGGCAGTAAACAATATGAGAGAAAGCAGTCTTACTGAACTACCCTTGCACTCAACTGGAAAATTGAGATGAAAAGCAGAAGCTGGAGCTACAAAATTAGTCTGAAGATAAAAAACAATTAAGGTTGCACGTATCATTTGGAACTTGCAGTGGAGTGGAGGACTTCCATCTTGCAGGGAGAGGTTCCAAAATTTGGAAGGAAGGAAACATCAGTCTTGTCATCAGGATGTGTAAGAAAGAGGATGTGGTGAACTATAAACTTGCCAGCCCTCGTGCTGATCTTTGGGAATGTGATAGACCAAATCTTTCTGGAGACCCTTTCCAAATACATTAAGGACAAGAATGTAATCAGGAATCAGCAACATGGATTTACCATAATGAAATTTTTCTTAATCCACTTGATGTGACTGATATGGTTGTTTAGGAGAGGGTGGTAGTTCTTATAAATTAGAGTAAAGCTTTCAACATTTGCTGCATCATCTGAGACAGATGAATGAACAAGAATGGACTGAAAACCAGCTGAACTTCTGGACTCTAGCTGGAGGCCAGTCACTAGTGATGTGTTCCAGAGCCTGGCCTTTTAAAATCCTTTTTAATGATCTAAAGTATGGGGCAGAGTGTACACTCAGAAATTTGCAAGTTTTACCAAACTGAAAGGAGTGACAGATCCAGCAGAAAGTTGCTGTCATTCAGAGGGACCTTGACAGATTGTAAAATCAGGCAGGGAGGAAGCTCATGATGTTCAGTGCAGGGAAATGCCAAGTCTTGCCCATGGACAGGAGTAACCCTGGGCAGCAGTAACCAATGGGGGCTACACAACTGAGTCCTTAGGCTCAGCATATTCGCTATAACCTAAAGAGAGCTTTTTTGTCCTTTTTTATAAGTAATAATATTTAAAAACCAGGTCACTAAATTTAAGAATTATTTTAAGGGCCAAGTTGAACTTTCAAAGATGAAAATTTGTGCATAGATGAAAGGTAGGCTTAGAGATCATTAAAAAAGACACTAATTTTTCTTCAAATCATGATCACCAAAATCAAAAATATTTAGGAGACTGCCAATCTTAAAAATGGAACTTCAAAAAAAGGTCAAACCCAGTGAATGTCTTAACACCTTGGAATTAACTCTTGCATTAATCTAATTTTGACACACATTTTCTCTAAAAAGCTTAAAAAATTGTGGAAGATATATGTCAAAATGTTCTTTGCCAAGTGTACTGGCTTTGCATGACAAGGCTTTTGGTAACAAGGGGGTGAAGTAGTGGCTTCTATGAGAAGATGCCAGAAGGTCTTCTCATGTCTGACTGAGCCAATGCCAGCTGGCTCCAAGATGGATCTGCTGCTGGCCAAGGCTGAGCCCATCAGCAGTGGTGGTTGCATAAACTGGCATAATATATTTAAGAAGGGGGGAAAAAACTGCTGAGGATCACTTGAAACGGGAGAGAGGAACGGGAATATCTGGGAGAAAGAAATCTTCAGACACCAAGGGCAGTGAAGAAACAGGAGAGGTTTGGTGCTCCAAGTGTTGGAACAGAGATTCCCCTGCACCTGTGAGAAAGAACCTGATGAAGCAAGCTGTCCTCCTGCAGCCTAAGGTGGAGCTCAGATCCATATGCACCTAAGGCTGGAGTTGGTGTCTGCCCAAAGGAACCTGTGACTCTCTGGGCAGTCCTTCTGGAGCAGGCTATTGACAGAACCTGTGACCCCACAGAGAACCCTACCTGGAGCAGCTTGGTTCTGAAGGACTGCCCTCCTGGAAGGGGCCTATGCTGGAGTAGTTTGTGAAGAACTGCTGCCTGCATGTTGGAGATGTCTCCTGTGGGAGCAGGGAAAGATTCTGAGGAGTTCTGGTCCTGAGGAAACAGGAGCAGCGGAGATGTGGCAAACTGACCACAGCCCCCATTCCATGTATCCCTGCATTGCTGTGGGGGCCAAAGGGTAGAGAAAATAGGGAATGAAGTTGAGTTCAGGAAGAAGGGAGGGGTGGAAGGTATTCTAAGATTCAATTTGATTTGTCATTACCTTGAGAAATTATTTCTTATTACTCTGATTTGTTCAGTAATAAATTGAATTAATTTCCCCAAGTCGAGTCTGTTTTGCCTGTGATGGTAATTGGTGAGTGATCTCTTCCTGCTTGTATCTCAATGCAGAAGCTTTTTGCTCTATTTTCTCTCTCTTGTGCAGCTGAGGAGGGGAGTGATAGAGCAGCTTTATTGGACACCTGGATTCCAGCCAGGGTCAGTCCACAACCCACACCGAATTTCAGATATGTTCATGCCATGTTATCACACCATGTAGCAGGCAGCAGAGTACTATTTTTGGTAATTAATAGTGTAATACAGCTTTCAAAACTCACCAATAATATCCCTATTGATTACATGTGACTATTAGGCTCTTTTTATACCCTACTGCAGTATCTCAGGCAAAATAGCTGAACTCAAGTCCTTTCTCTAGAATACTTTCCACAGAATGCAGGCTAAGGTTTGACCCCATTTCAGTGGTGCTTTTGGGGCTACCAGGTTGCTAGAAGAGCTTCTGCTTGCAGCTCAGGTAAGACAAAGGTAAAATAGCCATGAAATATTGCTCAAGTTCTTCTAACAAACATCATGGCCCTGACTGGGAGACTATTGTATGTTGAGGAGTTAGTGCTCCACCAACAGCTGTTCTGAATGGATGCTGGGCGGTGCTGGGTTGTACCACACATATTACTTAGCATCAAGGACTGTGCTGTGCTACACACATATTTTGATGAAGGATAACTTCAGGACCCATCATGTTTTCATAAGCGCATCCTCTTGAAGAGAAAGTTAACAATCTCTAAAGACAACAATAGCAGCAAACCTCACCAGAAACAGGAATTTTGTTCAGAATGACATTCTCTAACCATTCCCTAGCCTGTGTGGTCACTCCACGTTTTCATAATCAGGCATGTAGTATCTTCCAACATACTATCACATTTTCTGAACTATCAATATATGGCTTTCTTGATGGGATACAAAAAGGTGCTGGGAACCAGTACATCCTGAGATAAAACAATAAATAAAACTGTTAAGCATGTGTTAAAAATGTCAAAAATTGCTTAAAGTTGTCCTCATCCCTTATTCTATTTCCAGCACTGTTGTCCCTGCAGATCCCGGTCTCAGGATAATACTGATTACTAATGTAATATCTTCCAGTGTAACATTTTCTATATCACTTCAAGTTGATATATTTAGTCATGACCTGATGATAAAAAAGGCAAAATTTTTAGTTCTACATTACCATATTATAACAGTGAAACTCAGAATTGCAACTGATATTATTATATAGGAAATAAGTCCCATTGTGAATGTTTTAAGAGCAAAAAACTTCTCACAGCATTTTACTATTTCTTTATGTACAGATCATGTGCCTGTTTGGATTCACACAAACCCATTTATATGTACAAAAGTAATAATTTCATTAGCTGAATTCCTAGTTCTGTATTTTATTGACATTCCAGGGCTTCTCTAGGCATGCATTTAGTTTCTAACATTTCATGTTTTTCATTGTTAATATGATACTAGATATTTTTTCAAAGCCATTCTGAATATCTAGCTAAGTCTATTTTAATACAGTGCAGCACTTCCAAGGAGAAATAAAAATATTTAAAAATACCCCACATATCTCACTTTATTTCCCAGATTATTAGAAAATAAACAGTTCAGCAAATTTACAAATAGTTTAATCCTTCACATATCCCTAATATTATTATAATAATGCAGAGAGAATTAGGTATACAAATAGGGAATTAAAATATGGGAAACAATGAATGGCTCAAGAAAAACACATCTAAAATCAATTATCCATTTGTTTTTGAAAAGGAAATCTTCAAGCAGAAAGTATTGTTTATAGATAAAAACATCCCAGCAGACGATGAAAGTTCCAGTAGAGAGCACTTTTCAGATTTTTTTGTTTGTTTTGGATTTTTCATAGTCTAGAAAGATCTCCTTTACCTATTCCTACTGGTTCAAAATTTTGAGAAAGCTAGAAATGTGAGCTGTAGAATGGGCCAGAATTGCAGCTCTGATTGTGCTATTAATTCTCACAGATATTGAGAGATCCCTATGGGTCATATTTAATGCTTATCACTCTGTTGCTTGCCCTCATATAGTTTAAATCTAGAGTTCTTTTTCTCACTGAAAATATTACATAAGTAAGAGAATTTGTCTACTTTTCTGTTCTCTTTCTCTTGTATCTCATTTCATATAGATTAAATACACTGTCATTGTCAATTTCTTTTCTCTTAATAGTTAGGCTATTCTATTATTAACAGAATCAACAGTAATTATGGAACATTTCAGGAAACAGAAAGCAGGATAAGAAGGTTTAGGTTCATAATGTTATTAGCGACACTGATAGTAGAAGTAATGAAGGGTTTATGGTTTTAGACAATCCAATAAAACTCATGAGACTAACATTTAATTAAAACATTGTAATGCAAACGTTCTCATTTTAAAAAAAAATGTTTTAAGTCAACAGAATACTGGTATGTAATATATCAGATACCTGGCATATGGGGCTTCAGATCACATCAGCAAAATCCATCTCACAGATTTTTTCCTCAACCAAATTTGTCTAGTATCAGCTGCAAAAAAAAAAAAAATATAGAGGGTTGTTGAAAATGTAGATACATAGAATAAAACCCCAAGACTCAAGGACTAAAAATTCTGAGTAACCTTGCAAAAATATCGACTTTTCCTATCAATTTCTGCCAAAATTATATGCCATTCTATATAAAATTCTTTTTTCTTTTACTTGACTATGGGGAAACTCAAATTGTATTCTTAAGCAGGACAGCATATTCCCATGATCCTCTGATGTACTATGGCTTTACCGTATTACATAGTAACATACCCTTTACTGAGAAGTTAATTGGCTTATTATTTGGGGTTTTTTCTGACTTAGATGGTCCCAGAAGTAACTAGTGGCCTTGCTGGTTAAATTACTCAGACTAATCTCCGAATTTCACTGTACCTAGAGCTACTTAGATCAGTTTCCTGGGTCACTTCTGTTACAGGGATTGAAACAGTGATGTTTTGTATCTTTCCCACTCGTATTAAAATATCAAGAACAAGTATAATGCAGTAGAGTTGGTTTTGTTCACAGTGGCTATGGGGTTGTGTTTTGGATTTGTGCTAACATAGAGTTGATAATGTAGAGATGTTTTTGTTGTTGCTGAGCAGTGTTTGTGCAGAGCCAGGGCCTTTTCTGCTTTTCGCACTGCAAAGCTGGCAAGGAAACTGGAAGTGCTTCTGAGGTTGGGAGGAGGAGACACAGCTGGGACAGGTGATCCCAACTGACCAAAGGGATATTCCTGACCATATGACATCATACTCAGTATATGAAGTGGGAGAAAGAAGAAGGAAGGGGGAGAACATTTGGACTGCTAACATTTGTCCTCCCAAGCCACTTTAATGCCTGATGGGACCCTGCTGTCCTGGACATGGCTGAGCACCTGTCCAACTATGAGAAGCAGTGAATTAATTATTTCTTTTGCCTTGCCTGTGTGGTGGGTTTTGCTTTTTTCTTTTAAACTGTCTTTATCTCAATCCACTTTTTAATTTTTTATTTTTTTTTTTTTAATTTTTTGCCATTTTGATTCTTTCCCCTATCCACTGGTAAGGGAGTGGCCAAGCAGCTGTGTGGGGCTTGGTTACTGGCTGGGCTTAAACCATGACAGAAGGGGAGATGGTACCCAGAACGTGACACATCTGCCCTTAACAATTATCTGCGTTTCCCTTGTTTTCTCAGCACATATGAACATCACCTGATGACACAGAGCTGGGTAGTGCAGGCAAGGTCTCATTTTTATCTGATATCCTTTTGGGAAGGATTCACTCGGTGGTATTCAAATCTCAGGTTCAGTTCTTCACCTTTGTATATACACATTTCATTTTTGTAGAGATTTTTTTTTTTTTTTTTTTTTTTTTTTTTTTTTTGTGCAAAAGCTTCATCTGTTTTCAAATGGAAATGTGACCTAATGAGATTTTAAAGTCTGTATACCATGTACTATGTTCAGCTTATATGATTAAATATAAAATTATCCTACAGGACATCAAAAGCGTCAACAGTTAAATGGAGTTGAGTCAAAATATATGTACAGTCACACTTTGAACAAATATTTTTTGAGATAAATACTTTTTAAAAATAATCATTTATCTTTCTTCTGAATTAGATCAATGTGGTATTCATTTTGCCATGCTTGGCAGTAAAATATATAAAAGTATCCAGCTGGTATTATTTCAGTTTGGCTTGGAGGTTAGCTAGGTTTTTTTCCTTTATATTTTTAATCCCAGTAAATCAATCTTATTCAGAGTCAACACTATCCCCACTCATAAAAAAGATTACTAAGGACTGCCACTTGAATAATATATGATTTCTTATATCATGTCATATTCTCCTGCCTTGTATTTAAGGAACAGAAAGTTTTTAAACATCTCCTGCATGTTTATCAGTACAAGTAAAAGGTTTCTTGAAGTTTGTTTTATTAGGCTGTGAATATCTTCTCTATTTTTTTCTGTTGTTCTGCAGTTCTCATAAACCCCAAAGCCTTCCAGTTATGTGTTTTCCTCTCCCATTTTAAGATTCTTAATGTAAAAAGGTCTAGCTTCAGTAACGTGTTGATATTGCTAAAAGAGTTACTCTCTTGGTGTGCAATATCTTATTAGAAAAAAATGTATATCTGATTTTATGTAGATGAAAAAATAAAAGAGTAAGCCAGTTGGGTCCTGATAGCTGTAGCACAGTAAACTAAATACTAAAGTACTTAAATAGTTATATGGGATGTGCTACATCTCATTGATTTAATTTGGAGAGGTCAGATTTCACCAGAGGAAAAACAAAATTCTCTTAGATTAAATAATATGGATTAGTTAGGAGTAATCGCTTCCAAAAGATTTGGTTGGAAATTCCCAAGGTTTCTAGTAAAGAACCAAGAATTCCTCTCTTAGACATTCTTTCTTTAATTGAAATTTCAACTTCTTGAAAATAACACTAAGGTGTAATTTCTTGACTGCAGTTGAGACATTAATTCAGATTCAGTGAGTCGTGTTTATACACCTACCATGTCAGTGAATACCAGCTTCAAATATTTACCCATGTACAAATTATCTACTTTTCTATACCACTGCAATATTTCGGAGGGAAGATATGGACTACTTACAAACTGCTACCCCATTTGCATTACATGCCATCTTAATGCAGAACTATTTAATTTTCAGTGATATCTAAAACTGGTCTAGTTTATTTGTTGTTTATCATACACCATTTTAGACTTACATAATTTCTGCACCAAACTAAATAAAGTTAACTAAGTTAACTTTTTCTTATTGATAATTCTATTAATTCCTTTTAATTTTGAAATGTATTGTCTTTGCACATTCTGCAGATACATTCTTGTTTCAAGCACTGTGTTGTTGCCATGACAACCGTAATTTTAATGTCCAGCATGTGCATCATGATGGCTGACTACTGACTGCCCTTCTCTTTGCAAGACAGTGTCTCCGGGAGGTTATAAGGGGCTAATTTAGTCTGGTAAAACTCAAGAAACACAGAAGTTAGTCATGTACTGTACTATCACATCACACTGGAGCACAATCCTCAGATACCACTTGCTTCCTTCCCATTAAACAAGTAGGGGTGAAAAAGCTGAGAACCAGCCATGATGAGCTATTAGCTATTGGAATGAAAGGAAAAGAACCTGTGCGTGAAATTCCTGAGGAGAAGTATCAGTCAGAATTCAGAGGTTGTTATACCTCCTGGCACAGTCTCAATCTACCTTAATGCTTTATGGTTTGCAGGAGTTGAGATGCTACTTCAGCTTTCTTGCTTTGCAAATACAAGTCTGAGACTGTGCATTGTTGGGCTAAGTTTACTCACACTACACTCACAGACGTGAACACATCCACTAGAAAGACAACTTTTAAACATGGTTGAATGCTTGATGGACCCTGTCTATCAATTGCAGGATTTCCTGCACGGTATCACCTACAGGTGTATTGAGCAGTCACACTAGCTAGAGGACAGATGGCTGGATGGATGGATGGCTGAATGGATGACATTGTACATCACTGAGACCTGTTACTTTATATTTTCCAAAGACAACCACTTTTTTTTCTGCAGAAATCTCAGGCAGAAATTTCCTCCACTATGCATGTCTGGTAGCCTAATTTCTCCATACAGTGAAAAATAATGTGCCAACAAAAACAAAAACAAAAACAAAAACAAAAACAAAAACAAAAACAAAAACAAAAACAAAACAAAAACAAAAACAAAAACAAAAACAAAAACAAAAACAAAAACAAAGACAAAGACAAAGACAAAGACAAAGACAAAGACAAAAACAAAAACAAAAACAAAAACAAAAACAAAAACAAAACAAACAAAAAAACCCCAACCCACAAACACCGCCCCCCCCCAGTGACTGTATATGAAGCTTCTTCTTCATACAAGGACTGAGAATTAATATATTCCCTCTCTCCCAGTTCCTCTGATTATGCACCTCTGTTTCACATGAATAGTCAATGTTATTGTTAGCAGGTTCAATTAAACAGCCTTCATTCTACTTCCTCACTGCCTTAGGCAGTAGGTCTCCACAATATTTCTCAGTTCTGAATAATAACATTTCAATGGCGACGTCTCAGATAGAACAGAGGGAGCTACCAGGCAACAACCTAAGTTAATTTCTTTTTCAGAAGCAATCATCAATCATTCCTTTTTCT
>WEIU01005958.1:3880-20806 GCA_013389925.1 Aegithalos caudatus | reverse complement strand
AAAAAAGGGTCACATTAACAAAGTGCTTATATCTCTGATATCTACAATTGATTTCCAGGAATAATCTGCATTAGAAAAAACATTTTTTAATCCTTCACAAGACCAAACATCAAAATAACTTCTTTTTTAACAAAACTAATACTTTCTAGTTTTGATTTACAGTGTTTCCCTTATAGTCTCATTTAACAGTTTAAATTGTCACCTGATATATGGTATACACAGACATTGAACATAAAATGTTATTCGGGTTTGGGCAGAATAACATTCTGATTAAAAATGCTAATCCAAATCTATAGAGTCGTTGGTCAATGGGAAAGGCCCAGAGCTCTAACATCAGGCTGTACTTCGATTAAAAAAAAAAATAAAAATTACTCTCTCAGAAGTTGGCCAGACAGTGTTTTTAAAGGATATGCTTAGTGTTTCAGCTTCTATTTGTGACAAACCAGGTACTCCTGAAGCCTGCCAACAAAGTAGACCAAAATATTGACTCACGCACCGTGGTTCCTTCTTCATCCTGACCTTGTGTAGAAATATTTCATTAGCATTTGGACTGCCCATTAATTTTGAGGGCAGTGTTCCTACAGTGTATGACTGTTAATTACCTAATACTTCAAAATAACTCTTCTCACTCTAATACTACCTCAAAAGTCATCCCCCTTCTGTTCTTCAAACTTCTTGCCATTTGAATTTATTAAAAAATTAGGTGTTTCCCCTGTGAATGCCAAGACTTAAATGGGAAAGAACCACTGTGGAAACCATGCTTTATTAACATGTGTGAACTCGTCTTTTCAAGTATCCCACATCTCTGTCACAAAAATGAAATAAACTCCTGTTGCTTATCCCAGTCAACACGCAAACAATTTGGGGTCAGAAAGTTCATAGCAGGCAGGATTATTTCTGATGGCAGAGATCAGATCATCATACAGATCATCCAGCCATGACTGCAGCATGTCCACACTATCAGCAAGGCCAAGCAAACCTAGTGTGAAGGCATTGCACAATCCCACTTGCTGAAGGATTAAATGAGCACACTGCTAAACCCACTGAAAAGACATGCCCTTTTTCTCTTTCTTGGCATCCATAGGCTGCTGCAGAATTCCTATTGTAACAGCGAGGTCTTCCAGTCACAAATCCTGAGAGCTATTGTTAAACTATCTGTGAAGAATCACACATACTCTGGTTGGTTCTGCCCAAAACCTGCAGTCATTTCAACAATAACTACAAGACCTGTGTTTGAACTAGGACCTATGGTAATGTAAATCTCACTGCAGTGTTTGACCTGCTGATTTTGGAACAGAAAACTATGAGGGACAGGCTGGACTTCAGCACGTTCAGTGCAGAAAACATCTACCTGGAGCATCTTAGTCATCTGACTGGGAACGCAGGCAAACTATTTCAAAAGGAAGATTCACTACAGGATTGGGTCCTTTAGCTCATGTAAATCTTGCATGACTTCACTGCCCCCATCTAGTTAAAGGCTTTTCCATCAAAATATTCATGAGGATTGCAGCAGTATTCCATCAGCCACATACCACAAAGCAGATTTTAAAAATAGATCTGGGTTTTCTCCCACGCTCTATATGGCACTAACATATTTTCTTGCTACACATCAGTTCTTTTGACTTAAAAAAAAAAAAAAAAAACAAAAAAAAAAAAACAACAACAACAAAAAAAAAAAACCAACAAAATCAAATGTCAGAAGAAGCAGACAAACTATTCAACCCAAAAATCTATAATAGGTACTCCCTCTAGATCCAATCGTATAACATTGACCATTTAATTCCAACCACCCCGCTCTCCATTGCCACACCATCTCACCATCTGCTGGGAACACAGATCATCTGATGAGGTGCAACATTTGCTCTGCTAAACCACAGCCCCTTCCCAGCTGTTCTAGCATGTTCTCCACCTACCTTCACTGTATTCTCACACAGTCTTTCTGGATGAGCCCTAGGCACCCACCACCCACACTCACCTAAACAGTTCCTAGATTCCAGTTTCAACCATTCTGTACTATACACTTCAGCTTGTAGCTGTTGAGTTAGGCTTCGCTTGCATCTCTATATTAGGAATCTTAAGTACTGTTCTCCTCAGTCTATAAATAGATAGATGGGCATTCTTATGCAATGTTTGCTTTCCTACCATTGTGATATAATGGTGTGTTGGTTTTGCACAATCTGGTTTTTGGTGTCAGGGGGCCACAGAGGTGGCTTCTGTGAGAAGCTTCTGGGAGATTCCACCATGTGTGGCAGAGACAATCCCTGATGACTCTGAATTTGGACATGCTGCTGGCCAAGGCGGGGCCCATTAGAGATTATGATAATGCCTCTATGATAACATATTTAAGAAAAAATCAGAACAAAGTGGGGCACAGATTTTCGTCTAACCAGAGAAGGGAAGGAATTAAGAACATGTGAAGGAAAACAAAATGGAGACACCAAGGTCAGTGAAGGAGGGGAGGAAGCACTCCAGGTGCCGGAGTCGAGATTCCTCTACAGGCCATGGTGAAGACCATGATGAATCAGGTTGTCTCCCTGCAGCCCTTGGGCATCCATGAGAGATGCAGAGATCCACCCAGAGCCCATGAGGATCCATGGGGGATGCAGAGATCCACCCACAGCCCGTGGGGGAGGTGCCCATGCAGGAGGAGGCAGATGCCTGGAGGAGGCTGTGATCCTGTGGGAGACCCAGTGGAGAGAGGGTCCCTTGCTTCCAGGCTGGAGCAGCCTCTCCTTGAAGGACTGCATCCTGTGGAAGAATGACCCTTGCCACAGCAGTTTTGGGAGGACTGCTGCTCATAAGACTGGAACCACACTGGAGAAGTTCATTGAGAGCTGTCTCCTATAGGAGGGACCCCATGGTCTCAGGAGAAGGTCTCCTCTCCTGGAGCAGTGGAAGAAAACCTTGGGTGACAAAATGATCTAAACACCCACCCCCTGTCTCCCTGCACTGTTGGTGGGAAGGAGGGAGGGGCAGGGGGAAAAAAGGTAGTTTTAAGGGCTTATTTTACTTCTCATTATCCTCCTCTGACTTTGTTAGTAATAAATTCACTTTTTACCTTTAAGTTGAGCCTGTTTTGCACTTAGAGTGTTTTCTCCTGATCCTCATCTCAACTCATGAAGCTTTCATTAATTTATTCTCTCCTCTGCCTAGCTGTTGCAGGGGGGGGCAAGTGAGTGACTTTCATAGGTGCCTGGTATTTGGCCAGTGTTAAACATGACAAATGGTTTTACGAATATTCTTTCTCCCCAGTTTACCACATTGACCTCAATTGTATTCATCTGCTGCCCAACATATCCAATCAAAACATACCAAATCACAACACCTAAATCATGAACTTAGGAGAGTTCAGGAGTGAGGATGAAATCTGGAAAAGACTCAAGTATGAACTGCTTATCCAGACCTGCAGCCAGTCTGCTCATGGCAAGTCTCATAGACTGCAGTTGCAGTGTGCTTTCATTGAATCTGAGGATTTCTTCCCCTGCAATTCCACCTGGCTTAAATACGTGGAATGATCCTCGAAGTGCCCCTCCAGTGCAATTGTAGGACTACACAACAGCATGAAGGAATGCACGTAGTTATAATTTAGTGGAGTCACGGTGCCTGTTTGGATCTTGTTGAAGGGCAGAAACTGGTCCAAAGAGACATTTTAACTGCTGAAATGTAGCTGGGAATTATTTGGGAAGATTGGTAGCTAGCATGGGCCATGCTGATACAAGTAGCATCTCTAACAACCAACTTCCATAGACAAACTTATTTTACTTATGAGGAATTTTCTCAGCCAATGTAATTTAATAATTTAGCTGTAGTCCTTAGGTATATGCAAGACAGTGATGATTGCATTCTGGTTTTGTTTCTCAGGTGTACTAGCTTTATTCTGGTAAGCCACAACCTCTGTGTCTTTGTGAAATGGTTGTAGAAATTATGTTCTGCATCAAAGATTAACCCAGAAAGATCTATGGGAAACTATACTATCATAACCATACCACTGTATTTATACCTCCCTCTCATGGTACCTATTCTAAAATAAGCATTTGCAGGAAGAATTAGATCAATGTAACTATAGCAGAAAAAACTATGGCAGTAAATTTTTCATGCAGACAAACTCTAAAGAATTCTTACTGAACAAGAAATCTGTAAGAGTTGCAATATTCTTATGACCTCGAATTCTTGAGAAATCATATCTGTGATGGTGAGTGTAGTCACACTGTAGGTTTTTTTAGTTTGGTTATATTACTTAGTTCATTAATCCATAACGTGATTTTCTCAAAGACACTTTTTATGCAACGTGACCCTTAATTTTTAGACTGTGGATTAAAAAAACAAAAGGCAATCACATGCTTTGTTCAAATCAGATCTTTGTTTTTTGTTTTCTGACTTAGAGTAAGATTTCTTAAGGTTGTTTGAACTAGGTAAGTAGATAAAGAAAGAAGAATTATAATAGGAGGGCAAGAGTGGTGACAGTTTTAGAGCTACATTTTTGACTTGAAAGACTTGCATAATAACAATTAAGTTACCTCAGCTCCAGTATTTTACAGCATAAAAAAATAGAAGTTGATTGAGGAGAAAGAGGTGGATCTTAAGTGATCATGAAAGCTCTTTTCTGAAGTCTCATATCTTGCAACCATTTATGTAGGTTCCCATGCGCAACATTTGTACTTATCACAAACATGCTTGCAAATAAACTTATACAACCAAGTGTTTATCAATAAGCAAACAAAAGGGGTCATGAATAGGAATGAAACAATATGGTAGAATCTATTTATAGTTAGCAGACAGCTTTAACTGCAATATACTTGGTAATTAAGTGGATGTTTACGTCTGTTATCTATAATCAGACAGCAGGCTATGGAGAGAAATCTAGATAATGATGGTCCTCATTCTGCCACTCCTTCTGATACTGATTTCAAAGGGAAACACTCAAAGAGAACCTCAATACATATCATATCTAGGTACAAGGGAAACTCTATTTTGAAGAAAAAAAAATAAGATTCTAAAGCAAATAAATATTCCAAATGGTGTATTGTGAAGATTTATGTTACTCCACATTGATTAACAGTAGAGCAAAGAATTACTTCCATATTTGAAGCAGAACATAACTTTATACATCACTCAGAGAAAAGAGACCACTTAGGTACAGAACAGAACACACAAATTCAAAGTGCCTACAACTGATCACAGGAATTAAACTTAAAGCTTCAGGTAGTCAAGTACAAGGAACAAGGCTTTCTTGCACTAAGATCAAGATGTTTAAGTGCTGTACAACTATTTCACAATAACTGTTCACAGGAAATCACAACAGGAAAAGAACTGAAATTTTGTCAGATGAAAGTAGTTTGTGAGGTATGAGATCAGAGATGACAGCGTTGATTGAATAAGCCCAGCTGCTGCCTGCTAGATTACTCATCTACAGAAGTCTCCCAATATGTTTTCAGATTGTCAGGTTTCAACTCCTGTGAACTATTTTCCTTTGAAGTGGAGACACATGGCTGGAGATAAGTATAAAATTTGTGCACTGTGCCATTTAAATTAAATGTTAGGAGCAAACAATTATTCTGTAGCAAAAGTGTTATCCATCATTTCCTAATTCTATCCAGGATTTAGGGGGTTCCCTTACGAAGATGGTGGCAGGATTAACAGCCAAACTGAAATGCATCTACCCTGTTACCTGTGTATGGGCAACAGGAGGAGCTGGAAACCATTGTGTGACAGGAAGACTATGACATAGATGCCATCACAGGAATATGGTAAGATTACTTGTGCATAGAGTTGATAATTTATGGGTAAGAATCAGGGGAAGGACAATGAGATGGATATCCTGGTGGGAGTCTCTTATAGACCCTTCAACCATAATGAAGAAAGAGATGAAATATTCTATAAGCAACTGGGAGAAGCATTGCCATAGGGAACTACAATTTATGAGATATCTGCTGGAAATAAAGTACAACAGAAAATAAACAATTTAATTGCTTCCTGAAGTGCTTAGAAGATAACTTCCTGACACAACTGGTAAGTTAGGAAGCTAGGGGAGGTGTCCACTTGACTATCTTTGAACAGAGAAAGAGTGATGGGTGATGTGATGGCTGAAGGCCACCTTGTGCATTGTGATAATGAGCTGATAGTTTTTGATTCTCAGAGAAGTAAAGAGAGGAGTCAGCAGACCTGCCACCTTGGCCTTCAGAAGGACAGACTTTGGCTGACTGGTTGCGAGAGTCCTTGGGAGGCAGTCCAGAGGGGCAGAGGAGTCCAGTGAGGCTGGGCATTCTTCATGAAACTAATATGAAAAGCACAGAAGCAGGGCATCCCTACATACTGAAGGATGAGCCAATGGTGAGGAAAAGTACCCTGGCTGAACAGAGAGCTGAGGCTAGAACTCAGAATAAAGAGAGTCTTTAACCTTTGGAAGAATTTCATGGCAACTCAGGAGGACTACTAGGATTTCATTAGGTTATTCAGGGAGAAAAAATTAGAAAGCCAAAACCCCAACCAGAAATTAATCTGGCTACTGATGTCAAAGACAATAAAAATGTTTATATAAATACGTGAGTGGCAAAAGGAAGCTAAGGAAAATCTCCATCCTTGTTTGATGCAGGGGGAAACACAGTGTCAAATAATGAGGGTGAGGTGCTTAATGCCTTCTTTGCCTCAGTCTTTAACAGACCAGTCATTCTCTGGATAACAGCCCCCTAAGCTGGAAGACAGGAACAGAATAAAGTCCCCATAATTCAAGGGCAAATGATCAATAACCTGCTAACACCATTTGGCCTGTGGGACCAGATGGGATTTACCTGGGGGCATGGAGGAAAGTGCTCACCAAGATATTTTGCATAATTTTCCAGCAGTCCTGTCAAACTGGCAAGGTCCCAGGTGAGTGGAAGTTTACGAATGTGACACCTATCTATAAGAAGAGCTGGACAGAGGATCCAGGGGACTACAGTTCTGTCAGTCGGACCTTTGGTGCTAGGGAAGGTCATAGAGCTGATCATTTTGAGCATCATCACATGGCACATGTAGGACAACTGGGGGATCAGGCTCAGGCAAGATGAGTTTATGAAAGGCAGGTCTTGCTTGACCTACCTGATCCCCTTCTATAGCAAGGTGAACTCAATAGTGGATGAGGGAAAGGCTAAGGATATTCTCTAGTAAAATCTTCAATATTATATCCAATTGCATTTTCCTGCAAAAAGTGGCTTCTCATGGCTTGGACAAGTGTCCTGTTTGTAAGAAAAAAAAAATCCTGTCTGGATTGCCAGACTTAGAGAATGGTAGTAAATGGAGTTAAATCTGGTCAGTGGCCTGTCACAAGTGATATTCTTAGAGCTCAGTGTTGCAGCCAATCAAGATTAATATCTATATCAATGACCTGGATGAGCAGATGGAGTGCACTCTCTATCAGCTGGCAGATGACACCAAGTTGGCAGGAGTGTTGGTCTGATGGAGGGTAAGAAGGCTCTGCAGAGGGATCTGGACAGGCTAATGTGCCAAAGCCGGTTGTGTGAAGTTCAAAAGAGCAAGTGCTGGGTCCTGCAGCTGGGTCACAGCAACCCCAGACAGCACTACAGGCTGAGGGCAGAGTGGCTGGAAAATGGCCCAGTGGAAAAGGACCTGGGGCTGCTGGTGACAGCAGCTGAACCTGATCCATGTGTGCCCAGGTGGCCAAGAAGGCCAAGGGCATCCTGCCCTGCAACAGCAATGATGTGGCCAGCAGGACCAGAGAAGTGATTGTCCCCTTCACCAGGCCACATCTTGAATCCTGTGTCCAGTTCTGGGCCTCTCACTACAAAAGAGATATTGAGATGTTGGAGTGTGTCCAGAGAAGGGTAACAAAGTTGAGGAAGGGTCTGGAGCACAAGACTCAGGAGGAATTGCTAAGAGTTCTGAGGTGGTTTAGTCTGGAGGAAAGGAGAATCAAGAGGACTTTATCACTCTCTACAACTAAGTGAAACAAGATTGTAGTGAAATGTCTCTTCTCACTAACAAGCAAGAGGGAATGGCCTCCAAGTTGTAAAACAGAAAGCTTAGTTTGGACGTTACAAATAATTTTTTCACCAAAAGGGCTGTCAAGCATTGGAACAATATGTCCAGGAAAGTGGTGGAGTCACCATCCCCGGAAATATTTAAAATATGTGGCACTTGGTATATGCTTTAGTGCTGGTCTTGGTTGCACTGGTTTAACATCTGGACTCAATGATCATGAAGGCATTTTCCAACCTAAACAATTCTACTATTCTGTGATTTTTTACAGTAAACCAAGACTCAAACAGACAACCCCAAACACATGCAGTCACATATGAAAACCGAAATCTAGAAGTTCTTGAGTGGTTTCAGTTATCCTTTAATTTGGATATACTTACATAAACTGAAACTGGAAAGCAAAATTCTTTTCTTTTTCAAAGCAACCCCACACAAGGCCCAAACTCACAACTAAACACTGCCACCACATTACCCTCCATTTTTTAGCCTTGTATACAGTGCAATAATTCAGATTATCTAGGAGACCTCAGAGAAGAAAATATTGTTGAAATAAAAACACTTTTTTCTCAGCAGTTAAGAATTGTTTTTCAGGTTATGCATGCAAAATAAGTGAGACTTCAGAATCCTTTTCAGCAGCATTTCCTGCTGATCGTTGTAGGTAGGAGAAGGAGCTTCCACAAAGCACTGCAGCTGAGTCTCTGCAGGTGAAGGCAGCAGGTGAGGGCAACAGAGCTGGCTGCTGAACCTAGTGGATAAAGAGCATTTGAAAGAGACCAGGAAAGGCAAAAGGGAAGGGAACCCCGGGTCATGGAGATTTGAAAAGGATTGTTTAAGTTAAGGCTAAACACAGGGTCATATAAATAGTGAAACTACATGTTTGGTATGAGAATTTACAAGAGCACTTTGTGCTGGAATAGAATTTCAGGTGCTCAAAATAGAAGTGCTTTACATTGGATAGTGAAAAAGACTTCAAATTTTTCCTCTCAGTCTTTGGCACTCACTTAGGCAAGGATTCCATACACCATGAGTTTAATAAATAGAGATTTATTTCTGAAGCCACCTTATTTGTAAAAATTCATATATCAATGCTTTTATGGTTGAATTTTAAAGATCACATATTGAAAACCAATTTCCCATTTTGCAAGACTTCATACCACTGGAAAAATGTTCTTTGCTAATGGACCATTAGATTATTCTCTTGATACTATTTTGGACATAATTTTTATAATTTAAATATGCTGATTTAATTACTCTTAATAGTAGATCACGAGACAAAACAATGCTCCAGATATCTAGCATTCTGCTGACAGTAACACCTGTATGGAATGAATAGAGACCTGGTATTTTATTGGCCTCAGCTTTTAGCTGTTAAATTAAAATTACTTTGGTATGAAATACCAGAATATGTCAGTGATAACATACTGTGAGAAGAGTTGTTATACAGATGACTGCTAAGTGATATATCCCATCTAGATATCTTGAGAGTAACAAAGACTCATTTCTCAGAAAGCAATACAATTCTTTTTTCAAAATGTAGATAACAGTTATGCAGTAGGAATAATGTAAATATTTACAGTGGAGCTCAAGATGAAAAAAATATTAGCTCAGCTGAAAAAGATCTTACTCAATAGCTTGAAACAAATATGGCAATGCTTTGTTCTGGTGCTGTTAAATCTAACTCCTCTCTGTAATCTTTATTAGCATGCAAAAACCTTCATATCAATGTCTACAATGTCCCAGGTTTCTACTCAGATCACTAATAAATCCTTCAAAATAAAACAGCATTATAGATTTCCTTTCTTTTCCAAAAATGCATTAATAAATACATATATTTAAAAAATCTGTATATATTTATACTTAAACAGTGGCAGTCCTTTATAATTTAATTTCTGTATTATTTGTGTAAGATTAAAAAAAATCAAATGTCCACTGAGAAGCTGCAGGAAGTAAATTTACCTCCTAAAATGAAGATTGAAAGGCAAATCATCCCAGTGTGTTTGTCTGTAATATATTATGTGTAAGAAGTGGATAAGCACACATCTAAATTGCACATAAATATAAAAAATGTTGATGTTTTAGACAGAAGATGGACACAATAAGCAGAAAGCATTATTTCTGAAATAGATGATGGAAGAATTTTTACCTGATAACAGCTTCAAGAAAATAAACAAATGCTCAGTTTCAGAGAGCTTTGAATAATAAAAAGATAATTGAAACTTATATCTTCATGCATGGTTGTTAGTGTCTTCTGTCTCTGTTAAAATAAATGTGGGTTTGCACTTCTACAGATACAGTTCTTTAGTCCTAAAAATACACAGTTTTCCTGCTTTTGTTACATAAGTACACATAGCAGCTTGAAGTCCCTACTCAAATAAAAGCTGAAATGTCTAAGTACTAGTAAAAGAAAAGAAGAAAAATAATAATTTCATTCTGAAATGCAACTTGCAAAGGAAATTCAGATGTCCAACTGAGTTACAGCAATGCTATAGTACAATCCTGTAGTACCTTTTACAAAGAGCCTCTGAGTTCCCTTCAACTTAGCACAATTCAAAACACCTTTAAGTAAAGTTTTTCTCAGCAGGTATATTTTGAAACAGCTTTCTAAAAGGTGATAAGACAAAGAGTTTTGAATACAAACATTGAATTTCTTCTGCAGAACAGCAACATTCACTAAAATATCTCGGATGTCCATGGTAGCCTCCAAGCAATGAAAGGTTTCTTTTAAAACCAGTTAAATATTAAACTGAAGTCATAGTAGATAAAATATCTGTAACAAAACAACATCATTCAAAGGACCAATATAAGATGAAGAAAAGAAAGAGATATCTATGAAACACGGAGCCCTGATCACCAAGAACAGTATCATGGAAAAGATAACATGGAAATGCAGCAAGGAAAACCTGGACTGATATAACTGCTGAAGAACCCTCCGTTTTCTTGCTATTTATTTCCATAATTTCCCTGAATGTGATGCAGAATAACAAATAAACCATTTTTATTTGAAAAGCTCCTACCTGTGAGCAGTGGTCAGGATCATTGAGGAGACATCACTGACCTCTTCCTTCCCTCATCCCATTAGTGCTCAGGTTTTCTTGCTCTTAGCTCTTTGTACCTTCCAGTCAGCTTCCTCACAATTATCCTTTGGCACTAAGGTGAAATATTACCCTGCTCTGTTTCAGTAAGTGTCATCACAGCATCACCTCATTGAGACTGTTTTTATCCAGAAGTAGGGAAAGGATGGAAAGACTGGGCTTTTCTCCAGAACCGTCAGTCCAAGAGTTTCAACATAAAACTCTGCTCCAGTAACACCTTGATAACATAGGATTGAGAGGTGAATAACATATTGCCTTTACTCATTTTAAAGAACACCAGAAGAAATTTAACTACCATTAGTAAAATGGCATTGTCACTTGATAGGAAACACACAAGAAAGTAAAGTCAGCAGCCACATAAAAATAATAGTGTGGGAAGAAGCTGACTTAGTTTCTTCAAGAATAAAATGTGCCTCAGTTCCCACCGGCATTTTCTGGCAAAATTATCAGACTGAGATCTGATACCCAGTTATAAAAGGAAATAAATTTATATATCCATCTTGTAAGAAAGTGAAATGTGTCCAAAATAGTGATTAACTCTAATAGAACATTTTTTAATACTGAAAAATTAAACAGAGGAGTTTTCAGAATAGAAAACCTGGAAATTTCTAGATTTTTCATATATCTATTTTCCCTGTTTGCATCTGGATGCAAACCAGGATCAAGCAAGTAAACAAAGGTCCAAAGAAAGACACACTCATGAACATTCAAGTTGAATGCTAGAAAGAAACTGCTTAGATTTCATTATGATACAGAAGGACTTTAGTTTCTCAAAAGTATCCTTTTATGCATAAACCACCACATTACAATGGGACACTTCTAATGAAAACAAAAACAAAAACAAAAAACAAAAACAAACAAAAAAAACAACAAACAACCCACAGAATATTTTGGAAGTTAAAATGTTCATAGTTAAGGACAACTCTGACAACATGAGGAAACAAATTGCACATTTCCCATTTTACTTCCATTTCAAAGGTCAGAAGGGTAGGACACCTTTATCTAACTTGAAAAATATGACACAAAAGTTCACATGACATGCACAACATACTTGGAAAATTCTAAAAACTGATGGTTTTAGACCAAGCGCCACTGGTCAAGTCCCCTTTCATAAATGAATGAGTGGCATTTTTCTGCAATACATATTAAATGCTACAGAATTAAAAAGAGCTAGGGTGGAAAGTGTTGTAAAACAAACTCTAAAGACCTTATTGTGAAATATGTTTAAAGTGATTCATTCTTAAAATAAACAGGGGAGATTTGCTTTATTCCTAAAAGCAGCACAATCATCATAAGTAACAGAAACAACAAAAAATCTAGAAAAATCAAAAATTCAGTTGTGGTGATGTTGGAATTGTTTTATAAGTTTTAGTTATTAGTATAGTCTTAATTGTAACCTTAGTGTAGTAGCCACTTTAGGTGGGCCCCTGTCCTGGAATTTGTTCTTATCAGAAGTTGATAAGAGTTTCCAAGACAACCCAGGCTTCTGCCCAGAGACTGTCTCCTATTGGTCCCTCCCCAAGATGATTCCCTACCCATCCTTTCCAATGTATTTTTCCCCCCCTCTGTCCATAAATCATCTCCAAGGTCCAGAGTTTTGGCCAGTGGTTGGTGGATCCCCCCAGGGACCCCTCCCCAATTTACCTTGATTTGTCAGTGTTTAGGTAATTTAGTTGGCATTTGTCACCTTGCTTTGTTTTATTGGTTTACAACTTGTATCCACCCCTGGAATTGTTTTGGACAAAAACCCCCTGCAGCTCAGGTTCGGGGTCTCTCTCCAGAGGCACCTGGCCTGGGGTCAGGGGCTTCCCCTGTGATCCCCAAATAAAAGCTTTGTTCCCCCAGCCTCGAGAGAGTCCCCCCCTTTCTAACCACGGCCGTGACAGCAAAGGTAACGGTACTGCTGAGCCAAGAACCCACACAATGGTTCTGTTGGGGAGTAGCTCAGAGCTACTGGGTGGTCAAGCCGAACACTGGGCTGGCCAGAGAGAGATACACACACCAACATTCAGTTAGAAAAAATTAGATTAAAATATCTTAGACTCTTGAAGAGTGTTCTCTGACACAAAGGTTAAATTTAGAATCTATTTGTAAATTTAAGCTGGAGACATCACTTTTCGTAAGAGCAGATAAGGAAATAGATTTCATTAAAAAACTTCAGATGATCCACTCCAAAATTTTTGTCAAAAGCTGAAGCACCTTTTACTCTAATGGTGAAGAAACAGAAAATAACCTAAATCCAGCTTTTTATAGAGAACATAAAGTAACCAAACTCAGGGTTGTTAAGCTCTGAAAATAAGTGACTCACATATATGTGGTTAGGCAGGGATAGGCGCTCGGAAGATCTCGCGATTGTTACGGTGAAGGACACAGGGAGACCTCTGCTCCTTGCCTCCTCGAGATAAGGAATCACCCCCGGCATGCATAAGCCCCCCTTCTAACAGCATGCCAGTACTTTTCCATACCCCATACTAACCTTATAAGGAAGAAAAGACCCTCCTGACTAGTGATAAGATCCTGAAGGTATATAAACTGTATGCTTACGAGAATAAACGCTTTTTGGAACGTCTTTCACATTGAAACAGCGTCTCCTTAGCCCGAGTCACACACCGAGATTGTGAATGACCGTACTATTCCTCTGATCCAGGCCATCATAGCCTGCAGTGACACCAAAACTGCAGCACATATACCACCTTTTTTTTAGGAATACAAATGTTGAATTTTTGGAATTGAATCTGGAAAGAAAAATTTCTAGGGAGAGAATGTCTATCAAAGGCTTTAATGTGTTGTTTAAAGGAAAGTTTTACAACAAATTTACAGCCATTACCAGGAGACATATCTACAGATGCTCATATCAAAAGAGTCATTACAGTCAACTGTAATTTTTGCACCACTCGGAGCTGAGTGTTCATTACAATACAGTGGCCCAAGGATGAGTGAAGAGCGTCACTCTTTAGTTAATCAAAACAGTAAGATTTTTCAGTTGCAAGATACTTTTCAGTCTTGGCCTTCTTCATGTTTTGGTATAACCTTAGCTACCAACTAGTCACCACACAGCTGTTCCCTCACTCCTTCATTCCTGCCTCCAATCTCCCCTCTCTCAGTGGGATAAGGATGAGAATCAGAAAAAAGATAAAAGCTGCAGGTTGAGATAAAAACAGTTGAACAGTTGAAAAAAAAAAAAGAAAAAAATAGCCATAGAAAAAATAACAAAAATTATTATGATGAAAAGGGAGATAACAGAAAGAGAGGAGTGATGCACAATTCCATTTCTCACCACCTGCTGACCGATGCCCTGACTCAGGAACGCCACGATGAGACGCAACAGAGATGACCGAGCCAGAGCGAGAGGAGGAAAAGAGCAGTTTACTTTTTTGATCTCACCTTATATACATTTCACAGAAATGGACCACATTGGAAGATAGAGGTTCAACCTCTTCAATTCCACTGGTCTGAGAAGGTGTCTATCAATTGTCCCTCCTAACTGGAGGAATGTAAACAATAGTATTGTTTATAGAAAATGTGTGAGAATCTGACTCTTAAGTATGTAAACAATCAGAAGGCTAAAAGAACAGAAAAGAACAGGGCAACAATGCCCAGCCTGTCTCTGAGAAGAAAATGGCCTCTCCCGGCCAACTTCCCTCAGTTTATATATATATTGGACATAATGTTCTATGGTGTGGAAAGTCCTTTTGGCCAGTTTGAGTCAGCTTTTGTGGCCATGCTCTCTTCCAGCTTTTTTTGTAACTGCTAACTATCCGAGCAAGGGAAACTGAAAAGTCCCTGACTTAGGGCAAGTGCTGCTCAGCAACCACTAAAACATCAGTGCGTTATCAATATTATTATCACCCTAAATCCAAAACAGAGAATTGTACCAGCTGCTAGGAAGAAAATTAACTTTCCCAGCTAAGCCCAGGACAATGTTAGTTTTGATTTTCAAGAAGTGAAGAGTCAAAGATGTGGTGTCTTCAAACATGTCTTCATAAAAGTTTCAGTGCTAGGGGGTTTGATTTCAAACAGGTAGAGTTTGAAAAGGATTGCTTGATTATTTTCAGAGAAAAACAGACAAACACTTTAAATTAAAGCTATTTTAAGAGATCAGCATAATTGCAAACATTCCTAGAGTTGAGTACAAGATATTTCCTAATGAACTGTTGAAAAACTATCTAACCAGGGTGTCAAAAATTTCTACTAGTTACATCACTTTTCATTATTTACCAGGATTATAGTTGTTATAATATACAAGCCATGTGAAATATAATCCAAATTCTGAAGATCTTACAGTTTTGAAGCAAGCCACACTGCCACAAGCAAGTAATAAATTAATATAAATATATATATATTTGGCATAAAGATCCACATGTTTGTAGTATGGGTTGTTTTGGGGTTTTTTTCCTACTTGTTGTATATTGATCCTGAGGCTTCCAAGATATAGTATCTATATACTCTGAAAGATATCTCTTCAACAATTTAACAATCAAAATATATTTTCTGCAGTTTCTTAGAATTCTTCAGCATGAGGGTAACTATGACAGGCTATTTTGTATGGGACTAAACAATGTGCATGCTAACCTCCTTTTCATTTCATGTGACAAAGTTGATAGCTGTAGAAATAAGATGATGCACCAGTATAAATATATACAAAAATTCAGTAGCTAGAAGATATAATGCATGCCTCATCAGCAAGTTTCTGCTGAGATAGAAGGGCATCTTTATCTGCCCACTTCCTATTTGCTCACTGCCTTCTACTTAGGAGTCCGAGTTAGAGCTTATCACAAAGGAAAAAAAAAAAAAAAAAAAGAAAAAAAGAAGGATTATTTTTAAAGAGATCAATTTTATCCAAGTTTATTCTTGTTAAGCTTGACCAATGTCACACTCAGGTTTGCTGACTTAAGAAAAATAGGAAAGTGTTTTTTTCATCTAATATCATATTCTCAGTCCATCTCATTCTGTTCCAAAATACACTAAGAAAATAAAAGCTAAGCATGAAACTGGAAAATTAAGAAGAAAGGTAAATGCAGTAGTGGAGAATCTGCAAGAAAGGATACTTTTGTTTTTGTGTAAGAATTTCATAATGTTTTGTCTAGTCAATTACTTTAAAGAGAGCAAGAATCGTAGACATCACATCTTCATAAAAAATAATTATAAATCAATCCATAACCATGTTCTGTTGTCTTGAAAGAAAAGAGAAAAAGAAAAAAAAGAAAAACAAACAGGAAAAAAATACTTTCTGGTATTGGATATGAGTTACACTGCAACAGTGGAAAGCTGCAACTACACATCTTAATTTTTATACTTGGGTACTAAATTAGCATTTTATATGTAAAAAGCACTCTTCCGTCTGAGAAATCTGAAGCTTCATACTATTGGAAGAAAAAGGAGGAGAATTACGGGGAGTGGGGACATGAAAATTCCTTCAAGTATATATCTAGGCCATGCTATGATACCAGTTACACTCGCAGACAGAGGGTAGAGAGCTGAATATGGAGTGGGGTGACAATAGATAATATTTCCTGCAGTTCCTATGGTCTTAAACATGAGAGAATATGCAGACAAAAAAATTGTCTCAGCAGCTTCCACTGGCAGTCAAAAGAGTTTTTAATTTTCTTGATTTTCTCTGATATTAGCTTATTTTATACGGACCATGCAAAGTGGGGAGAAACTGAAAAATAATGGAGGAAGGAAGAAAATGTCAAGGTATGGCAAATTTCTGTCAGAAAAAATCAATACCGGTATCAGATTTTGTGAACCATAGTCCAATATTAGTTACACTGAAAAAAATTCAAAGGAAGAAATGTGTACAGAACTAAAAAATCCCCCCCAACTTCCCCCCCCCTCCCGTTTTCTACTTGAATGTCTT
>WEIU01005957.1:580218-594616 GCA_013389925.1 Aegithalos caudatus | reverse complement strand
CAGGAGCAATTTTTAATTAGCAGTTAGGAAAGTGAGAAGTTAAAATCATTCCCTTCTTTCTTTCCAAGACAGTTTTTGGTACGGGACAAAAATGGATTTAGGAGTGAGGTTTTTAATTTTTAAATGGATGGAGGTTTGGGGTTTTTTTAATAATAATTATTATTATTATTTTTAATTTTACTGCCTGGGCTGCTGGCTCTAATGCCAAGCTTTCAAACCACTAACAATTAAAAGCAGAGTCCTAAGCCCTCCAAATGGGTTTGGAATTGAAACAGCAGCTCTTGCAGAGCTGCACAGCTGCTTTTTTTTTTGTTGTTTTTAATCACTTAAATCCGTGTCATTCCTTGGATTATTCCCATGGCTGTTTGGTTTGGTGGGTTCTGCAGCCTAATACAATAATTATTGCTGAAAATGAGATTGATTTGACTCCCAGGATGCGACAGGTCAGCACCAGATGTATTTTTGGAGTCCTTTTTAATAGAGCTGGGGGAGGTTTTTGAGGCTGTGCTCTCTAGGGACTGCAAAGGAAAATTCGAGCTGCTTCCTCCCCTTCTGTCTTTGTATTTTGCTGACTGGATACCCTCAATTCTAAGGAAAAACATCATATATATATATATAGATATCATATATATAGATATCATATATATAGATATTTTCAAAGTCAGACTCAGCAGGAGGAATTCAGCTCCAGTTTAAAGCAGCCAGAACAGCAGTGTTTAAACTCATTTAATTAAAAAGCAGCAGCCAACAAAAATGGCCTAAGTTTTGTACTTGTGTAAATCAAAACTTGTGTAAATTATATGCCAAAAATCCATGTTTAAGCATTTAAATAAGGAAGAACTCTCAAAGGAAAACGATTTTATCTCAGTTGAAAAGCTGCTAAATGGGACAAACTCCTGCCTCACATTTACCTTCCACCTCAAGCTTTTATTTCCTAATGCAGGCCTCAAATGATTGCATTTTCCCCCAGAAATGTGCCATTAAAATAAAACCTTTCTGCCAGGGCAGGGCAACCACACATCCACGAGGGGAACATTCCCTCAAATCCCTTGGCAGGTGGACACAGACTGGAAATTGTCCCAGCCACTGGTGGTGAGACCCAAACCCTCTCCAGGCTGAGTTTAATTGTCCTGTCACTCAGATTTAGGCCAGGCTTTGACTGAGGCAGCTCCTTGCTCTTTTGCTCCATTTGGTTAATGCTTCCCATCCTTCTCCAAATGCTCTGCTGGCTTTCTCCATCCCAGCCAAATCATCCCAGCTGCGAGCACCGGACAGAAATACGGATTTATTCCAGAGATGGAGCAACACTGCTTTATTTACACATCAGCCATGAGATTTCCTTCATCCCGGGTGGTTTGGGTTTGTTTTTTTTTTTTCCTTAATGCCTGAAGGTTTTTTCCCTAGGATTTATTGTTCCCTTTGCTTTTCCAGATTGATTCCTGGTGCAAGGAGAACAGCTACGTGATAGCTGGCTATTACCAGGCGAACGAACGCGTGAAAGATGCCAGGTGTGTTGGGGCCAATATTTCCTTCTGTTTGCTCTTTTAGCTCTTGTACCTTGGACTCTGCCAGCAGCAATCATTCCCAGAAAACCAGGCTTGTGTGATTCCCTCTGACAACTGTCAGCTGCTTCCACATTGTCTCCGTGGGGCTGTGGGATGTGGCCTTTGCTCAGGTGCAGGGATTCCGGGCTTTGCAGAATTCCCTGCTCTCCTTCTCCCCTTGGCTGCTATAAAAGGCCACTCTTTGAACCAGTGCCAGCTTCTTCAGTTGCAGTTGTCAGGGAAAAAGCCAAAATCTGCTCGTGCAGTATGGATCTTGGGAAGTGTGACGACTCCCCAGGATCTTGTGGGAAGTCAGGAGTGACCTGATTGTTTCTAAATTTCTTAATCATCACTGAGGGTTTTTTCCCAAAGCAGTTTTTTACGTGGTAAAGGAGTGGAAGATGATGTCAGTCAGGCAGTGACATCTCTTATTTATCACTTCTTTTCCTCAGGATTAGTCATTTTTTTCCCTGCTGGCTGGCTCAGATTACTCACTAAACAATAAAGGGACCTTGCTGTGGAGTTTAATTTTAGATCTGTGTATTCTGTGTTTTCCCCTCTAGCTATTGGACAAATCCAGGATTGGGACTAATTAGAATAAGAGCAACTTGTTTAAGGTATTATGCCCCACACCTGGAAGTGTCCAAGGTTGGATGGGGCTTGGAGCAACAGTGGAAAGTGTCCCACCCATGGCAGGGGATGGAATGAGAGGATCTTTCAGGTCTCTCCCATCCCAAACCATTCCATGGTGATCTGATTCCAGTTATTTGTTAATGTATATTCAGACTCAGTTATGTTTTTTAACACTTGTGACTTCTGAAGTATCTAACAGGGATAAAAACATTGTTTGTCCTTTCCTTATAAATCTGCTGGACACATTTTTAAGGAGAGGTTACAGTTTGTTCTCTTTGAGGTTTGAAAGAATATCACAGGCTGGATGGTTTTACAGAACTTCAGTTTGATTTCTGGAGATGAGTGGCACCACAGAGATTGTCACTGGCACCACGTTAAGTGACACCACACAGAGATTGTCACCTTTGAAACATGGGAAAGGTTTGCATAGGTTATCTGATTTTGGGCCAGTTTTCAGCACAGACTGGGGGGAAAACTCAGTTTCATTTTTAAATGCCTGCCAGGGCAGAGCCTTTGGTCTGGGGGAAGAAGATAAGAGGCCACAAAATGTTGATTCCATGTCATTCCTAAAGCCAGCCGAGCTGGAGCTCTGGTGCTGCAGAGCTTTCTATCAGCTGTGGCATCAGCTCCTTTACCCTGTTCCTGTCTGCAAGCACCCAGAGTCACTCTCACATCTCTCTGAGCTCATTTCCTGCTGCTTTCAGCTGAAACTCGTGGCTCCCATCACTGAGTTCCTTTTCCCTTCTGCTCCAGCCCAAACCAGGTTGCAGAGAAAGTGGCTTCCCGGATTGCCGAGGGTTTCACGGACACGGCGCTCATCATGGTAAAGAACTTCCTTCCTTCCTTCCTTCCCTCACCCCCTGTGTGTGCTGAGCCTGCTGCTGCACCAGGGCACTGCTCTTCCTCTGGCTCATTTCGTGAGGAATTCAGTTTCTCTTCCCCTCCAGAATTCTCTGGGGTGGAGATGCAGCGAGTAAGGAAGTGCAAAGTAAATTGTGGTGAGCTCTCTGCCCCCTCTGAGGAACTGGAGGCCTTCTCCAAGTGTTCAGGCAGCAATTTCTGGCTCCAGCCCTCCTCATGCAACCTAAATTCCTACATTTAATGTCACAAACAGGGCTTTGCCTCCTCACTGCTGTGGCAAAGGACGTTGGCAGCTAAAACTTGGCAGTTTGAGGGTAAAACAGTGGATGGGTGTAAAATTCCCTGTCACTGTTGTACACGAAATGAAGAGGTTGATTCCAGGTAGAAGAAAGATCAGAAAGGTTTTATTTACAATTTTGCACAGCCCTTTTATAACATGTTGCACTAAGGAACAGTATATTTGATCAGTGAAGATAACACTTCTCTTCATTGGGTAAATAATAGAAACAACACCTGTGAGAGGTTTGTATGAGAATCTAGATGTGTTATGAAGAGATAAAAGACTTATTTACATTCACTGACCTCGAGAGGAATGAATTCTCTCAAGGGAAGAAGAAATCAGCTACTAACAGGCTGAAAACTCCACAGACTCAGACAATCAGACAATTCCCTTATTTTACAAACTGATTTTGGGTTTATTTCCCCTCATGGGATGCCGAGGAAGAGACTGAGGGCGGTGTTTCTGTGTCCCACCCCAGGTGGACAACACCAAGTTCACCATGGAGTGTGTGGAGCCTGCCATCCACGTGTACGAGCTGCACGAGAACAAGTGGAGGTGCAAGGACCCACACGTGTGAGTGCACTGGGAATTCTTGCGCTGGGAATTTTGGGGCGCTAAACAGCCGGGCTGGGCGAGGGCGCTGCCTTTCTCAGAGCTCTTTGTGGTGATTCCCAGCTGATTGCTGGTTCTTTCCCATGCCAGTGACTTCTGTGAAGATTGGACTGAAGCCCAGAGGATCGCTGCCTCCCTGCTGGACAGCAAATCCTACGAGACCCTGGTGGATTTTGACAATCACCTGGATGACATCCGCAACGACTGGACAAACCCGGAGATCAACAAAGCTGTGCTGCACCTCTGCTAGGAGGGATCCTCCTGCTGATCCATCCGTGGGCATTCCCACTCTGTACTGAAGAGAGAGAAAAAAAAAATGCTATTTTTGAATGTAAATAGAGTGAATATTGGGTACCTTGTGTGGAAAGCTGACTGATTAAAGAGGAGTGGCCTGTGTCCGTAAAGCCACGGGATGTTGGTGGTGACATTCCCTGGAAGAGCTGCCAGCTGTCCTCGTGGACACCATCCCACTTTGTAGTGAATGTTGCTGTTCCTTGGAAACCAGAACTGCTTCTGCTTGGCCCCACTGTTCCTATTCCCAAAGTTTTGACTCCAGCTTTTCTAATCTTTAGAGAGGTTACTTTTTAACGATTTCTGGAAATACCTTTCCAAAAAAAAAACACCAAAAAAAAAAAAAATCAATCCTCAGATGAGAGATTTTAAGGGCAAATAGATCAAGTAAGAGGTGAATGGTTTCTCCTGGCCTGGATTGGAATTGTAACTCTCTTGGCACAGTAAAATGCAAACTGCTGAGGATGTTCCATGCTCATGTGTCACCTGTTTTGCAGTGCTTTAGCATGACAGGGAGTTTTAAAGCAGTATTCCCAAATAATCTGGTGATTCCTGCTCTCCTGGGCTTGGCAAGCACAGTTACTGCTTGAATGTGTTAAACCCACAGTAAATGATTTATAAAAAGGACTGGAAGCACACTGCTGAGTTTGAGTCTGCAGTTGGAGTCTACAATAGTGAAATACTTTATTAATTTCCTGCATTTTGTTGGGAGGGGGTTAATTAGAAGATCTCATTTTCCACATGATCCAAGTACATGGAATCAGAGAGCCTGGATACAGCCTAGTTCAGCTTGCCTTGTCTTTCCCATTAATATTTATTTCCAAGGAGAAGTTTCCTGGACAATGCAGCTTTATGCCAGCCTAGAAGAGCTCTTTGTAAGCCCTTGTTGCCTCTCTCCTCGTGGTTGTTTGCCCAACTGGAGTTAAACACAGCCTCAATCTGCAACAATTCCTCCAGATTTCCTTCTCTTCCTGCCCAGAAATGTTACAGGGAAGATCCAAGTACCCACAAAAGGTCTGCCTGTCTCCAATCTTAGTGTTAAAATCACAGCAGAGTTTGGGTTGGAAGGGACTTAAAGATGAGCTCATTCCATGGGTAGGGACACCTTCTCCGTGCAACCTGGGTTTATTTCAAACTGGAATTGTCAGAAGCTCTCAATTTTGAATCAATAATCCAAGTTTCACTGCTGGTCTTGGAGAGGGATGGGGTGAGGCTGAAATCCCATTTGCAGCAGGGAGCAGACCCTGGGTGCCCCCAGGCTGTGGAGTTCCCTGGGTGAGATCCCACAGAGCCACGAGGTCAGAGGGAGGAGAGGAAGCTGTGGACACTTTGGTTTTTATTTCCCTGCTGTGCATGGGTGAGGTGTGACTACCAGAGAGGTTGGCACCCACTCAAGAACCTTCCCTAGGCTGAGTCAGGCTCACAGGAGAGGGAAATGTTTTCACTTGTTGACTGAAAACATGTATTTAGCTCCCAAAAAGCAGGGAGGTAACACATTCCAGTGGCTGCTCCACTGCACATCTGTAGGAAAAGATATCCTGGGAGCAGAATGCAAAGCACCCAGGCTGCAGGAAGGGGGCTTGGTACAAACACCCAGCGAAATCCAAGGCATTGTTCCCGAGGCAGGTCCTTATCTCAGCCAGATTCCTCCTGTGGGGTTGTCAAAAGGAGCTGCTGCATCTCCTGAGCCAGGGAAATGTGTTTCTTGTTGTTTGTAACAGCATCTCCTAATCAAGCTTTGATCATAAATATGTAAATCCAAGCTAATCCTGCTCCCCCTGTTAGGCAGAGTTTGTCTCCTCAGTGTGTAACTGCTGGAATATTCCCTGTGACTAACCTGGGACAAGGTGCTGGCAGGGGAGCAGCTTTCAGTGCTTTGTCTTCCCCTTATTTTTTTTTTTTAATCTTCCCTTTGCTTTCAAATGAGGAATTTCTGCCACGGCAGAAGCCCAGGCTGGCTTTAAGCAAAGAGGACAAACCTGCAGATCTTATCTCCCCTGGCCTATTTGCATTGAAGGCTGGACAAAAGCAGCAATTCCATAAATCCAGGCAGCCACCAGTGGCTCTCCTGAAAGAATGAGGAAGCTGCAGGGCTCAGGGAAGGCTGTGTTCCCCTTTCCTGCAAATGCTGCTCTCCTGGCTGCTTGATCTGCTGGATTCAGCACAGGAATTCAAGGTAATTCCTTTTAAAACTTCAGGGGGAGGCAATCCTGGGGAAAGCATCTCTTGCTGGAGCCCTCGTGAGGGCTGGGAATGCAGCACTGGGGATGTGTGTCCTACTCTTTTTTTGGTTTGTTAGCAATTAATGACTTTGAGGATTAACGATTTTTTCCTCCCTAGCCACCAAACTTTGGAGATTTGGCATTTGCCTGCCCAGATGTTTTAACTCCCAATTTTTTATGTCATCCACGTGACCTGAAGCACTTGGAAAAAAAGAATCCCTGAATGGTTTGGGTGGGAAGGGATCTTAAAATCATCCCATTCCACCCCCTGCCATGGGCAGGGACACCTTCCACTGTCCCAGGCTGCTCCAAGCCCTGTCCAGCCTGGCCTTGGACACTTCCAGGGATCCAGGGGCAGCCACAGCTGCTCTGGGCACTGTGCCAGGGCCTCAGCACCCTCAAGGAACAATTCCTTCCCTATCTCCCATCCATCCCTGCCCTCTGGCAGTGGGAGCCATTCCCTGTGTCCTGTCCCTCCATCCCTTGTCCCCAGTCCCTCTCCACCTCTCCTGGAGGCCCTTTAGCCCCTCTGAGCACTCCCTGGATCCTTCTCTTCCCCAGGTGAGCATCCCCAGCTCTCCCAGCCTGTGGGATTCTCTTTTCCCCACTCCAGCCGATTTTTCAGAGCACTGACAAACATCCCCACAAGCAGATGGGCGACAGGAGCCACGGAATCCCTGATCAGCTGTTCCTGAGGCACTCACAAGTGCAGTCCCCGTTCCCAGGGAATGCCAGGTCCCGCATTCTCCCTGAGCTCATCACTCTGTGTGTGCATATGAGGATTTGGGGAAGGTCTTTTTTCCCCATCCAGCAAGAGAAGCAGCCTGCTGCTGGCACTTTCCCTCTTTTCCCATCTGCTCCTGGGATGTTCCCTCCCCGAGGAAAGCGAGCAGAGCCGGAACAGCTCCAGCTCCTGCGGATGCGGGAGCAGGTGAGCGGGTCAGAGATCAGCTGGCACAGCTGGAGCCGGGAGCAGACAGATGTGCAGAGCCCACCCCAGGCCTGAGGGGCGGCCCCTGCTCCCAAAAATCCCTGATGCGGGTGGCAGGAGGGCAGAGGTGACGGTGACAGATGCGGGAAGCGATGCCGGGGCTCTCTGCTCCCTGGCTCCCGGCCTAATCGCTGCACTCCGCGATCTGGGAAGCGTCTGGAGATGCCGGTGGAGGAGGGCGCTGCCAGGGAGAGCCGGGATAACGCTAATGGAGGAGCTGTTAGTGGGGTGGGCTGAGTGCAGCCTGGAAAATGGCCTCGAGGGAAAATGTGCTGGATTTGTGAGCTCTGCTCCTCGTACGGGTGGGATTCAGCTCCTGGAGCACCCGCACGAGCTGGTCCCGATCCGGCTGCTCCCCTCCCATCCTGCCCAGGCTCTGCTATTCCCAGCTGGACTAAAACACCTCCGCACATCCCAATCCTGCAGCACGACCCCGTCCTTGCCTCCCCCGGCGCCCTGACCCAGCCCTCCCGCAGCCGGCAGCGCTTTCTGTGTGCCCAAGGATCCGCCGAGGGCTTTATCGATTTCCCTTTTTCTTTTTTTTTTTTTTTTCACTGTCGCTTTTAGACCACATTTTCACCCAGCCTTCTCCTCCGAAAGTACACCCCAGCTGCGTCCCTTCCTTTTTGGTTTCCCGTGGAAGGCGGCAGAGGCAGATTCGGAGAGCACAGACCCTGGGGAGGGCTGGCAGGGTGGACAGCGCTCCCGACTGTGGCACTTCCAGCCTTGCCGGAGCTGGGATGAGGGAAGCAGGGAACTCTGCTCTTAAAAATACCCGGTAGGTGGGCTAGGGGATGAGGGGGTCACTCCTTGAGTGCTGCCAGGCAGCGCCGCTCGGGCTGCAGCGCTTTAGCGGGATGCGGGCAGGAGCCGTGCCAGNAACTCTGTCGAGGTTTTAGCGGCTGGGGATAAAAGGGAAAGCTGGGCCCAGATTAACCTGGAGCTCAGCGAGCCGGGAAGCGCGGCGGCCGTGGTCAGGTCCCTAAGGCAATTCCCGGCCGTGGCCTCCCGGCTGAATCCATGCCGGGAGAGAGGTGCTTTGTTCTGGATGCGGGAGGTCTGTGCCTCAGGTAGGTGCTCGCTCCCCGCCTCGCTCCCGACCCCCTCCGCAGCAGCTCCCGCCTCATCCCGCTGAATTTTCTCCGGGGGCGCTTCCAACCCACGCGGTTCCTGCCGGTCCTGCCAAGAGCCCGTGCTCGGGGAACGCTGGAGCTGCTCCAGTTCCTCCGGAGCCTGCATCTTCAGCTGCCTCCTCCTCGTGACATCCTCCTCCCTCCCTCCCTCCCTCCCTCCCTCCCCACGCCTGGCATCCCCTCCGGGGAGCGCCGGCCAGCCCCGGATGGCTCTGGATCTCCGGCAGGGAGTTTCTGCTCCGCTCCCTGCCGCTTCCAGCTCAGCCGAGCCCCGGGCAGGGCCCCGCAGCCCTTTCTGGACCAGTTCCAGAGCCAGGCTGGGAGCATCAGCCCTTTCCCCTGTTCGGGCCAGAAGGGACGGGGGCAGGAGGGGACAGGTGGCCTCGTCGCTGGGTTAGCACGGAGCCGGGGTGACGTTGTCACCTGCGTTAGCAGACCCCGGCACTCCGTGACCCAGAAAGCTGCTTCTGCTTCCTCCCCCTCCCCTCCTGCCGAAAGGGGAGCCCAGCTGGTGTTTGCAGGAGCAGCTCCCGAAAGGAGCCAGCAGAGCCGCCCCGGGCTCTCCAGCCAAAGCTTTTCTTGTGGCCGATGTTTGCACAACACGTCCCTTGTCCCTGCGGTTCCTCTGGCGCCTGGGAAGCATCAGCTCTCCCTGCCCTTCCCCCGCAGGGAATTCGGGAGGCTGCCCTCCATCCTCACCTCCCCACCAGGGCTTCAGGATGGAGCAGGAGGGTTGGGAAGCACCGGGAGAGGAGCAGGCCAGCACCCCAAGGGACACAGCCAGGACTGGAAAGGGACCATGCCAGGGGACAGCCAGGTGCTGGCCAGCTCTGGAAGGACAATATTCCCCCAGGGAGTGAAGGTGGCTCCATACCCACCCACCCCTGAGCCCATCCTCTGCCTCCCCTGGCTCAGCAAGTCACAGCTCAGAGCCTTGTGCCAGGAATCAGGAACTCCTGGAAGGGATGTGACCTTGGAAAGGGGGTGTTGATCCACCCCCCTGGGCTGCTCCTCTTCCTGACACTCAGCTCTCCCCAACCCTGCTCACCCAGGCACCACAGGGGCTCCAGGGCATTCCCGGTCACCTCAGGGTGAACAACCTCCACTTTTTAAACCTTCTCCGAGGTTTTTGCTTTGCTCACCAGCCCTGGGGAGGACAGGAAGGGGTGTTTGAGGCTGTGTCAGTGCCTATCAGGTGTCAGCAGAGCAGCTGGAGCTGTGCTGCACCCGCAGAACTAACCACAGGTATTTTAGCAGCCTGGTGTTTATGTTTCCCACCCCTGCTGCAGCAAGACAATCGCTTTCTGTCACTGTTGTAGCAACAACTGCTGCTCCAGGCCAGGCTAATTCCAGCCCTCGTGGGTTTGGGGCTGTTTGTTCTCACCCAACAGCAGCAAACAGGTAGTTTTGGAGACAGGCAGTAAAATAGCTCAAGGTGGAGGCGGGATTTGTGCTGCTCTGACTGGATTTGTGCTGCCAGGAGCAATCCCTGGCTCCGTGGGATGCTGCGTGCTCTGGGTTTGGGATGGGATCTTGAGAGGTCAGGCTTGCCAGGCTCTGGTTCAGGACTTGTCTCTAATTCTAAGACTTTGCAGCTGAACAGGGGGGGAAAAATCCATACAAACCAATTAATTTGTCTTTTTTTCTGGGAGAAAAAGAGCTGTAGGTTGCAAACATCTCAGCCCAGGACTGTGCCTGCAGCTGAAGCTGCAGCCTTGCCCCTGTGCCACCCTCCCTGCTCCAGGAGCTTTACAATAACTCAGTTGTTTGACAAATCAAAGGAGTCAGATCGGGAAGGAAATCAGCTCTCCCCAGATTTCTGATTTTCATCAGACATGGCAGGACCAAACCAGCAGAAAGTGGAACAAAACCACCCTTTTCCCTCTCCCTGCCACCCTCCATGCCCATCCCAGCCGAGCTCGCTGGGGCTCTGATCCCATCGGAGACCTCCCAAACTCCTGGGATCACTTCCCTCCCGACCCCCGGGTGAAGTTCCAAGCTTTCCTTCCCTTCCATTCCCTCTCTCCCGCAGCCGGGGGGTGTTTAATGTGCGGCCGGCGTTCCCTGCAGGCCGGCGCCCTGGATTTGAACCGCTGCTTTTCAGCTCCGGCTGAAAAGGAGCCGGCGCGGGGCCTCGCCTCTTAATTGCGGAGGAGGGGGAACATGGAAAAGCCTCTGGCTGTTGCTAATGCAGGAGAAAGCGGCTGCTCCTCGGGCACAGCCTTCTCCAGGGCATCCTCCTAGCGGGGTGGGAGCCGACCCGGAGCGCTCATCCTGGGAATGGTGAGGAACCCGCCGCCTCCTGCTGCTCTGCCCGCTGCCAGGCTGGGTTTGGGGCTGGGAAGGGGAAAAAAATCCCTCCTGGAAGCTGGAGAAGGCGGAGGTGCTCCCTGATGTCTGTTGACATCAGGACCTCAGGGATGCCGATGGGTCTTGCCAGACAGAGCTGGATGTGTTCGCTCACTGGCCCATTCCGGGCACTTGGTAGCCCCTCAGGCTGCTTGTAGGGATGTTGGATGGCCGGGGGCTTTGCCTGCAGCCCAGGGCACTCCTTCCTCGCCGTCTCTCGGCTCTGGACTGGCTTGTGCAGCGGGGTGAGAGTAAAGCAGCGTTTCCTCATCACCCAAGGGCTTTGCCGGGCATGGATGGGCTCGGAAAGCTGGGGCTGGATGGGAGGAGCCGGGGCTCCGCTAACCTGATTCACCAGGTTCCCAACCAGCCCGGCCAAACCCAAAGCCGGCCGGCTGCCACCTCCTGCCCTCCTCCTGCTAAAAGGAACCCCCCCTGCCAGCCCCGGCATCCAGGAGCGGCCGGGAGCGGTGGGAGGTGGGATGCGATCGCGGGCATCGCCCCTCCGGGCACCGGGTAAGTGCCACCCCCTCGGAGCCCCGGCTTTGTCCCTTTGTCCCCTTCCCAGTGCAGCCTGTGAGCGTCCCCCCTGCCCGGGCAGCTCGCTCCCCTCTCCAGTGACGCCTGCGATGAGTGTCTGGGGTTTTTTGGAGCGTGAACTCGTCGGGATGCAAATATTTCTTTGGCCTGATGCTGGCACAAGGTAGCGAAGTTGGAGCCCCAACGGCGAGCACCAGGAATCCCGCTGGAATTAATTCTCTACCCGAATTCTGGAGCTGGAATCTGGCCCTCAGCCACGGGGAAGGGGCTGCTGTGTCCTGCAAGGGTTTGGCCACGGGGGGTGATTCCAAAGGATCAGATCCCAGAGGAAACGCCCTGTGCACGGAGCTGGGTGTCCACTCCTCTGTCCCTGAGTGGTGTGAGCCACCAGCAGGTACCAAAACCTGCAGGATTTGCCTCAAAATAGATTTCTTCATATTTGGGCAGCCTCCAGGAGAGCTGCAAAGTGAGGTCCTGGGGAGGACTCCACTCCCCAGCCCTGGGGGGCGGGCACAGCTCAAGCTGCACCTGGGGAACTGATAAAAATACAGAATTAAAAGCAGAGAGAGCAAATTTTCACTTCCCCTTGCTGGCTGCTGCCTACTCACCTCAGGGCTTCTTGGAAATGCAGAGGTCAGGCAGGGGGAGCAGAGGCTTTCCTTGGCTCTCCGTGTGGCCCAGAGCTTGGAAGAGCCAAAATGAGTCACTGACCCTGATCCCAACAAGTGTTCCCAGCAGCTGTGGGAGGAGGGGTGAGGATTTCCCAATAAAGGGACTTTTTTTTCGCAGAAAAAATTTCAGCCTCTTGAGAAAGTGATGTCCCACAGGGGAATAATCCATCAAAAAGCTCTTGGGATATCAGGGATGCCCAAGAGGAGCAGGATGATGTGAATTCCAGCAGAGCATCCCGGCAGCTTCTCCAGCTCAGCCTGAGGAAGGCAGCCCTGGGAGCATCCCTTTGTTCCCCCGTGTGGACTCAGGGTTTTTTCCGCAAGAACCCACATAAAACCCAACCCAAATCCTCCTGCTCACAACCTTCTCATCCTGAAATATTTTTAGCCCAGACCCCAGCAGTGGAGAAGCTGGGATGGGACCCTCTCACCCAACAACAAGCTCCTTCTCCACCCTCCCAAAAAGTTCTTCCTGAACCTCCTCGGACCAGACTGAGTCACCGAAGTGCCGTGACATCACTCGTGGTTTTGCGAGCGAGCAGCCACGTTTCCTGTGGTGCCTGGGCTCCTGTACATCCAGACACACCGGGAGAGATGTGAGCTTTCAGCTCCTGCTCCTTCCTCCCTCCCAGGATCGCCTCCCTCAATCCTGACCTCTCTTTCCCAGCGCCAGCGGCGAGGGCCGGCGGCGGAGCTGGAGAGCTGGATCCCGCTGAGAGGATGAAAACATGGGGCTCAAGTTCTCCTGCCTGAAAGGTGAGTTTGGGATGGGGCTTTGGGATGCTGCTGCTGCTCTCTCTGATGGTGCCTGAGGGATGCTTGCACCTGGAGGAGATTTAGGTGTGGAGTTTGGGAGCGTGGTGTGGAATTCCTGAAGTCCCACGGGTGACCTGTTGCACCTGCATCACCCCAAGGAGGATTTTCCCAGTTTTGTTTTCCCAGTCCTGTGCTTGTCCTACACCCTTTGCTCTGGAGAATCCGCGGGTTAAGGGCAGCCCTCGGTAACTCGGGTGGGTTTCCTTGGAGGCAGGAAAGGGATGCTCAGGGACACGCGGATGGGATGCAGGGGTCAGGTCAGGTTCCCAGCTCTCGGCCTCCAGGCTGACCCCAAGCATCCCTCACTGCTCCACTCTCCCCAGGGATACTCCAACCAGGAGCTTCTTTCCCAACTTGAATTTTCTTAATGGATTTAGGCTGGGAATGGCGTCAGGGATGTCTGCACAGGGGCAAAGCGGGAGCTTTTAGTGCTGCTGGCCTCACAAGGAGAAGGGTGGATATTGCATCTCCCATTAGCTCTGCATCCCTCTGACTCCTGGAAATTGTCCTTAGGGTCGTTAGGGATGGGACTTAATGAGGATCCTTCTCTAGGATGCAGCCTAGCCTCTCTGCCTCTTCCCTGGCTTTTCCCAAGCCCGAATTCCATGGGATTCTGGTTGTGACGGGCACAGAGTTGGATGCATTACCCAGAAATGAGCTCTGCCCTCTCAGAGGATGTTGGGATTTTTTCCCCATCCACATCAGGGATGTTGGGAGGGAGTGGTCAGGGAGCTTTGGGTTCTCAACAAGGGATCGCTGAAGAGGGAAGCAGGCAGCCAGGGAATCCCAATCCTGCCCCAAATCCAGGACACCCCATGCCTCCAGACCCCTCTGATGAGCTTGGAGTCTGGAATAAAAGACAAGACCCTCCCCCTTTTCCAGCTCCCTTACATAAGGCAGGGCTTTATCCTTAATTAAAAAGAGATTAAAAATATCAGTGTCTGTCCCCTCCGGGCATTTTCCTGCTTGGGAAGAGCTGAAACCTCCCTGGATGCCGCCTGTGCCGCACGGGGCTTTTCTCCTGATTAAAAAAGCAGATTAAAGCGATCTGCTCCCCTCAGGGGGGGTGGGCTGGGCAGGTGGTCGGGTGAGGGGGGGAACACACCTATGAAACCCCCCAAAATCTGAGCTGGATCCAGGGGAGGAGATGTGAGGATGCTGTGGCTTCTCCAGCGAAGAGAAACAAGATTAAAGGCTTGACACCGAGGAGGGCGGGGAGCTGGGGGATGCAGCCCCGTGCCCGATCTCCTTCGATTCCCCCAAATTTCCCCAGGCTTGAAGATGTGCGTGAGCAGCGGCAGCGACGGGACCCCGACGGCATCCTCGGCACAGAAGCACCTACACGTGCCCTCCATCATCGTCACGCCTCCCACGCCCACGGGGACCACGCTGTCCCGCGAGGGGCGGCGCGGGGACGGCCCCGCACCCTGCAGCCAGTGCTGAGCGGGGACACCG
>WEIU01005957.1:553394-569510 GCA_013389925.1 Aegithalos caudatus | reverse complement strand
GCAGGGAATGGGCAGTGCAGGGAATGGGCAGTGCAGGGAATGGGGCAGTGCAGGGAATGGGCAGTGCAGGGAATGGGGCAGTGCAGGGTTTGGGATACAGCAGGGAATGGGATACAACAGGGAATGGGCAATGCAGGGAATAGGATACAGCAGGGAATGGGGCAGTGTAGGGAATGGGCAGTGCAGGGAATGGGCAGTGCAGGGAATGGGCAGTGCAGGGAATGGGGTACAGCAGGGAATGGGGTACAGCAGGGAATAGGCAGTGCAGGAAATGGGGCAGTGCAGGGAATGGGCATGCACAGGGTGGGTGCAATGTATGGAAAAGGGTGTGCTGGGGGAGGATTGGGTGTCCCGAGGTCAGATCCCAGGAAGGCTGGGTGCCCAGGGAATGGATGCCCAGGGGGTAGGTGCCATGGGGATGTGTGCCCAGGGGATGGGTGCCCAGGGAATGTGTGCCCAGGGGATGGATGCCCAGGAGCTGTGTGCCCAGGGGATGGATGCCCAGGAGCTGTGTGCCCAGGGGATGGATGCCCAGGAGCTGTGTGCCCAGGGGATGGATGCCCAGGAGCTGTGTGCCCAGGGGATGGATGCCCAGGAGCTGTGTGCCCAGGGGATGGATGCCCAGGAGCTGTGTGCCCAGGGGATGGATGCCCAGGAGCTGTGTGCCCAGGGGATGGATGCCCAGGAGCTGTGTGCCCAGGGGATGGATGCCCAGGAGCTGTGTGCCCAGGGGATGGATGCCCAGGAGCTGTGTGCCCAGGGGATGGATGCCCAGGAGCTGTGTGCCCAGGGGATGGATGCCCAGGAGCTGTGTGCCCAGGGGATGGATGCCCAGGAGCTGTGTGCCCAGGGGATGGATGCCCAGGAGCTGTGTGCCCAGGGGATGGGTGCCCAGGGAATGGATGCCCAGGGGATGGGTGCCCAGGGGCTGTGTGCCCAGGGGCTGTGTGCCCAGGGGCTGTGTCCCCACTCACCGCCATGCTGTGTGACAGCTGCTCAGCTGTCAGGCTCAGGGTGTAGTGCTGGGCCTCCAGCCGCCGGCACTGCGTCTGCAGCACCTGGCGCTCCAGGTTTTGTTCTGCAACACCCAAAAGGACAAGGGCTGAGCTTCTCTGGCTCTGAGCACCACCCACAGAGGGTGCCAGCCCTGCTCTAGGCTCTGCCCAAACAGCAGTGATTGCCCCCAGCATCCTAGAGAATTCCCAACCCTGGCACTGCCTGTGGGGAACCTTCAGGTCTCCATGCCGGGCAGCTGTGAATAGGTTTTCATTCCCCATTTTTCATGCATACATCAAGTTTAGCAAAAGCAACAGTGCCTGCTGCTTTCATGCTGCCCCTGCACTGCTGGAGATCCCCCAGAACTCCCCCAGCCCATCCCATCAGGAACCACTGACACCTCCCACGGGAAACCAAACCACAAATCATTCCTTTAACCCCCAGAACCCCCTTACCTTCTATATGTTCCTGGTAAGCTTCAAAAATTGCCTCGATCCCTTGCCACTTGGGCCTGGGGTAATCCTCCTCCTCCTCCTCCTCCTCCTCCTCGTGGTCCTCGTCCTCCTCCTCGGAGGCGGAGTCGCGGGGCGGGGCGGGCAGGGCGGTGCCGTTGTGCGGGGGCCCGGCCAGGCGGGAGGATGCCTGCAGCTCCGGGATGTTGTAGTGGATGGAGGTGTCCAGTTTGTGGTTCTGCTCCGCCGTCCCCCCTGTGGGCAGCCACAGTCAGGCCCTGCCCACTCCCCACGGCCCCACTCAAGGGGTTAATTCCACCCTGCCCTGATTTTTTTTTGGGGGGGGGTTGTAGCATCTTCTGTGGGGTTTTATCAGTCCTTGAGTGCTGGAGTAGTTTTATTTATTTCAGTTGTTCAACTGAGTGAGTTTGGAGGCTTTGGAGCTGTATTGTCCCTAATTTTTAGCTTCAGCAATGATGCTCCAACCAGTGAGGCTGCCAGTGCCAAACCCTGGTGGGGGGACAAAGGGGTGATATCCCAGTACCCAACCAGCTTCCTGCACTCCTGCTTATTTTTATGGACACCAGGGAGAAATTCTTGGTTGGCAGGGTTGTTAAACACTGGAAGGAGCTGCCCTAAGAGGTGGTGGAGGCCCCATCCCTGCAGGGGTTCAAGAAAGGCTCAGTGTGGCACTCAGTGCAGAATCTCACTCTCCTGGGTTCTCAAGTACTTTAGATTTTTAAGTCAGGGCTGTAAGGAAGTTATTGTTGTGTGGTATAGTAAATTCTGTATGAATCCCTTGCTAAATTGTTTAAGTTATCAATTAAGTTTAAATGCTGTTAAGTGCTGTTAAGTTTAAGTTAAGTGCTGTTGGGCCTTTAAACACAACCTGTTGATCAAGTCCAGGCTCAGTTTATCACAGGGGTCTGCTCTGAACTTGTGACTCAACACGAGGGTCTCCCAAATTCCTTTTTGTCCTTACCCTTTCCTATCCTTTTGTTTCCCCCTCCTCCAGCCTCCACACAGATTATTTGGGGTTTATTTATTGACTTTGGATTTTTGTTTGCTTTTCCTCAGAGTGCTTCAACCATCTAATAAACAGAGAGTGAACCTTGCCAACAAACTTAGCTGTGACGTTGGTTTTACACCAAACCTGCTCTTGCTGATACTTCTGCTGGTGACTCTCGAAGCGACCTCAAAAGAGTAATTCCCAACAAATTCCCGTTACCTTTGTGCTTCTGCAGCGCCTTCTGCGTGGACTGCAGCACCGACTCGTGGAACTGGTGGGCAAATTCCTCGGCAATGAAGGGCTCCCAGGGCTTGCTCTTGCCGTTCATGCTGTGGGACAGCGGCACCGGGATGTCCTTGGGGAGGGGCCCCCTGACGTAGCTGAGGATGCTCAGGGCCTTCTTCCCGGGGTGCCCATCGCTCAGCCGGGGCTTCTCCGGCGCCGTGCCCGACTCCTTGGGCCTCGGTGGCTCCTGGGGTCTCAGCTGCTCCAACCTGGAGGCTTCCGCTGCCTTCGGCACCTCGGGCACGGAGACGGCGATGCCCACGGGTTTATCCAGGTCCAGCAGCAGCGGCGGCACCGGGGGCTCTTTGGGAAGAGGAGCAGCAGTTGGCTGCAGCCAGGAACACCGTGCACCCCTCAAGGCGGAGCTGTGCCCCCCCAACCCAACACCCAGGGAAGGACTCGGGGCTCTTACCAGTGCTGGGGGCACGGGGGCTGTCCCGCGGGGAGCTCTTCACCACCACGGCGGCCGGCGTGGTCTTCTGCTTCATGGCCTGGAGCATCTCCACCAGCTTCTCCTTGTCTGTGGCATGGGAAGCTGAGGTTTAGTGTAGCCTCTGCTCAGCAGAGCCAGCTCGAGACCCCAGGCAGCCCCCCCCAAACTCCGGCACCCCCAAACCCGGGCGTGCGCGGGCCGCGGCTGTTACCTTTCCTCTTCTCGGCGCTGATGTGAGTGAGGTTGAAGATGGTGAGGAAGCGTTTCTTCTCCTCGAAGTTGGGGCTGTTGTTCATCTCGTCGGGGCTGTAGCGGGTGGAGAGCGGGAGGCGCGGGGAGGGCGTGCGGCGCTTGCTCTGCACCGTGGGCGGAGAGGGGCTCCGCTCCCGCAGCATCCGCCGGCGCTTGCGCCGCTTCTGGCTCAGCAGTTCCTCCTTCTGCTGCTGCGTGGTGAGGCCGAAGAGCTGCAGGAACTCCAGCTTCTGGGGCGACCAGGGGGAGAGCAGAGCAGGGTCATGCCTCATCCTCATCTTCGTCCCCATTCTCATCTTGGTGCCCGCTGTCATCCTCATCTTCATTCCTATTCCCAGCCTCATGCCCGTTGCAATCCCCATCTGCCATCCTCATTCTCATCTCCATTCCCCATCCCCATTCTCATTCCCACTCCTCTCATGCTCATTTTCATTCCTGTTCCCATCCTCATCCTCATCCCACCTCCATTCCTGTCCCAATGCCCATCCTTACTGCCATCCCCATCTCCATCCTCATCCTTCTCACCCCCATCTCTAACCCCCTGGTGCCTCTGCAGACATGTGGGGATGGTGGCTCTATTGGGCACTGGGAACTGGTGTAAAGGAGGGGCTGCTCCCCCAGGGGACAGGGAGGGGACAGGGGTGCCACCAGTACCTCAGAGGACGTGTCCAGCTTCAGCGGGGGCTGCTCAGCCACGCAGCGGAGATGGGCCCGCACCTCCTCCTCGTCGCTGTCGTCACAGGAGTCATCCAGGTCGTAGTAGTACCCTGGGGATGGGGAGAGGCTGGCATCAGGCTGGGGACACCTCAGGGATGTGCAGGGACCCCAGGGAACTTTCTGGGACACAGGGGAACCCCACTGGGGATGGGGGTGCAACAGGGTGGGATGTCAGAAGGGAGTGATGTGGGTCCAGTGTGGGGCCAAGCAGGGTGGGGGAAGCCCTGTGCCCTTCCAGCAGCTGTAGGACCTCGGAGGGCATGGCCCATCCCTGTGTATCCTCTTGGCATCGCTGTGGGACAGGTGGCAAGGGATCCATGCAGCACAGGCTGGGGAGGACCCATCCCACTGGAGTGGTGACGGCAATTCCAGCCCCTCCCAGCTCTCCGTCTCCTCCTCACCACTGTTCTCATCCCCAGCAGCCCCATCAATATTTAAAACCCTCTTATTAGCTCCAGCTCATCATTTATTCATCGGGCGCGTCTGGAGCGCGCAGGGTTTACCAAACCCGGGATGCGGGAACGTCGGCATCCCGGGGAGACTCCGGGCCAGTTCCCGGTGCCAGGGGGGGAAATCCCGGGTCTCTCACCTTTCTCCCGGGCCTCCCGCCGCCGGCGCTCCTCCAGGTCCAGCTTGCTGACCAGCCTGCGGTGCTGCTGCACGAACTCATCGTAGATGTACATGGGGTCCTGGGCGCGGGGCTGGGGGGGCCGGTAGGGTGAGCTGGGCTTGCTGGCCTCGGGGAACGGCGTGGCCGGGGCTCTCTGCTGGCTCAGGATGCTCTGAGTGGATTTTTCCAGCTCAGCTAGGAAGGGGCTGTGGGTGAAGGCTCCGTGCTCCGGGGCGCCGGGCTCCCGTCCCGGGGGGTATTTTTCCAGAGCGTCCCTCTTCCTGGGGCCTTCCTCCAGCTTCTCCGGGCAGAAGACCCTCTCCACCTTCACCAGAGGGATGCCCTGGCGGCCGGGCTCGAAGGGCGCCGCGTGGCTGTGGAGGGCGTGGGGCTCGGGGAGGCGCCGGGGAGGGTCAGGGGGGCTCTCCATCAGCGAGACGGGGTTCCAGAGGGATGTGGTGACAGGGTGGTGCTGGGGTTTGGGGGAGANGGGGGCCCGCCAAAGTGCTGCCCTGGCTCCCGGCTGCTCGGCTCGTGGCGGCTCGATCCCAACCTGCGGGGAGAGGAGAGCACCGGAGAGGTGAGGAGCTGGCACTGCCACTGGAGAGCTGGCAGAGCTCCAGCCCCGGGGCATTTTGGGGAGAAAAGCGCCTGTTAGGAACACCCAGAGGGGTCTGTGCACCTGGGGCTGCCACACTGGTCCCCTCCATGCCACAAACCTGAGGGATGGGGGCAGAGTTAAGGCTGTACGTGGGCGGGTTGGGCACGGATGTGGCTGCATCCCAGGAGCACTGGGCTGGAGACCCCAGCCCTGACCCCTGCACGGGGACACCAGCCCTGGCAGAGCCCAGTGGCGAGGGCAGCACCCCAGTGCATCCCTCCTCCAACAGCCAGAGCCGGAGCCAGCCCGTTTGCAGGATAAATATTTCATGTGCCCAAGCTGTGCATTTAACACTTTTCCGCTCCAGCGCCCCGGAGCTCCGCACACGGAGCAGCGGGTTCAGCTCAGCGCCGCCACCGAGTCACCACCGGCGGGGAGCCCCCCGGGATCCATCCCTCTCCCACCCCGCTGCAGGCAGGAAAAGGATGGGGATGGAACATCCCCTGCTGCAGGTGTTTCGGGGTGACCTTGCCGTCTCCTCTCCGGTTTGGGGTGGGAGGAGCGGATGGGGAAGGCAGCCTGCGGCGGGCGCTCGCCTTTGTGCCGCCCCGTGATCCGCTCCTTATTATCCTCGATGAGCCGCGCTAATCCCCTGGATACCCAAAAATAACAAAGGGAGCAGGCGGCAGAGCTGGCTGGATGAGCCTGCACCGCTTAAGCGCTCAGCCACGGGGGTGAGCAAGGCCCTGTCAATCAATCCGGGGCTGTGGGCACGCTCTGCTGCCCCCCAAACCGCCCGGGCTCGGTGCAGGTGCCCCCCAAACGAGGCATCCACCCACGGCCTGGCCCCACTGCCCGGGAGGGGGGAGCTGCAATTAGCAGTGCTGGTGGCTGGGCAGCACCTGGCCACTCGCCGCTGGCNCACCGTGTGGCAGGAACCCGCTGGCACCGGCCAGGCGCCGTGGCCTCGGCTCGTGGGAGGTGTGAGGGGCACGGCTGTGAGGTGGTGGATGCTTGATGTGGGGCAGAGCTGATGGGTACAGCCACAGGTTGGGGGGAGAACCCTATAAATCATCGTACCATGGCATCATGGATTGGTGAGGGGTGAAGGGAATTTAATCATCCTATTCCACCCCCTGCCATGGACAGGGACACTTTCCACTAGAACAGATTGTTCAAACCCCACCAACATGGCCTTGGACACTTCCAGGGATGGCACAGCCACAGCTTCTCTGAGCAGCCTCTACCAGTGCCTCAGCACCCTCACAGGGAAGAATTTCTTCCCAGTATCCCATAAAACCCTGCCCTCTTTCTATATAAAGACATTCCCTCCATCCTATCACTCCTTTCCCTTACCCAAAGCCCCTCTCCAGCTTAAGACACAGCTATCCCATCAAGGACAGCTGTGACACGGGAAAACACAGCTCAGTTTTGGGGGAAAGCTCCATCCCTACCTGGGGTGCTCGGGCCGGTGCTCGGGCTCGGCTTGGCTCGGGGCACGCCCGATGTCCAGGTGCTGCTCCAGCACCTGCTGCCGGAACTCCGAGACTTGGGATTGCCGATCCTCCTTCTCCTGGCGCAGCCGGCGCTGCCGGGCCAGCCACTTCTCCTCCTCGTTGGTGCGGTGGATGAGCAGCGCCGTGGCCGCGCTGCTCCCGGGCAGCGGGAACACGCTGTGGTTGGGGATGAGGCTGGGCACGGGGTGGTGGGAGCCCGGTGGAGGGTGCAGGGGGTGCTGGATGGGCTTGGGCGTGGGCAGCACCGAGTCCTTGAGTTTGTCTGCGGTGGGAAAGGGGTGTTGGAGAGTCAGGGTGTGGTATTTCGGGGTGCAGGAGGGGCAGCCACGGGTCAGAGCTCAGCACAGGGGGCTGCCCGCTCGCTGCCAGCCCAGCTGCCCGGCACGCACCGGGCACGGAGCCAGCCCGGCCTGACTCAGATGGCACAGGCTCTGAGCTGCTGCAGCTGGGCTCCTGGCAGAGCAATCTGGCAGCCAGGACAGCCCATCCCCGTCCCCTGCCACCTCCCGGGGCCACCCACCCCCTCGGCTTTGCCATCTGGAGGGGACAGGGGACGGAGGCGAGCTCCGGAAGGCGGGCGTTACCTGCTCTGCCGGGTGCCAGCGGCTCCACCGCCTTGCCCCGCTCCTCGGCCGGGTGCCCCCGCAGCCCGTGCAGCTCCGCCACGGGGAGGAAGGGCCCCTCCATGGCTTTCACCATGCTCAGCTCCTTCTCCCGGGCACGCTCCCGCTGCCTCTCCAGCTCCCGTTCCCGCTCCTTTTCCCGCTCGCGCTCCAGCTCCTTCTCGCGCTCCCGCTCCCGTTCCCGCTCCTTCTCCCGCTCCCGGTCGGCTTCTCGCTCCCGCTCCTTCTCCCGCTCCCGCTCCCTCTGCCTCAGCTCCTCGTCCATTTGCAGCCTGCGAGAGAAAAACCAAAAAGAAAAGCACCAACCCAAACATCCCTCTCAAAGCGCCCCTAAAATCAACCCTGGATGCCTGTCAGCATCCCCTGGAATGCCCTTGAACATCCAGAGCACCTCCAAAAAATTCCTGGGCATCTGCCAGCATCCTCTGCAGCACTCCCAAACCCCTAGTCACCCGCCAGCATTCCTGGAGCACCCCAAAATCACCCCTGGCCCTCTGTCAGCATCCTCTGGAGCGCCCCCCATCCATCCCCCCCACCCTTCCGTACCTCTCGGCGGCGAGGCTGGAGATGCGCTCGGACTGCAGGGCGGAGAGGGAGGAGTGGGAGAGCTCGGGGGGGTACCGGACCCCCGAGAGGTGCAGGTGCATGGCCGAGGGGTGCAGGGGGGGCAGCGAGCCCGGCGCTGGCAGCGGGTAGAAGGGGGACCTCAGTGCCGACAGGCAGTAGGACTCATCCATCCTGGGGAGACAGGGATGTTCAGAGAGTTCAAGAACTCCCCCAGTTCCCCTCCCAGGGGAGAGATGGAGGCCACCTTCTACAGGGAGAGCCCCAAAATTCCTTCAGCGGGTCATGCTCCCACCTCCCAATACCCCAAAGCTCATCCCGTGGTGCCTGCCAGGGATGCCAAGGCTCGGAGGTGCCCACCTGAAGGCAGGATGAGGGAAGGGGTGATGTGTCAGGTAGCTGGGGTGGTAGTAGGCGGCGGCAGTGGCCGGGTCCAGGCCGAGGGGCGGCAGGGAGGACATGCGGAGATCCTCGGCCGTGTGGTAGGGACGGAAGCTCCGCAGGTAATCCTCGGTCACCGCGCTGGGAGGCACCACGTGGTGCACGGGCCGCTGCAGGCTGGGGGGCAAGGAGAGGGTCACCATCCCTCCCTGTCCCCCGGGGGAAATGTCACCTCCCCCAGGTGGGACCGCAGCTGGCTGGGGACAGCCGCATCCCGCCGCTCCCAGCCGTTCTGAGCAGACTCACTTGAGAGGAGGGAAGCGGGAGTCCTGGACCACGGAGCTGGGGGGCAGCCCGAAGGAGTAGGGTGTCCCCAGGAGGTGGGAGGGGACAGTGGGACCCCCCGCTTTCTCCTGCGTCAGGGGGGGCTCCGAGATGAGGCGCTCGCGGCCAGCGCTGCTGCTGCTGCTGCCTCGAGACCCTGCTTCCTGCTGGAAGGCAAAGGGGCAGGAATTAGGGGACAGTAGGGATGGGGAATCCCTGCTGTGTCCTCACATCAAGACCCTCAGTAGGTCCCCAGCGTGTTCTGGTTGGCACCAGCACCCAGGGAAGGATTCATCTCCTCCATCCAGGCTTTGGAAGGGAAGCTGGAGGGGTGGGAGGGCCTGGGAGGCTACACCGGGGGGGCCCCAGTGGGAAAGGAGGTGCTGAAGCCAGGGCAGAGCTGAGGGCAAGACATCCATTACCTGCCTGGAGATTTATGGCTGCTTTGTTCTCCTGAGCTATTAATCATCCAGGGAGGAGTGACACAGCCAGGGGAAATCCAGCCAGCCTTTGCTAAGGGCCATAACCCCAGGGTCAGCCCACAATGCCCCCGGCACCCCCGGCATCAGCACCCTCCCACAGGGCCTCAGCCGCTTCCCATCGGCTTCCACCCCTGCTGTCAGGATGAAGGTCACAGCTGGGAGGGACCCCTAACAAGAGGGAACAACTTGGGGTGACAAGAGACCCCACAGGATATGACAATCAGTGGGGTCAGCCCCCCAGGAAGGCAAGTTTCTGTTTAAAAATTATTATTTTTCACTGCGCCTTCTCCATTTAGCATCTCAGGAACCCTCCCCAACCTATCCCACCCTGCTCCCCAACCCCTCCAGGGCAGGGCCAGCTCCAAGGTCACCACAAAGGGTGCAGTGTCCCCCCCCGGCCACCACCTCTGCTGCCTGCACGGAGCTCATTGTGCGTGCCAGGCTCTGCTCTAATTACCTCCCGTCCCCGGCGCCACGCTGCGAGCGCGGCTCCGCCAGACAATCACCACGCTCGGTTAACCCCCACACCGGGGGGGACACGGGGGGGACACCGGGATGGGGAGCACCAGGACACCCCACGCACCCCTCCGAGCTCCCGGGGGGATCACGGTTCCGTTTGTTTCCCCACCCCGCCCCCGGCGTTTCTCATCCCCTACCCTCGCCTCTCTCCGCTTTGTGGTTTAATTAGTCTTTCCAAGTGGCATAATCCCCCCGGGAATCTGCTTGTAGCATGCGGAGGAGAGGAGAACCACTAACGATGCTTCTTAATTAGCTGCTCTCCCCCCTGCTCCTCCTCCTCCTCCTCCTCCTCCTTCCTCACACTCCCCTCCGGATGGCAGCCCGGGGATGATGGCAGCAGGGGGACGATGGCAGCCCCGGTGACAACGCCAGCTCGGGGACACAGCAGGGAGGGGAAGGGACCAAACGTGGGCATCCCAGCGATCCCTTGGGAGCAGTGCATGGTATCCCACACCCTCCACCCTTCAAGGGGGGGCAGGGCACCCCCCCAAACTCGGCCATACCTGTCTGCCCTCGCTCCTCCAGACCCCGTTGACCGTCTTGGTGGGGGCGATGGTGACGACGGGCGGCGTGCTGGGCACGCTGTGCCCCCCCGGGGGCACAATGATGGGGCCCATGGGGCCACGTTTGGGGGTGCTGGCAGGGGAGCTGTGGTTGGTGGCTGGTGAGGACACCGGGGACGACTCGCTGCTCAGTGAGGAGCCTGGAATCAAAGCAGAGATCTAAATAAATTAGGGAAGCTGGGATGAAACCACCCTCTATGAAGGAGCTGGAGGCATTCCTGACAGGATGCCTCGCCAAAGGGAGCAGGGGTGGGGCACTGGGATGCACTCAGAGTGTTCAGCATCCTGCCAGACTCCCAAACTGGAGCCTTCCATCCTGAAAGTTCCCAGTGGTGCTAAAGGCTCCACCCAGCACGGTGGGATGGGGTAGCCTCTTGCTCCCACCTAACAGGGACTGCCAAACCTCCAGTGCCACAAAGCCCCTAGGCACAAGTGACACCGATGTGATGCCGGCCCCAGACGGCCACGTCTTCCCAAGGCCAACCCAGAGACTCCTTAATCCAGCTGCAGAAGTTGTCACGGGCAAGCCAGGGCCTCTGGAGACACAGGGATGAAGGAGTGACTCCCTGAAACCCTTGGGCAAGGCTTTGGTTTCATTTGCATAATACATCTGTACTTGAACTTATCCCCACCCCAGGGATGCTGGCCGTATTTCCAAAGGAAAAATAAAAATGGAGTGAAAGTGGAGAACAGGAGAAGCAGAGAAATACAAATCCCACATTAACCAGGGCACAGGGAGCCTGCTGTCTGCTCCAAAGAACACCTCCCATTCCTCAAACCCAGCTGGGCAGCCTGGGGGGCTCTGAACCCCCAAACTGTGCTCCCTCCATCCCAGAGTCTGGCTCAGAGGGAGACTCCAACAGGCCAGCAGGGATCAGCTGCTGGAGAGTGAGCAGTGTTCACAGGATGAGGTGATATCCATGCTCCCAGGCAGTGAGCAGGGCACAGAGAGAGGCCTTGGCTCCCCTGAGTGTGCAGGGAAGGTGCAGGTGAGCATCCTCACCTTCCCAGTGTGCAAGGTCACTCCCCTGAGTGTTCCAGCCAGCTCCTGCCCTGCGGGCAAAGCAGCTCCTCACCCTGCACCCCACCTCCATCCCCTCACACCACACAAACAGCAGGAGGCAGCCAGGAGGCTGGGAATGCCAGGGGAAGCAGGAGCATCCCCAGGCAGCAGGGGGGACGCTGGGAGGGGAAGGATGCTCCAGGAGGAGGCTGGGTGGGAAGGATGCTCAGAGGAGCAGAGGCCGAGCGGAGCATCCCGCCGCCCGCCGCCCTCCCTGATTAATTATTCCCGAGTCGCTCCGAATCGCTTTCATTTGAAGAGCAGCGAGGCTGGGGGAAGGAGAAAGGCTGTCCCCGACAAAGGAGGCCGATTTGACACCCACTGAAGTCTATCTTGTCAGCGCAAGGCCAACAACAATTAGCAGCCTAATCCCCTCTGAGCTGGGAAGCCATTACTCACCACGCGATAGCGTTAACAATCAATACCATCACAATGAGCCCGGCAATTAATGAAGCTAAAGTCTTACTTCAGAACCTTAATTCTCGCTGTGTGGCTTTAAACGGGAGGGTTTGTGATCGTTATAATTAACTGGTGGTATTCAGCCAGGAGTTAGTCAATGAAACTAATCTGGATTGGAGATGACAAGAGGCACAGTGTGATGGTGTCACCTTTGTTTTCTGACCTCCCGCTTCCCACTCGGCGATAGCAGATTAGCAGCCCGGCTGACAGGCAAATGTAATTAACAGCTGAGACCCTGAACGGAGAACTGGGAAAAAAAGAAGGGAAGGAGGGGTGGAATAAAACCCACCCTGCGGACAGCCCCGGGCAGGACAAGAGGCAGCAGCCTCCGGGGCAGGCGGTGGCTTTGTGGGGCTTTGCTGGGAAGGGGTCAGTCAGGATGAGCTTTGACAGTTTGGGATGCTGTGGAGCAGCAGGATACCCCTAGGGATGTGCCAGCACACCTGTGAGCCCATAAAGCAGGAAAAAATACAGAGATCCTGCGTGGACCTGGCATCTGCCACAGCGGAGCATCTCCCGTGGTGGGAAGGGGAGTGGAGTGAGCATCTCCCGTTGTGGGAAGTGGGTGAGGATTTGAGGGAAAAAGCAATTCATTTCCTGGTGCTAAAAACCACAGCAAGGAGCAAAACCCCCTTCCCAACACACACCCAAACCCACACGGATCAAAAACCTCTGGGATGGGCCACTTGAGGCACCCAAATGGGCAAGGGAGGGGTTTCTGCAAACAAACTACACAGGTGTTAAGGGGAAATCCAAAGGGAACGTGGCTGCTTCTCTCTAGTGCCACAAAACCCATGCCCAAAGCTGCTGCTGACCCTTGGGATGGGCTGAGCAGCACAGGGAGGGCACCAGCTGTGGGGTGTGAGGGGGAAAAAAAGCAAAATAATTCCTGAAACTCAATCAATTGCTCCAAAGAAAGCAGATGGGTTCCAGAGGAAGCAGCTGGGAAAAATCAAGAGCTTCCAGTGAGGATGAAGCATCACCAAAACCCGGTTCCCTCAGAGTTACAGGGACCTGCTATCCCTACACATTTCCTTGGGAGCAGCCAATGCTTCAGGTCATGGCTGTGCCAGAGATTTTAGGGCTGCAAGGAGGGTCTTGTAGATGGTGCTTCCCAAAGGGATTTTCCAAAAAGAGCCTTGCAAAAGGGGTCTTGGGCAAATGATTGTGCCAAAAGGACCTTCTGACACAGGGTCTTCCAAAAAGACTCTGCAAAAAACATCTTGCAAAGGTGTTGGGTGCCTTTTCCAGGGATCAAAGTGCCCAGGCAGTGGGCAGTGATCCAAGGGGAGCACCAACAGCAGGCATAATGATTATTTCATCCCAGACATGATACCAGCAATCTCCTGAAACACTTCCCAGTCTGGGGACTGGCTGCCTCTCCATCTGGGTGTGGGAGCCCCAGTGATTCCCATGTGGCGGGGGGCACCTCGGGGTGCTCCAGAAGCAGCTCACAGCCAGCATCCCACATCCAAACAGGGAGAAGGAGGATGTGGGTGACAAGAACCAGGCTGTTTAGGTGGGAAATTCAGCCAGGGAAGCAGCAAATTTGGGGAACCACTGGAAAAAGCAGCATGGCGTGAAGGAGCAGGGCTGCTGCCTTGCCACGCCGCGCTCCCCTAGGACACAGCGAGTGATCCAGCACTCGGATTACTCCGGATGAATTGAATTCCCAAACTGCCCCCTGGAGACACCAGGCCAGGAAAACGCATTAGCAGAGAAACAGCAGGAAAACACCAGCTCCTGAGAAAGTCACCAGCGTTTGTCACCTCCCTGTCCCCGTCCCCACCTCTGGGCTCCTCGGCTTGCTTGGCGAGCTTGCGCAGGGCGGCGGCGAAGCTGGAGGAAGGCGCTGCCTGGACGGACAAAGTGCTGCTGGCGGCGGGGCTGCCATTGGGGACGATGGAGCCGTTCAGGGGGGACGGGGTCAGCGGGCTGACGGTGGCCGTGGTGCGGGTGGCCGTGGAGAGCATTCCTAGGGACGGCGACTTCGGCTCATGGCTCATGCCTGCCAAGGAGAGAGGCCGGGTTAGAGCGTGGATTTGGGTTAGAGCGTGGATTCGGGTTAGAGCATCCTCGGTTTTCCCCCTGCCCAGGGGTGGGAGTGTTGATGGTTTTCCTCTGGTTCATCATTGCCCACCCCCAAAGTGCACCCCGAGTTCAGGCAGTGTGGGGGGAAGAGTGTCCCAGCATGGCACAGTGTCACTGGACCTCTGGATAATGGGGCAGGAGGGCTGAGCAGAGCTCTGCAGGAATGGACAGGGGGTTTTGGGGGATTTCAGCATCCTGATGCAGGGGATGGGGAGAGGTGCAGTCCCCTGACTTGTGTGGTGCTGCCAAAACCCAAAGCATCACTGCTGCACCCCTAATTGCCACCACTGCACCCCCAAATCACAGCCACTGCACACTCAAATCCTCACCACTGTACCCCTAAATCCCCAGTATTGCATCCCTGGATTCCCAGCACTGCACCCCCAAATTCCCACCGCTGCATCCCTGGATTAACAATATTTCATCCTTGGGTCTTCCGCATTGCACCCTCAAATCCCCAATAAAATATCCCTGGATCTCCAACATTGCACCCCCAAATCCCAAGCACAGCACCCCCAAAATCCCAAAACTGCATCCCTGGATCCCCAAAACTGCACCCCCAAAACCCCAAAACCGCAACCCTGGATTCCCAACAATGCACCCACAAAACCCCAAAACTGCAACCCTGAATTCCCAACAATGCACCCCCAAAACCCCAAACCGGCATCCCTGGATCCCCAGCACTGCACCCCCAAGTCCCCAGCACAGCACCCCGAGCTCACCACATTTCACCTTCAAATCCTCACGCCCCAAATCCCCACCACTGCACCCCAAAGCACTGAGGTGCTGCAGGGCACAGTGACCCCAGAAGTGAGGTTCAGGTGCTGAGCAGGAGGGTGCAGTCCTCCCCGAGTCCCCCCAGCTGTCACACCAATTGCTCCAGGGCTCTCCACCTCCCAAAACAGCAACTGCTGATGTCAGGGCCCTTAAAATAGACTTCACCGAGCAGCTTCATTAACACCAGCCTAAAATTAGCCCGGCTCCCAGGTGGGCAGGAGGTCGGGGGAGAGGGAGGGGTCGTGGGGCAGCCCCCGAATCCCAGCAGGCCCGGAGGCTGCTCCAGGCATTGAACACCTGGAGCATCCACCGCAGAGGGTGGATGGAGCATCCCCGGAGCATCCCGTGGCAGCGGATGGCCGGGGAGCGCCGCGGGAGCCGGGGGGGGGCACGGGGGGCACTCAGCGTTGATTAATCTTTGCCCCCCGGCCCCAGGAGAGGCGGCCGGCGCGGCGGCGCGCTCCCCTCTGCCCTCATTATACAAGCATTTATTAACTCCGGTGCTCTCAGCCATTGACTGCCGCCTTGTCGACACGCTCGGCTCATGTAAATTCATTACCAGAACAGCTGGGAAAGCCAACCCGCCACGCCAGCCCGGCCCCGGCACCCCCGGGCTCTGCCCCGGCACCCCCAGGCTCTGCTCCAGCCCCGGGTGAGGGCTCGGTTCTTCCCCCGAGAGCCTGCAGCACCAGGCACCCACGCACCATCCAAAGGGGACACGGCACTCCAGGCACAGCCTGCAGCTCCCGTGCACCCAGGCACTGCCCCACATGCAGCAGGCACAATCCTGCATCCCCAGGCATTGCCTGGCACCCCCTTGGCACAGCCTGGCACTGCTCCTGGCACTGCCCCACATCCAGCAGGCACTGCCCAACACGCAGCAGGCACAATCCTGCATTCCCAGGCATTGCCTGGCATCCCCTTGGCACAGCCCTGCATTCCCCAGGCGCTGCCCCACATCCCCCAGGCACTGCCCCACATGCAGCAGGCACAATCCTGCATCCCCAGGCATTGCCCCACATCTCCCAGTATTGCCTTACATCCACTAGGCACTGCCCCACATTCCCCAGGCACTGCCTGGCATCCCCTTGGCACAGCCTGGCATCCCCCTGGCACTGCCTCATATCTCCCAGGCACAATCCTGCATCTTCGGGCACTGCCTGGCATCCCCTTGGCACAGCCCTGCATCCTCCCAGTATTGCCCCACATCCTCCAGGCACTGCCCCACATCCTCCTGGCACTGCCCACGTCTCCTAGGAACAATCCTCCATCCCCAGGCACAGCCTGGCATCCCCTTGGCACAGCCTGGCATCCCCACGGCACAGCCTGGCATCCCCTTGGCACAGCCCTGCGTCCTCCCAGCACTGCCCCACATCCTCCAGGCCCAACCCCAAACAC
>WEIU01005957.1:523108-533379 GCA_013389925.1 Aegithalos caudatus | reverse complement strand
TTTGTGTGTGAGCACAAACACGTGAGCACAACATCCCTCAGCAGAGAGGGATGGATTTGTGTGTGTGTACACTCACACACGTGTGCACATCCCTCAGCAGAGAGCAATGAGTTTCTCTGTGTGTGTGCACTCACCCCCTTTGCAGCACAGGATGCACATGTGCATCACCTCTGCGGGAGGACAGACAACTTGCCAGGTGTCACAATCCATGGACATCCCCCCCAGCTCCCCACCACGCACACCTGAGCACCCCCATGCTCCCGGGGAGCCGTGCCCATCCCGAGGGATGCGNAGCGCCCGCACAGCCCCGGCGGGCAGCGCTCCAGCCATGCCTGCTGTTCCCGGGCTCCGTTCCTCTCCAAGAGCCTCCAGCCCCGGGGTAGTGCCAGACTGACAGCCTGGAGGCTATTTATTCGCAGGCAGAGGCAGCGGGAGCTGCTGGCGGATGCAGCCGCCTTTGTCCTACAGGGAAGTTTGCTCCCTGCCTCCTGCCTGCCCCCCATCTCCCTGGGTTTTCCACCTCCACACCCCCATGCACCATCCAAATGCAGGCAGGCATCTGGGGGAGTTCCCAGCCCGGTGTTCCCAGCCCTGACACCCACTGTGGCATGGCAGGACTTGCCACAAGGCCCTGGCACACAGAGACACCGCGGTGGCAGCTGCAACACTCTCCGTGCCCCAGCAGCTCTCAGCATCACCCAGTCAGGCCAAGGCGCTGGAGGTGGCACCCCAAAGGTGTTGGGGGTAGGAGGAGGGTGGGCACCCAGCCCAGAGTAGGAGGAGGGTGGGCACCCACCCCTGGGCTTTGCTCCTCTGCATGCTGCCTGCCAGGGTGGGGGGCACCTCCGAAGCGCAGCCCCCTCGGCCGTTACCAGGAGAATCGCTGGCAGCCGGAGCTGGCACGGGGACAAGCCTGGGAGGGAGGTGGCCCCCCAGCACCTCGGGGAAGGGAACAATCCCTGGGCATTTCTTTTTTGGCAGGCCCCGAGTGCCCCCCCTCCACACCCCCCGTCCTCCTCCCGCGCTCGGGCGCGGGGACACAATTAAATCAGTGTTCTGCTAACAATCTGCCGGCTAATAAGACATTTTCCTCCCTCTCCCTCCTCCCCCCCACTCCACCCCAATCCGTGTGTGATGGGAGCGCTTTGATATGAGAGTGGACTCTAATGGGTTCGGTGTAAGGGAGCCTTAATTTATTACGTGCCTGTAATTGATGTTTGTATAAAGTAGCTCTTACAGCTCCTCAGAGCGGGAGATGAAAAGCAATCAGTCAGCCATTTGCCTCCAAAGGAAGGAGAGAGGAGAAGACAGACAGCGAGAAAGAACCAGACATACTCATCAAGCCTGGAGAAAAACCCAGAAAATGAGGGAACAAACAAAATCACCCCCGCGCAGCCTCACCAGCGGCTCTGGCACCGCCGGGTATCACCGCCAGCATCCCTGGGTACCACCACCAGCATCTCTGGATATCACTGCCAGCATCCCTGGGTATCAGCATCAACATCCCTGGGTAGCGCTGCCAGCATCCCTGGGTACCACTGCCAGCACCCTCGGGTATTGCTGCAAGCATCTCTGGGAAGCGCTGTCAGCATCCCTGGGTACTGCTGGCAGTCCCTGACTGCCACCAACAGCATCCCTGGGTACCAGCGCCAGCATCCCTGGGTACCAGCTGCCACAATCCTGGGTACCTCAGCACCGCAGCGTTCCCAGGGCCGGATCCCGGTGGGAATGCCGGGGTTGGGAGCCTTGTGGAGCCGTGGCAGGGCAGGATAGGGCCCCCTCCCACGCCGGCCGGGGCTGATTAGGCTGCAGCAGCCGGTGCTGAGCTGCTCTAATGACGGCGGGCGCTGGGGAGTCACGTGCCGCCCAGCGCCGGCTGGGGAGCCGTACGTCACCGGCCCCGGCAAAAAATCGGTGCTAAATTGAATCAATCCATCTTGGAAATGGCTCTTGTCAGCCGGTGTCAGGGAGAGCGTCTGCAGGAGAGGGATCAGGCGGGGGCAGGCCGGCGAGGGCCAGGCGGGCGGGCACCGCTGCCGCGGCACTGCCGGGTGTCTCCTGACCCCCCCCGTATGCTGGATATGGGGGGGGTCCTCCTGCTGTCAGGGGGGCAGAGCAGGATGGGATCCTCATCCATCCAGCAGGGAAAGCAGAGCCTGGAGCAGACCATGTGCCTCAGTTTCCCATGCTCTGTGCCCCTCTATCTGGTGAAGGAGAGCAGCTCCACATCAGGTAAAACCCCAGGAGGGTTGGAGACCCCCCCGGTGCCCACGTGCACCCCAACGCTGTGCCCAGGGCAGAGCGTGCCAAGCTGGGAAGGACGATTCCACACCAGGGAGACAAAGACGCCAGCACTTGACACAAATATAGATGGATCCTCGGAGTACGGACCCTGCAGCCTGGCAAATTAAAACGTAGTGCAAAAGGGGGGACGGAAACAGCCCCGGTGATTGATTTTCCATCCAGACATTCAAACCAACCGAATATGTCACCCAGACAAGCCCTCGGAAAGAGGCTGCAAGCCCAGATTTATCCTCTGCTTGGACCGGAGACCATCAATCCCTATCCAAGCCTGGGAAATGGCTTCACGCCCCTGCCTTCCCATCACGGTGCCCATCCCATCGCCGGGCCAGCAGGTGGGATGGGCACCACCATGGGAAGATGAGGCGCAGGAGCCGCCACCATGCCAGGAAAGAGGATCCAGGCACAGGGACACACACCCAGGCTGCTAACGAAGGCAATTAGAGGGGAAAGCATCCCTCGCACCGCTTCTCCTAATTAAGAATCATCCAATTCCCCAACCCGCCTGTTCCCCGGCTCCGGTACAGCCTGTTATTTACCTGCAGCTAATAGGTTGGGCACAGCTAATGATAGTCTTGTATCAAATGGCTGGATCTTGGCTTCTGACAGCTTTAAAGACCCGTCTCGGGGACACGAGGGTTTCTAATTACGGGGTTCGTCACGGGAAGGCTGGGTTCAACGCCAGTCACTCTCCCCGGGTGACATTTCTGCCCGGATTGGAAATCTAAACACAGCCCAGCCAGTTAAGGTTAAAAATACGGCGCTTGACAAGACAAGGGATCATAATTTGGGTCACCGCCGGGTTTAATTAATTGGAATGGAGCAATCAAAGCACAGCGTGCGGTAATTACAGCCCCGGTCGGGGCAGGGCTGGGGGAGGAGGGTGAAGGGATGGGGGGGATGCTCCCCACCGTGGGGACGGGCAGGGAGGCATCGCCCTCACCCCAGGGTGCAGGCAGGCATCGCGTGCAAGGAGCGGGCAGGGCAGGCAGGGAGACGCGAAGGAGGCGAGCTGGGAGCTCCCGTGCACGCCATTCCCAGCGGATCACACGCCAGCCCCGCAGGAATTCCAGCCAGGAAAAGCGGGTCCCATCCCCAGCGTCCCCATCCCCACAGTGCCACAGGCTCCCAGGCACCACCACGGCTCTGCCGAGTGATTTATTTTCACCAATTACCGGGGCGCTTTTCCCTTTGCCAGGACTGTGCTTAATTGATTGGAACCTACTGAAAACAAATTAACCAGCACCGGGGAGCAGGGTCCTGTGTATGGCTCCTCCGTGGGGCAGGGACACGTGAGTGGCTCCAACACGTGGGTGATGCACGGTGGGATCGGGGGAGGAAGGTGGGACAACCCACATATCCCCCTAAATACCCCCAGCGCCGCTCGCTGGCTCCTCTGCTATGGTTAATGCTGATGTGCAAGGGGAAACTGAGGCACGGAGCAGCACGGAGATCACATCCTGGCAGTTCCTCGCTGGAAAAGCTCTCCGTGGCATGGACAGGACCGAAATGTTCCTGCCCACCCCAGCGCCCCGGAGGAGGGATGCTCACAACGGTGACCCCATTAAGCCAGCCCAGCTAGCATTAATTTGACCCCATCCGCCGCGCGCTAATCAGCTGTAACCGTGGCACCCAGCTCAATCCAAATTGATTTACCGAGGCTGGAAATGGATACAAATGTGATTAAAGGCTTTTTATTTTCCATAGGTCCTCTCTAAAATGATTTAAATCAATTGCTACGTGCAGGGTCCTNGAAATAACACCCCACTTCCCACATGTGCCCCACAAAACCCACCCCAGAGGGGAGCAGCACCCCAATTTCCCCCCTCTGACCCACGCACACCCCTGGCTGGACCCCTCACATCCTTCATGGGCGGGATGCCGGCGCGCCGGGCGGCCCTGGCGAGCGATCAAAGCCCATTAGGCTGAGCGCCGATGCGCGCCCGTTGTTCGTCAATTATTCAAACAATAATTGCACCCTTATTTAAAGTCTAGTCTTGCGTGCGCGGCACTGCAGGCTGCCAAGGCCCACGTTAGATTTACACCCCCGGCGCGCTCCCGCCGCCAATTAATTAAGCAAACACATTCCTCCGCACGCTCTCAGGTGTGCAACCTGCCCGGTTCAGGTTCAGCCCGGCAGCACCGACACGTCCCCACCTGGGCGAGGGGGTCACAGCCCCTGGGGGGCCCTGTTAGCCCTCCCTGGTTTTAGGATTTCCCTAAGGATGGCTGCTCTCGCCCTGCTCCGAAGCTGATTAAAGATTAGGCAGTCCCCTCGTCTGCTTCCCCACAAATTTTCTAAAATTTGGGAAAAAAATAGCAAGGAGGAGGGGGTTGACACCAGCATCCATTGTTAGGGGCCCCCCTTGTCCCCAGCAGTCCCTAACGAGGGGGGAGGCTGGGAGTGACAGTCACCAAGAGGTCAATTCATTCATCTGGCCATGTTATTACAAGTCCAAATTTATTGTCACCGGGCCACATTAGCGCTGGCACGGAGGACGCGAGGTTGCACCCCTACTGAATAAGCAGATAAATGAAAGACATCTGGAGAGCAGAATGAAGGGGCAGATTATTAATGCTGAAATTTAGAAGCCAAGGTCTAAGCCACGAATCCATCAGTGCAACCAGTTATGTCCAATAAATTAGGAGAGATAAGGATTGAAGGATGGTATATTAAAGGCAACATTCATTTCTGAACTGGCACGAGGGCTTGCAGGCATCCTGCCTCTGCAGGGTTAACCCTTGGTGGGCAGGGATGTGGAATGTGGGACATGACAGAGCTGGGGAGGCCGATGGTCCCTGCACAGAGCCCACCCTGCCACCAGCTGCCCGATTTGGGGTTGTCACCAGTGCTGACAAGGGGGTGTGAAGGAGGGTGTACCACAGTGGAATAGGCACAATGATGGAGGTGCAAGGTGACAATGGAGAGGCTGGCACGGAAGCACAGGACATCCCATAACCACTGGGCAGGGAGCACAGAGGTCCACAGCCTTTCCTGCAGCCTGTCCACCCTCCCCAATTAAAGGAGGCCTGGGGGTCTGCATGGCTCCTCACAGCACCTGTGACCTCCGTCCCTGGGCTGGGGTTCAGCTGGCCCTGACGGTTCTTTGCGGACTCATTGCCACGGGTGAAGGTAAGGACTGAGGGGACAGAGCCTGTCCGGCCACCCCAGCCCCAGGCTGGACAGCTGTCACCAGGAATTGTCCCCCTATTCCTCCTCCTCTGGCTGCCTCCCACCCACAGCCCCCACCCCACAACACCAGCATCTCCTGGTTGTGCCTGCCTCGGTTTCCCTAATGGCATCACAACAGAATGGCAGGATCTGGCTACCTGAGAACACTTCAGCCCCTATCCTGATGTGAGGCTGCAGCCTGGCACCTCCAGGACACGTTTTTCCCTGAGGAAAGCAAGGGGACACAGCAGGCCAGGGACCCATGACCTCCTCAGTGGCACGGGAGGGACAAGTGAGCACCTCCATGTCATGATGCCTGGAAGGGCAAAAATCAGGATTTTTTGCTCCCAAGCATGCAGTTTGGCTGGGTGACTGCTCAGCAGTGAGGCCACCCACCTGTGTCTCCCCTTGGCACCCCACAAATGGCATTTTGGAGGAGAGAGGTGCTAAGATGGGGAGATGATGGCCAAACAGGGGGGTTCCCTGATGCTGGTCCCTCCTGGCACAGCAGCAAAGGGATGTAGGTCAGGAAGGCACACAGGGCCCCCCAACACTGCCCTGGCCCCCACAACACCAACTGAGCCCCCTCCCCAGTCCCAAGCCCTCCCAGCACCCACACAGCCTCCCCAGTACTCCCAGTGATTTTGGCCCTTCCCAGTGCTCCCACCAGTTTCAGCGTCTCTCCCCCTCCCCACGGTGGTTCCCGAGCAAATTTCAACCAGCTTCATCTGGCATCTGAGGGATTTGGGATTTGTTTAAGCTCTTTTCACCCTCCGGACTTTAATCGGCGCGTTTGCCTGACCCCCAGCCCCGGTGCAACCCCGGCTGTGCCGGCGGTGCCGCCCGAGGGTCCCGGCTCGGGGCCATTCCCAGCGCCAAAGCCTGGGGCTGCCCCCAGGATAGCTGGGATTAGCTATCAAATAACTTTGCATTTAAACCCTTTTTAACAGGGCTGGAGGTCGGGAGGGTAAGGGCAGAGGTTAAGCCCGGCCGCGGCCGGGCGCTGACCCCGCAGCCGGGGATGCTGGAGAGGGGACGGGGCGGCACACGGAGCTGGGGGATGCAGGACCCCCGCCCCGGCCATGCCACCCACCCACCTCCCCTTGCACGGTGGGGCCGGGGAGGGGGTGGCTTGTGGGGACCTCGCAGTGGGGTGTCCCCACAACAGGACGGGTGTCCCCACAGCAGGGGTGTCCCCACAGCCCCCAGCATCGCCACCCCTGTCACTTACTGAGGCTCTGCAGCAAAGACGACCAGCTCTTCATCTCCAGCATGGCGGGGGTCCCGTGCCCCCCTCCCCAGGCTGGTGTTCAGGCTGCTGGGGGGGCCCAGGACCGGTCCCACAGCCCGGCAGCGGGAGGCACAGCCCCGGCGCTGAGCCGCCGGCGGGTGACAGCGACCATTTTATTCCCTTTTAACTCTGCCTGCGTGGCTCCGGCGCGCTCATCCTCCCCCTCCCCGCCGCCCAGAGCTGGTCCTGAGCTGGGGAGCTTTGCTTTTCCCTCCCTTCCCTCCTCCTCCCTCCTTGCACTTGATAGCAGCCTTGTCAAGACCGCCGAGCTGTGCTGACCCCTGCCCCGGCGCTGCTAATTAAGGCGGCACAGTGACAGCCCCAGCGCCTCGCCAGCGCGCCGCGGCACCGCTGCTCCTAATTGGAGATGCTTTTGAGTTCTCAAAAACCACCCAGTTGGGGTTGGGGGGCTTGGGGGGGGTCCTGCACCCATGCCAGGGGGTGGTGCTGCAGGGGGATGCAACGCCCAGCCTGTGCCCATCAGCATCCTGGATATGGAGATCCCAGAAATTGTTGAGAAGCTGATGCAAAATTGGATAAAAAGATCCTGAAGTCGGGAGGAAAGTGGGATTGGGATGGATGAAGGTGAGCAATTCCTTCGGGAACGTCCCCTGCATGAGGGACACCTCATGCTGGGGCCTCCCGAGGTATTTTTGGAAGGTGAGGAGCGAGGGCAGCGGGCATGGCAGGGAGCCAGGACACAGGGCTGTATCTCCCTGTGGCAGAGCAGGGGCTGGCAGGGGTATCAGCCGGGACACCTGGCTCCTGTCCCCGTCCCTACCCCTCTGCTGAGACCCTGAACACCCTGGAGAGCCCCAGCACAGCTGGGAGAGCTGGAAGGGACACACCAGCACCCACCCAGCCCCGGGGCCGTGCCCCCTGGGCCGTGCCAGCAGCCTGACGGATCCATTGTGTCGTGACAGACGAGCTGTTTTATCGCGGCGAGGCAGCCAGCGCCAGCTGTCAGGCTGACCCCGCCGGCAGGCTGAGGAGAAACAGAAGAGGGCTTGTATCATCCAGGGGGTCAGAGGGCACGGAGGCAGCCGGCCCCCCTGCGTTCCCAAATTCCTGGCATGCAGGCCCGGGCAGGCAGCTGCGTTCGGCCCCTGAGCTGCAGGTGGGGCGCTGGCAGGGTGTGGGGACAGACAGCCCCCCTCAGCACCCCCAGAGCCTGTGCTGCCAGCTCAGCCTGCCCTTGTCATCCCTGTAATGTGCACTGAAACAATGTCCCCAAGCTGTGGTGTCCTGTAGCATCCCTGAGCTGGTGTGTCCAGTCTGTGCTGTCCCATCCCTGAAATGTGTTCCTAACTGCCCCATCCCACTGCAGAGGAACACAGAGGGACAAGGACACTCACAACCACCCCAGTGTCTCCCAGGCCAAACCAGAGACCAGGGGGTCACTGCTTTTCCCATGCCACCCCAAAATCCAGTGTCACCTCCATGTCAGGGCTCTAGTGGGACAGGCAGGGTAGGATGGCAATTGCAGCCATGACTCACATGGAATTAATTGGAAATCGCACCCCCAAGGCCAGAGCAGTGTCCCAGGACAGTGAGATGGGGATGTTTGGTAGGACCCCACTCCCTGCTCCCAGCAGCAGGAGCTGTGGGCAAGGACTAAGCAATGCTGCCCCCAGCCCAGAACTGTCCCCAAAACTCACATTCCTCTGGAATCAATCCCACTGGGCTGACATCCCTGGCATCAGGCATGGCCAACCTGTGGGGGCCTGACAGTGCCAACCACATGGGTCAGAGCCTGTCTGTGCCCCCTCACCCTGGCACTGGGGGTCAGTGTGGGCCAGTGGGGAGTAAATCCCCCCTGGAACCTCTCTGAGCTCCCCATCCCTTCCTCCCCTCCCTTCCAGCAGCCTTTGTGCCGCCGCCGAGCCGGCACCTCCGGGGTGGACGCATTAAGGCAGCACAAAGCAGAGCCGAGAGGCATTTCGGGTGCAATTTTCCGTGCTCCATTATTGACAAACAAGCTGCTTTGTGCAGGTGATGCCGAGGCCAGCGCGGCAGCTGGGACACCGTGCCAGGCCGTGCCACGCCGTGCCAGCTGGACAGCCCCACTCCCGCCCCACAGCCACCCACGCTGCCCTCCCATGCAGGTCACCCAGATCCATGTCACTCCCAACAACCAAGGAGGGAAGGAAGAGGCAGGGGGAGCGCTCTGGGCTGAGCAGCGGTGCCCAGGCAGGCGCTGGCATCACCGCCGGGCAGCCCCTTTCCCCCGGCCGGGGCGGCTGGGCACAGCGTGCGGCGAGTCTGTCGTTAGCGCCGTGCCAAACCCAAAGTGGCTGCTTCGGAACGGCAATCCAATAAAAGTGCTACTTGTCTATTTATCATCCTCAGGGCTTTTTATCACAGTGCAGATGGCTGCTACCTTCGCAAGGCACAGCAGTGTGCTGGCACGCGCCCGCCGCACAGAAGCTCGGGCGCCGCGGAGTCTGTGCGTACACCTGCGAGGAGCCGGCGGCCGCCTGCTCCGGAGAAGCCGGCCGGGAAGCCGGGCAGCGCCACCTGCCAGCACCGCGGTGCCCCAGGACACGCCGGGTCCCCGCCTGGGTGGTGTTTGGGCCGGGCATTGGCACCAGGGATGGGCACTGGGCTCGCGCTGGGGATGTCCATGGGGTTGATCATTTGCACGAGGTGTTTGCGTGGCGCATTTGCAGCAGGGATGGGCACTGGGCATTGGCACTGGGCATTCCTCATCCCTGGAAATGCTCAAGGCTGGGTTGAACAGAGCAACATGATCTAGCCTAAGGTGTCCCTGCCCATGGCAGGGGGTTGAAAGGAGCAGATCATTAAGCTCTCTTCCTACCCAAACCATCCCACAATTCCACGATTTGCTCTAGGGATGCCCACGAGGTGTTGGCACAGGGCTGTTGCAGTGGCACGTTCACTGAGCGCTTTGCAGGGAGTGTTTGTTTGCACCGGGCACCTGCACCGGGCATTTGCACTGGGGGTTATTAGCGGGCGTTCCACCGGGCACCCGCAGCCTGTCATTACCCGGCTGGGCGGGCTGTGGGCAGCAGCAGCAGCGGCAGCAGCGGGCACAGGGCGGTGGGTGGGAGCCGCTGGAGCAGGTGATTAAAGCTGTATTAAATGTCTGTCTGCACGCGGGAGAAAACACACCTAATTATCCACCGGAGTCGGCCGGGAGGGAGGAGCGGCCCCGATCGCAATCGCGTAATGAAGTGGAACGCAGGGCCAGGCCTGGCGCGGGCGGTAATTAAAAGGCAGCAAAGCCAGAATTGCAACGGTGGCAGGCAGCGGGCAGGGTCCCAAACCCCGAGCCTCTCACTCCCGTGGGAATCCCTCCTCAGGGAGCCCACTCGCATCCCCACTCCAGGACACCGGCCCCTTGCACCGCGGCCTCAAGCCCCACCCGCTTGCGCCAAATCCCCCTCTCATGGCACAACACCGGCGCACTCCAGCAAAGCCACCCGGCTGCCAGGACGCGGTGCCAGCACCCCCGCCCTGCCCGCGGGCGCCGGGCAGGCACCGCCG
>WEIU01005957.1:480621-494515 GCA_013389925.1 Aegithalos caudatus | reverse complement strand
AGCCTCGCCAGCTGCTCCGGGGCGCAGCCTAAGAGGATTAGCGGGGGCATCCCGCCCTCGGCAAAAGGGCTGGAAGCTGCAGGGCTGGGGGTGGGGGTCCCTTGAATCCCCCCACGTGCGGTGTCGCCTCTGCCCCAGCCTCGGGAAGCATCCCGGGGCGGGGAGAGGTTGGGGTCTCATCCTGCATCCCTGCTTCCCTGCATACCTGCCTCCCNCCAGCCTCGGGAAGCATCCCGGGGCGGGGAGAGGGTGGGTTCTCATCCTGCATCCCTGCTTCCCTGCATCCCTGCTTCCCTGCATCCCTGCTTCCCTGCATCCCTGCTTCCTTGCATCCCTGCATCCCTGCATCCCTGCATCCCTGCATCCCTGCATCCCTCCCCGGGCAGCATCCCGGGGGAGGATGGGCTCGCATCCTGCATTCCTCTGCCTCAAGGACCGGGCCCCACAAACACGCAGGGATTCGGGCACAGCTCGGTGTGTTCCCCCTGCCCGTGCTCCCACTCCCACGCAGGGAAGGTGGCTCCTGCCCTGCCAGCAGCACAGAGCCCTTGGGAATGCCCCAAATCCACCCTGCTAGGCAGGAGGGGAAACTGAGGCAGAATGGGGGAAAACAGGGAGGAGGGGGGACACTGAGGTAGGAAAGGGACACTGAGGTATGAGAAGGAAACTGAGGCAGGGGGACAACGAGGAAGGAGAGGGGAAACTGAGGCAGGACGGGGTGAGTCCGTGCTCAGACCTGCGTGGGGACAAACTGGGGCTGTCCCCAGCATCCCTGGAACGCCAGCACGGGGCTGGCTGCCCCCGGCAGGCGGGAGGAGGGGGTGCCCCGGGAAGGGGGTGCCAGAAAGAGCGTCAGGCTCGGCCCGGCCGGGGGAAGGAGTTAATCCCATTATTGGCAGGCTCACAGATGGTGGCTGCACTATTCCCCTGCTTAGCAGATTGAACAGATCAGGCAGGAGGGAGCGAAGGAGGTGGGGGGATCTCCCCCCCCCAAACGCCCACAGAACAGGGCTGTGAGGGGCTGTGAACACCCCCCTGCACCCCCTGAGAGCCTGCGAGCACCCAGGGGTGCTGCCCTGCTCCCCACCACACCCCCTGCCAACACAAACCCACCCGCTCCGCCCTGGACAGGGGTGGCTGACACAGCGGGGGACTTGGGGACACCCCTGCTGTCCCCACGCCAAACCTGCCACCCCCCAGATCCTCCGGGAGGTCAAGGACCGGGTCGCGCTGCCCTGGCTCGGGGAGGTTTGAGCAGCTGCTCCCAAGGCATCAGCAGCCAGGGCTGGAGCCCGGGATTAGGGAGTGTGGGAAAGGGCTGGCAGGAAGCCAGGGACAGAGAGGCTGGAACGTCCTGAGCAGGGAGGACACCGAAGAGGGCTGGAGGGAGGGAGGGAGGGATGGAGGGATGACAGGAGGGCGGGAGGGACGAGGGGAGGAGGCAGGGAGGGAAGAACAGAAGCCAAAGCTCCCCAGCTCCGGACACCAGCGTGGAACCACAGCACTGCAGCCGAGCGCCTCCATCCCTGCCAGGAGCTCACCAGGGCTCAGCGACCTCCACCCCACAGCCACTCCCCACCACAGCCCCCTGGAGAGCCCACACTGAGCTCCTGCTGGCTCCCAGCCCAGTCCCAGTGGGAAGGATGAGGCCACCTCTGCCCAGTTTGCCTTTTGGAAAACACTTGGCAGACACTGCGGGGTGAACAGCGGTGCCCAGCCTGGCACCCCACAAAATACCCCCCTGGACACCCACATCAGCCCCCCACATCCCTCTCATCCCCCCTGGAAGGGCACCCCCAGCATGGGGATGGCACAGGGTGTGACATCCCCTTGCAGAGGGCACTGAGCCACTGTGCCAGGGGTTGCCAAGGCAATGGGAGAGTGGGAATCTGGCTGGAAAAGGTCGAGGGTGCAATCCCACAGGGCTGGAGGCCCCTCCAGCACAGCAGGATGCAAGGGGAGATGAACTGGGGGACCATGGCACTCCAAACTCCCACCCCAGGCAGGGAATTGGGATGTACCCACTCCCTGGCCCCACTGCTCAGCATTGGTGTCCCCATGCCAGCTCTACCCTCTCCTCTGGGGGGTCTTTGAAGGTTTGGTGGGCAGGACTGGAGTGAGCACGGCCCCAGCACCCCCAAAACAGCTCAGCTGAGGGAATCCTGGCCAGAGACTGACCCTGAGCAGGAGGGGACAATCCCAGAGCCCTGGGGACACCAGGGGTACCGAGGGAAGGGGACAGCCCTGGTGGCAGCACAGGATGGAGCCCAGGGCAAGGCCCCATGAGGTGAGAGCCAGCAGGAGGGAGGCCAGGCTGCTCCCCAGCCCTTCATGCCTCAGTTTCCCCCAGCATTCCAGCCCCATGGCTGCAGGCAGGATCACCAGGGGCAGTGTCACCAGTCCCTGCCCAGCCCCACGGCTCACCCAGCCCACGGTGACAGCGCTGCTTCCAAACCTGCCCTTCCAGGGACCCACCCCAGCCACTGGCACAGGCCACAGGGTGCTTGGTGGCCACGTGTCCCGCACCCCTCTGTACTGCCACTCCTTGCTGCAGGCACCAGCCAGCTCAGGAGGGTGTTTGTGCCTTGAGAGCCAAGTCAAATCCCTGGTTAAATTCACTCTGGGACATCTCCAGCTCCTGCCCCCACCCCTCCCCAGGGCTCCCCAAACCTCAGCATCCCCCTCTGGAAGCTCAGCCCAACCCCTCTGCCCCCACAAACAGCTGGATGCCGAGCTGTGGGGATGCTCAGCCATCCTCAGATATTTCATTTTCTTTGGTAGGGGGTGATTCCCCCCATTCCCAGCTGGCAGCTCCCATCCACTGGAGATCTGAGCATCCATCAGCTGGGAGCAGACAGGTTGAGGCTGGGAGCTGCCTCCTGTGCCAGCCCAGACAGGCTCCCAGGGGACTAATACCGGCATGTAAATATTAGATACTTCTGTCTCCTCTGAGGCCAATTACACAAATCGTGGCAGCTCCCGCAGGACTCTCCGCTCCTACTTACTGTATCATCATTAACAGCTTATTAGAGAACAGCTGCTCCAAGAGGGGGAAACAAAAAAGGAGAAGCCAGCAGGAGAGGCAGGAAAGAGACAGGCACGTAGGAGGACGAGGAAGCCTGACCTCCACCCTGCCCCAGCCCTCAGGGACACCAGGAACATCATCCCCACCGTGGCACCGGCGTGCTCAGCCCTCTCTGCTGACCCTGCAGCAAACCAGGCCAAAATTTATGGTGGGATCTGCTTTGGGATTCCCAGAAGGTGCTGGGGAGGGGATGGAGGGATGCTGGTGTTGGACTGGAAGGAGTGAGGTGGCTCCAGGGAAAGCAGGAGTTGGAGTGAAGTCACCAAAGTAGCCTGGCACTCCTCAGCCAGGAGCATTTTGGGGCTGGGAGGTCCCTTCACATCCAGAGGGAGGATATTCCTCAGCCTTTGGGTGCTGGGATGGGAGGACAGGAGGTTTAGGATCAGCTCCCCAGCACAACCCAGCCTCCCTGCAGGGGGACACACATTCCCCAAACTAACAACAGCATCATTAAAAGGCTCAGTTAATTGGGAGCCAGGCACTCCCTGCCCTCCTCCCGGTCCCCCAGGGGTGACAGCAGCCAGGCTGGGATGGCAGGGGCGTTTCTTGGGGTGCCACCACTCCCCACCCTTCCCACTCTCTCCCAGTGCAATTCGACCCCAGCAGTGCCAGCCCCCTGTGGCCACCAAGGCCAGCGGGGTCCCCAGCGCGGTGGCCACGGGTGGCTCCGGGGTCAGGGCGGGGTGGCCGCGGGCAGGTGGCCGGGGCAGGTGGCCCTGCAGGGAGCCGTGTCCCCGGGAGGATGTCACGACATGCTTCTGGTGCGCTCTAGCGTCAGGCAGCATTAATGCATTGCTGGCAGCAGGCAGGAGCCGCACAGCTGGACACGGAGGTGGGGACGGACACCTGGACACGGATGCATGTGGGGATAGGACAGACAGCTGGACACAAGGACACACATGCGGGAGGGACACCAGACCCTCCCTGGACCCAGCTGGGGTGGCTCTGCCGGGCCAATGTCCCATCCTGGGGGGGGCAGATGTCCCCAAGCAGGACAGGCAGGGGCAGATGCTCGGCGGCAGGGAGAGGGAGAGGGGCTCCCCAGGGCTTTGGGGGGGCCGGGGAGGCAGCAGCTTCCCGTCTGATTGCTAATTATCCTCGTTATTCCGTGTCAGACACTTTATGAAGCACCGGAGTGATTTGCTCTTTCCCTGTAATTAGGCACGTCGCAATTACCATCTAATTCAAGTTCAAGCTCCGCGTCCTCGCGACCTTCCCGGCCTCAACACCACGTCCCTGCTTGTCTCCCCGGGGCCTCCCTGCTGTCACCTCTGCCCCGTGCCTGCTTCTCCAGAGAGGAGACGGGCACCGAGGGGCTGCTGGAGGACAAGGCACACAGCAATACACCCCCAAAAATCCACCCAGCTACGTGTGACACCAAAATCCTCGAGCCAGCTTTGGGGCTCCCCTCCAGGAGGGTGACAGTCCCCAACACAGCACTCCTGAGCATCCCTGAGCTCCTGGGATTTTGGGGTGAGGGCTGACCCCCAGCACACAGCCAGGCCCTGCCCACACACAGCTCCCAGCCAGCTGCCACTTTGTCCCCTGTAGCGTCACTTTAGATTCCACAGGACATATTTAACACATCCATGTCACACCCTCGGCTCCCATTCCCACAGGGACAATGGCGCAGAAACAGCAATTAAAAATAAACCTACAAGGCTTTTTTTGGGGGGAGAAAAAAATGGAATACAGAGAGCAGGGTGATTGGGATTGGGATTCCCTGTCCCTACCTGGCTCATGACATTTGCTCCAGGAAGAGCCACATCTCCTCCTGGAGCATCCCAAAAACGCCTCCAGTGCCGCAGAGCCGTGCCAGGCTCGGGTGGCACCGGAGTCCCTGCAGAAGGATGCCCCCCCCTTTTCTCCCAGCAGCTAATTAATCCTTCTGCTCAGGCAGAGCTCATTAGTGCTGGTGCAGCGTGGGGCTGCTCCGGCCACCCGGCACAGCCGCCCTTCCCAGCATGGAGCAAGGTCAGTGCCAGGGGCAGGGGGCACCGGCACTGCCTGCACCACGCTCACCCTGGGATCTGCTTCCTGGCCACTTCCATGGCCTCTCCTGCAGGCTGGGCGTGTTTTTCCAAGGGGAAAAAAAAAATATATATATATAAACAAACAACAAAAAACAAAAACAAACAACAAAAAAACCCCACCAAAAAAACAAAAACCAAAAAAGAAAAAAAAAATTAAAAAAAAAAAAAAAGAAAAAAAAAAGGGAAAAAAAAAAAAAAAAAAAAAAAAAAAAAAAAAAAAAAAAAAAAACCCCACCAAAAAAAAAAAAACCAAAAAAAAAAAAAAAAATAAAAAAAAAAAAAAAAAAAAAAAAAAAAAAGGGAAAAAAAAAAAAAAAAAGGAAAAAGAAAAAAAAGAGAGGTGAGGAGGTGGAGAAAAGCCCCCACCCCGAGCGTGAGGGAGCAGCAGCCAAGGAAAGCAGAGGAGTCAGCCAAGTGCCTCCCCCCGTGGCGGCAGGGCGCGAGTGGGCCGCCCTGCAAATGTTTTGAATTTCCAAAACAGAAGGGAGAAGCCAAGAGCTGCCGAGTTCCCCCACACGCCAAGAAGGACAAAGGGCATCCCTGTGCGGTGGAGGGGAGGGAGGGAGCCCAGCAGCCCCCGGGATGTGCTGGGCTGGGGGTGCTCCCAGCTGGGCTCTGATTGTGCCCAGGGAGGGGAAATGGGAGGTGCTGGGTGAGGGTGGGCACGGGCACAGGGCTGGGGGAGCACGGGGATGGTGGGGGGCTGTGATGGGATGTGCACCCACAGAGCCCCCAGCAGAGCCTGGGGTGATTCCACACTGGAAAAAAGCCCCCAGCTCCCTGTCCTGGCACAGCTGGAGCCTCCCAGCTCCCATCCTACAAGGAACCCACCCTCTTCAAGAGCCAAATGCGCTGGGAAAGGCCTGAGGCCGGCATGCTGGAGGTTCTGCTTGCTGCAGGAGAGGCAGACACTGATCCAGAAGGAAATCCCAGTGCCCACCCTGGCTGCTGGCAGGGATGTGAGGATGCTGCATGGGTGGTCCAGCCCCTCTGAGTGGTCCCATTCTGCAGGGTGATGCTGTGCCCCAAAAAGTACAGCCAGCCCCATAAGGGAGATGGGGCAGCATCCATGGGAATGCCAGCAGCAGCAGCACAGGCCCCACGCCTCTGGGGCACCCCACGCCCCTCCCTCCCCTGCAGATTACAACCTCACACAGATTATAACCTTAAATTATTAATCCCCAACAAATCCAAACCCCATCTGCCTAATCCTGCCCCAGCACAAACCCCCTCCCAGGGGGATGAGGGCCGCCTGGATGCCAGCCCTGCTACTGGGAGGGGTGGGAGAAGCCACGGGGGGAGCCCCCCCGGCCAGGCTGGGAGCAGGCAGGGAGACAATCTCGGGCCTATGCGGCCCCCTCGCCGCCAGATGTGTGTTAATAAGGCAGCTGCCCCCTAAGCTAATAAGGTCACTTACTGGCTCCAGCAAGACGAGAAAACAAGCAGGGGCTTGGCTGCGGTACAGCCTGACTTGGCACTCGCCGCACGCCGGCTTCCTGAATTCTTGCCGCTTCCAGAACAGCACAACGGGGTGGAAAAAGCACAGAGGAACCTCCCTCGCCCCCCCAAAATGCAACCCATGCTGCCCACCCGGCCTCCAGCATCCCTTTGGTGCCCTGGTGCTGCCTCCTGTGCCCTGCTGCCTTCACCCCAGCGTGGGGTTTATCCCTTAGGGAAAACCCGGTGGAAAGGCTGGGATAGAGGGGGGGGGGATTCCTGCAGACTTTCCCAGCACCCCCCGGCCCCGCTCCCTCCCTCTCCTGCCCCCGATCATGGCGCCTACAACTCCCTTTGTTTTAATATTCTAAAGCGAGCCAGATGCCGGCTTTAATCCCCTCAGCTGGGGAGGATTTGCAAACACATTAGGAGGCAGAGGCGGCCCCGGCCCCAGCCGCAGCCCCACGGCGGCACCGCGCCCCATCTGCCGCCTCGGGAAGGGGATCCCGGCCCCTAATTGCCTTCTCATGTCGGGATTAGGAGCTGACAAGGTGTCCGACATCGGGGACGCCAGCATCCCCTGCCACTTGTGGCTGGGGAGCTCCGGGAGGGTCCTCTGGGTTTGCCCCGAGGAGTTTGGGGGGGTTTGTCCCGGTGCCAGGGGGCCGGGGGTGGCAGGGATGGGTCCTACAGGGAGCTCAGGAGGGGCAGAGGGTGGGCTCAGCTCTGCTGGAGATGGGATGATGGATGGTGTGTCTGTCCCAGTAGTGCTCTGCCATTGGGATATTGGGATATTTCGGGCAAAGCTCTGGGGGTCCTTCCTGCAGCATGAACAGAGAAAGGGATTTCCATCCTGACCTCCTTCCCCTGGGATTCAGCAAACGAGGCTGAGATTGAGCAGGGACAGCAGCAGGAGCCAGGGGGGTCAGATCCCGCAGGAGCAGCTCCAGGTGTGCATCCCATTTGTCCCACAGCATCCAGGCCAGCTCCTCTGCATCACAGGCCCGGCTGTCCCAGCACAGTGGGACCCTTTCCACAGTCAGGAGGGGGAAGTGGCCTCTGCAAAGTGGGGGGAAGCAGCAGCAGAACCTCAGGAGCTGGAGGGTGATGGGAATGTGATGCTGGAGCCATGTCCCAACCCCACAACGTCCTAAAGTGGGGTTTGGCTGCCACACGAGGTGCCCCATAGACCCCCTCCTCACCCCAGGGTCAGCTCACAGCACACCCTCACAGCTTCCAAATGCTGGGGGCTCCTTCCAGGCCCCCCCAATCCAGGCTGGATTTTGTGGGGGACCCCAAACAGCTGCAGGGACAAGGTTCCCCTCCAAGGATCTCCACATCCTCCCCTGCCCATCCCAGTGCTGCCTGTGCCCACAGGAGGCTCCTGCTCTAGCTTCCCCAAAGAACAGCTCCAGGGGCACAGAATCCTCCTGAGCTATCCCAGACCCCATATTCACACTGCAAAAGCAGCAGGGCTTCTTTTTGAGGGTTGTTTTTTTTGTGTGTGTGTGTGTGTTTTTTGGGTTTAAGACCAGGATCTCCTCCATAGCACTTAGCAGCCAGGAGTTCCGAGGGAGCAGAGCTCAGTGCTTTAGAACGACGCCTCATTTGCCAAGAAATAATCCCAAGCAGAAGAAAAAAAAAAAAAAAACACCAGAAAAACAAAAAACACCAAGTCAAAAAACACCCAAAAAACCCAGACTCAGAAGATAATTAACTCCACAAAGCAGCGACCCTGAGCAGCTCAGATCTTCAACTCCCCAGCCTCTTCTCCAAGGAATTATTTCTTCCTGTCTCCAACACAACAGCACCAGCACTCGGAGGCCTGGGGGTTTTATTGGGGCTGTGTGTGTCCCCCAGACCCTGTGGACACATTTGCCCCCAGCCAGGCAAGGTGGGGGGCCCAGCCCCACATAAGACCCTCATCTCTGAGCTGGGCTGCAGTGGGATCACTCCCATCCCTGTGCAGGGTTGAAATAGGGACACTGAGGATGTGAGCCCCGCTCTTGAGGGGATGGAGAAGGGGGAAATGGGTGCTGCTGGCCCCCAACACCCACCAGCACCCCCTGACAGGGAAGGAGCCACTTTTCAGGTGTCTCCTTGCAGACAAACAGCAGGAAAAGGCAGGACAGACACCCTGGGGGTGCATTTTACCCCCCTCCCATTCCCTCTCCCACCTTTAAGCCCGGCAGAAGGGATGCTCCACCAGAAGCTGGCCCCAGTGACCCAGGCACCACCATCACCCCCTGCCCCTTCCTGCCCCTCACCAGGGAGAGGAATTGAAGAGAGAAGAGCTGAGAAAAGGCAGTGCAGAGCCAGCCCTTCCCACTGCTGCTCCCCCCAGCATCCCCCTTCCCCTCCTGACCGCAAGAAGCCAACATCTCCCCGCTCCCCTCCAGCCAGGGGATGGGAATGTGGAAGCAATTGCACTTGGCAAGGCAGCAACAGTGAGTCAAAAACAGTTGTTTGGCTTGTCAGCCACCCAGGCCCTGCAGCACTCTTGTTTTCCTTTGCCTGCCTTAACCCCTTCCAGCCCCACGCTCTGCTCCCAGCAGGACCCAGAGCCCCCAGCCCTGCCAGGGCAGAGGAGCTGGGGAGGAAGAGGGCTCATGGCACAGCCTGGCTGTCCTGCTCCCAGACATGGGAGAATGGGCAATTCTCTAGTAAGAAAACCTGCACTGAACCTGCCATGGTGCTGGGAGCTGCTATGGGGCACAGGGATGTCCCAAGGCCACCAAGGATGGCTGGTGGTCCTGGAGCATCCCACCCACTCATCCCAGGAGATGCAGAGAGCTCCTTGTCCCTGCCACAGGCAGCATGCCAGGTGCTCCTTGGCAGGCTGAGGGGAAATGGCCACGTGTCCTGGGGGACACTGTGCCACCCAAGGGTGGACAGACCCCCTGGGCAGTGCCAGCCTGGTGGCACAGGGTGATTTAAAACCCTGAGCACAGCAGGCCCCATCCCATTTACAGCAGTTTAGCACATCCCAGGCTGCTTCCCACTGGCTCTTCCAGCCCCTTCCCTGCTGGCCATATGGCAGAGAGGCCAGGAACACTTCCAGAGCCACCACGGGCTGCAGCAGGGGCTCTGCCCCATGCCCAGCTCACACCCCAGGATGGGGGTCCCACACCCAACTCATCCAGGCTGCCCCCAATTTGGGGCAGGGTAGAGGGACACCAGGATCCACCCACCACGGAAGGGCAGCCCTGGGGGTCAGGGTATGGCTCAGGATATCCCTCCAGGCATCCAGCCAGGCCCCACAGCTCGCCAGCCCCCCCAGATTGCTCCCAGAGAAACCAGGCACGAGGAGAGATGCCAGGAATGGGGGCTCTCCCCCTCTCCACTGGGAACAACCCCCACTGCACCCCTCCAGCCCAAGGGAACCAGGGCCAAGGGATGGCTGGGGAAGAGTTAAACCCTCTGGAGCGCCTGGAAGGGGAGGAAAAGCGGAGGGCAAGGCTGAGCCCGCCGGGAGAGACAAAGCGAGGTGCAGGAGCCAAGAGATGAAGGCGAGGATGCGATAAGGGGGAGCGGGGTGTGTGCACTGGAGCGAGGGAAGGGGAGGAGGAGGAGGAGAGGTGGGTGATGACCAAAGTCATTGAACATTTTTTGGCACGCCTACCCCCGAGTATCCTGGCCGTTGGCCCAGCTCGGAGCTGAACTTAAACAAACTCCTGTTGCAGCCATCTGCTTGATTTTAAAATAAATCAAACAATCTGTTGAGCCGTGGGTGATCAAATTTCCATCTGTGCGGACGCCTGCTCGCCTCCTCGGAGCCTCCGCTTGCCTCTACCAGCCAAACACTCCTGGCAGCATGTGGCCTCCCCTAATTCCTCCAGGAAAGGGAGAAACCGGACCTCCCCCTGCACCCCGGCCCCCTCCCGGCCCTTCCCCGCCACCCTCCTAACTCAAACCAAGAGCTGTTTTTACAGCCATCCCCGGGATGGAAGGGGAGGAAAGCGGGGCTGCAGGGAAGATCCCAAGGGGGGATTGAGCTGCTCCGTCTCTGCCCACGCCGGGGGGAATCCTCATCCTGTCTCCAGCCCTCCCACGGGGCTGAGGGAATGGGAAGGGAAGGGAAAGGGCAGCAGCTGCTGGCCCTGGTGGTGGTGGCTGCGGTGCAGAGGCCACGGGCTGGCCAGAAATAGCAGCTGTGAGGTCACTGCTGTGTGGCTGTCCCCAGGATGGGGACACTGTCACCTCCAGGTGCCTGAGGGTGCCCAGCCATGCCCCCCCAGGCAGATTGCTGGGCCTCAAGTCCACCCAAAATCATCTCATCCTGAGGGTTTTCCCCCTCTCCTGTGGGAGCAGGGAAGCCAAAGCGGGGGAAGCACCACTTGAGTTTTGTCCCCAAGTCCCCAAAGTATGAAAAGAGAGGTGGCATCTCCTTCCTCCACTGTCTCTTTGCATCCTGCTTGCCTGGGGGAACAGTACCCATGATATCCACGGCCCCAAAGCCCCTGTGAGGGGTCAGTCCCTTGTCCAGGGCAAGGACAAACCCCTGATGGCATCACCCCCACTTTGCTGTCCTTCCCTGGAGCCCTTCCTTCCGCTCCAGGCAGAGGGCACCGGGCACAGGGCCAGCACAGCCAGAACTAGGGCAGCAAGGGCTGGGGAAAAACACAGCAAAAGGACTAAAAGAAGAGCAAAGAGGGAGGAAATCGTTGTGAATGGAGGAGAAGGAGCAGGGATGGATAAAGGATGGAGCCCGATTTGGACTCACTGGACCCCAGCAGCTCTGGTGGGGAAGGACAGGGTGAGAGCACAGACTGTGTGCATGGGAAAGGGAGGATTGCAGGATTTCTTGCATGACAGCAGGATTTACTCCTCCTCCAGGGCTTCAGTTATGGGGGTGACACTTCCTGAGGGTCCCCATGGCATGGTGGAAGCAGCAGCAAGGAGAAGGAGGTGCCCAGCACCCACCAGAGCCCTGCCAGGAGCCCGAGCCAGCGGCTGCAGAACAAACCTCACCCGTGTGGGATATTGCCAAGCCAAGAGCTGTCCTGGCCAGCCCAGGGCCAGCCTGGCCAAGCCACTCACTGCTGGAAAGAACAGGGAGCAGGGTGGCCCCCACCCTGCTGCAGCCTCAAATGCTTCCCAGTGCCAGCTTTTGGGAGGGGTTGTCCAGCCCCAAGCACACAGCATGCAGCACCCAGGCTCCAGGATCAGCATGAGAACAGGGAGATCAGCAAGGGAAAAAAAAAACTTGGAATGAGTGATACAGCAGCTTGGGTGATCCCAGTGCCACAAAGGAACAGCCCCTCAGGAGAAAATCTGCTCCTGGGGATCCACATCCCTGAGCTCAGGAGGTGGCTGAGATGGGGAGGTCCCTCCAAATGCTCCTTCTGGAGTAAAATCCAAGCAAAGCCCTGACAGGATGCACAGCAGGGAGCAGGTTACACAGCACAAGCAATAGCGGGAAGGGGAGGAAAAAAAAAACCCAACAAAACAAAAACCTCCAAGCCCCTTTTTGGAAGAGGAAAGGGCTGACAGGACCTGGCTGAGAAGCAGGAGAAAGCCCAGATTTCCCAGTTACTGTGCAGATGTTCTGGACTGCAAACAGAAGACGGCAGGAGCGAATTCATCTCCCCCTCCAGAGACGCCGCAACCGGAGCATCTGGACTGTGTCTGCAGGCAGCACAGCCTGCTCCCCCTGCTCCCTGCCAGCCCCACACCAGGGACAGCAGGGACAACACAGCCCTGTCCCCACACCAGGGACAGCAGGGACAACACATCCCTGTCCCCACACCAGGGACAGCAGGGACAACCCAGCCCTGTCCCCACACCAGGGACAGCGGGGACAACCCAGCCCTGTCCCCACACCAGGGACAACCCAGCCCTGTCCCCACACCAGGGACAACCCAGCCCTGTCCCCACACCAGGGACAGCAGGGACAACACAGCCCTGTCCCCACACCAGGGACAGCAGGGACAACCCAGCCCTGTCCCCACACCAGGTTGACCTTGGCACTGCTGCCTCCAGGGAAAACTGAGAGGCCTTGTCTTTGCAGTGTTTTTATTCACTCTGGATAACTCCTGCTGCCTGCTCCAGGAGCTGGGGGTGTGATGAGGGGAAGAAAACACGTCTGGTTTAGCAGTGAGGACAAGGAGGGGGGCAGGAGACTTCCATCCATATAAATATATATAAAAATATACACTTATCCCTGGCCGGGAGAATAACTGGAATCATCAGCACTTGATCCTCACTCGATGGAAAGCTTCACAGCCAGCTGAAGTCAGCCCCTTTCCAGAAACACACTGGAAGCAGCTGGAAGGTGGTGGTGGCAATCTGCTGTGTGCCCCACACCCACAGCTGTCTGTGTGTCCCTCCCTCCTGGCCCTGTCTGTCCCACCAAGGCTGCAAAACACTGAGCAAGAGCCACATGTCCTGGCTGTCACCAAAATGTTCCCGGCTCCAAGGTCCTTCCCTGGTGTCCCCAGGGACAGAGGTGGCTGCTGGTGGCCCCTCAGATGGCAAACTGCCTGTTTCCATTTCCAGGGAAGGGCAAAGCTGGGGAGAACAATTAAATCAGTTTTGGAGGGGCAGCTGGGAAAACTCCCCCAGCACAGAGTTGTGGCAGAGCCTGGGCTGTGCCATGGGATGCACACCCTGCAGGGATGGGCACCCACAGTAGGAATCCCCAGCCCCAAAACAGCAGGTGCTAGGGACACACTGGGTGACAGCATGCCAGGACACAGCGTCCAGGGGGTCACAGAGGGGCTGGGAGCCTGGGAGCAGTGCAGGCTCCTGCCCTTTGGCCAGGGAAGGCAGCTGTCTATCCCAAACCAAGGGGGGGATGCCCCTGGCTCTGGGGTGGCCACCACCCCTCTCCCATCAGGACCTTCCCTCTCATCCCAGCTGGGACTCAGCCTTTTTTAAGCTCTAAAGACAAAAATTCACTGGGAGACAAGAAACCAGTCCCTGCAAGTCCTCCTGCCCTCTTCACATCCCTCCTGGGGGGTGCCAGAACCCCCTCCATGCATTCCTGCTTAAAGCCAGCCCCAAAACCCAGCTGCTCATCCCTGCCAAGGCCTGGCTCTGCCAGGATACCAGGGCAGGGAATGCCAGAAGCCGGTGGGAAGAGGCAGCACCAGGGCAGAAGGCAATTTCCTGAGCTGGCATGCCTGGGGTTATGGAATAACCCTGGATAAATCCTGCAGCAGGTCCCTGTGCCATGGGAATGGCCCATCCAGCACCAGGGCTTGGATATGGCTACCAAAACACAGGGAGTTCTGCAGAGGGAGGGAGCTCCTACACCTTCACCACCACAGCATGGACACCCCAGCCTGGTTCTGGGATGGGGTGGGATGGGAGGGATAGGGTGGGATAGGATGAGATG
>WEIU01005957.1:430038-463874 GCA_013389925.1 Aegithalos caudatus | reverse complement strand
TTTTTTTTTTTTTTTTTTTGGTGGGGGGGAAAGGTTTATGCCTCCTTGGAGACCTCTTCAATAAAACGCATTCTGGCTCTCGGAGCGTCTGACTGCAAATCAGGTTCCAGCCGTTCCCTTCCTGTGCCGACCTGCTGGAGTCGGCTGTTATTCTTGGCAGGGTGCCCCGAAGGAAGAAAAAAAATCCCCCCCCAAGCTCCCAGCGGCTGGGAAATGCTGATGACATGACACCTTCCAGCATTCTTCAAGGTCAAGAGGGGAGGGAGGGAAATGAAAGGGGAGAGGGTTTTTTTTTTTCTGTTGTTAGCATGGGTTATTGCTTCGCTCAGGCATTTCCCTTTGATGCTCGCTCCTTGTTACACAAGATGTTGCAGGCTCCCTGTGCCCTGGGTACAAGCTCACCCTCTTCCCTGCTTCCCAACAGCAGGGATCTGCATCCCAAGGGTGTTTTGGGACCAGCACTGCATGGGCTCAGCTTAAACCCAAGCTGGTTTTAACCTGCACACCTCAAGGAGCGTCATGTTTGCTCCGCCTCGTGCTGCCCCACAGGGCTTCATCCTCCAGGACACCCTCATGCCATCCAGGAGCCTATTCCAAACCAAAATCTGTCTCCCTGGCATCTCTCCCCAGCACTGCCCACACAGAAAGCCCTGATCCCCCTCAGCCAGCCCTGGGTGCTGCATCCAGCTGATAGGGACACGCAGCATCCTCGGGGGTCCCCTGCCTGCAGGCCTCCTGCTCTGACAAATAAAACTTGGCACCTCTCTCCCTGAGATCCAACAAATCTCTGCTAATCCCCCTGCTCCCGGCTGCCAAATCCTCCTCCTCCTCCCCCCAGCCAAGGTGCAGAGCTCTTTGAGGCAGGCTGCACGCAAGCATTAAACCTTGCAACAAGGAATGGCCATCACCAGGGCACAGAGGGCGAGTGGCAGTGCTGATGTCCCTCATGGCAGTGACAGGGAGGCAGCTGCACTCCTTGGAGAGGTTTTGGTTGATGCCCCAAGTCAGGGCTGATGTGCTGCAGGAGCACACAGCAGCTGCTCTGTCCCTGTGGATGGAACCTTCGCTCTCCTGCTTTCCCAGACCATATTGGAAGGAGATCCAAAATGATCCAAGTACTGTGACAAAAGGAAGCAAAGCCAGCAGGGGTGTTCAGGGACAAGAGAACAAGGCAGGGATGATGTCACTGTGTGTGCAGGCGGGTTTGGGATGGGGTGACATCCCTGGACCCCTGGGAGCTCATTGCTCACATCCTTAGGAGCTGCATCACCACACCTGCAGCGCAGGTTCTCCCTCAGGGGACTCTGCTCCTCCTGCTCTGTGCTCAGCTGAGTTCTCACTGCCACATCATTCCAGGAGACTGCCAGGGATCATTTTGGAGCTAACCCACCTACACTGCGATCCCATTGCTTTCTTCACACACTTTTTTGGGAGGCTACAGTGGTGACTGGGCCTCCTGGGTGAGCTGGATCTTCAGGGCTAATGGGACTCTCATGTCCTTGTTGGGCTCTCTGCCCTCCTCCGAGCCATTATCCAATCCTGGGATTACCGGGACTGCTCCACCCGGGCTCGCCCAGGGGCTGGCTTGGAAAGGAGCCGTGGAGAGTCTCCAGGACACCCCAGCATCCCTGCAGGTTCCCCTGGAAGCTGGTGCACGGCCTCATCCTGCCCCAAGGGCTGCTGGAGGAAATCCTGGAAGGCCATCTTACAATGCAGCCCTTCCTGTCCCCGAAGGACCGCCGAGCACGGAAAAGGCACCGCGGGCTCAGGCACCGGCCAGCCCCGAGGGGCGTGCGCCTGCCCCCCGGCACCTTGTCCAGCCCACCTGGGGCCACTTCCCGCCGGGCTCCCGGCCAGCGCCGCCGCTTTGTCTTCAAAACCCAGAAACACAATGGGAGCGGCGGGGGGAATGCCCAGGACCCCGCTGGGGCAGAGACACGGGCACGGCCGCAGGAACGCGGGGAGATGTCCCTGGAGATGCTCCTGCGCGCATCCCAGCATCCCTCCTCTGATCCCTTCGCTCCCCGCCCTGCCATCCCACCCGCACGGCGAAGGGAAATGTCTCATGAGCTGCCCTCAGCTCCTGCCACCCCCAGGGTGTCCCCTGGGTCCCTCAGCCCCGGGTGGCAGCGGGTCACGTCCCTGAGCCGCGAGGCCAGGCTCGGCGCGGGGCTCCCGTGTTATTGTTCCCGGTTGTTTTCCAGCGGGGAGGCCGCGGGGCCAGCTGGCTGCCGCCAGCCTGGAACAGCGTGGCCTATTTTAAACCGCTTGCACAAGGAGTCAGCAGCTCCAGCTCGGATTTTTTCCGAACTTTATTTGTCCAAACGCTCCGCGGGGAGGGAGGGAAGGGAGAGCAGGAGGTGGGGGAGCGGCTCCCGGCTCGTTCTGCCGCCAGCAGCTCACCTGCACCTCGCTGGGATGGCACAGCCGGGATGCTCCGTGCCACACCCCGCCACGGAGCCGTCCCCAAATCCCCCAGGATCGAAAGAAAAGCTGGAAGTGACAGGGGCAGAGCATCAAAGCCAGGATCCTGCCTGTAAAAGGCAGCAGATACCTGTCCCCAGGCCAAGCTGTGGCTCTCGGGAGGGTTCCCAGGGCAGGCAGCTCTGCTGTGCCAGAGGATTATGCCAGGCAGCCACCCATATGGAAACACCCGCTGGGAGCCAGGATAACATCCCAGCCAGACCCTGCTGAAAGCAGCAGAAGGGACTGGAGAACTCTCCTACTCTGGTGATGGTCCCACAGCCCCACCATGTCCCTTGTGACCCTGGCCATCCGGCCGAGGATGCTGCAACCTAAGGATGAAAAACTGACTGTGTGCAGTGATTAAATACTGACAACTTTAAATTAAAATCCCTTGTTTGTACTTTTCCACGTCAGACCACATCCACTATAAACTTTTTGGGAGGCCAACCTTTCCCTGAAGGTCCCAAAGGACCCAGAAACACAGAGGAGCAGTGCTCACAGGGAATCTTTTCCCTCACAGAAGACTCAATATTCCACAATACAACCAGAGTATCAATCACTGAGGATTTTTTTTCCATGCTATCTTCTTTAGATCAAACTGCTGACCATACCTCTTCATGAAACAACTCCTCCTGCCTGGGCTGAGGTGAGCTCAGAAGATCCCTTCCAGCCCCTCTCCGAAATCCAGCAGCTCTCACAAGGGTCAGCAGCCAAAATGATGTAAAACACGATTTCCTAACCCTGCCGGTGGGAAATCACTGGAGAACAGAGGGGATGACTACGGTTTAAAAAAATTTAATTGTGCNTTTTTTTTTTTTTTAACCACTTCCCCAAAGAAGTGGGAGTTGCTGTGGCCAGCACAAATAAATTTCCTTTTCCAGAGTCACCAGAGCCCCACACTGGGGAGGGACTGAGCTTCTGCTTGTGGGGACCTGGCCCGTACTGGGGGTCCCAGAGCTCTGTAACTGCTAAACCACCCAGCTCACAAAACCTTCTTCTTGGGCTTTAAAATCTTGGCTGGAGGCCCTTCCAGAGCTTTTGAGTTTGAAGAACAGCCCAACTCTTGGAAGAAAAGGCGGGGGGGGGGGAAAGTTATCAGCTGTTGAGTGCTAGCTGGATGGGATAGAGCCGCCGAGCCGCTCGCCGGCCGGGGGGAGGCCGGGGAGCTCCGTGGATGTCACGTTGGCCCGAGGCAAAGATGTTTATGGCCCTGGCTGGAATCCCTTCTGAGGAACCCATGGCAGTGATTTACAGCGCTTCCGATGGACACGGAGCCGCTCCTCCCGCACTGACCCGGCCGCAAAGAAAACATCTGCAATCCGTCAAAGTCAGCGAGGGGCTGAGGGTGTGTGTGTGCCCCAGGGCAGGGTGACACCAGGGCCAGCACGTCCCCGTGCCCAGCACCGGGGCACAGGAGCAGCCGGTGATGCCCTGGCACACCCAGACCCTGCCCGCTGCCCTTCCCGGGCTCCTCCCTTCAGCGCTGGAGCACAGAGGTGTTAAAACGTGGATTAAATCAACGGGCTTGCCTTTCACGGCAGAGCTGCTAGGGGAGCATGGAGCCCAGCTCTGGGTGATTCTGGATTTACCCTGGCAAGGCCAGAGTGTGCTGAGAGCATAACCAGAATCCCCTGGCTCCATCCAGCACCCACAGCAGCCTCCCCGGTGTTGGAAGCACACCCACACCCTCCTGCTGCTGTCCCCAGGCCAGCAGAGGGGTCAGACCCATGGGCAGCCCCCCAGGGACCAGCTGGGCACCCCCAGCTTGGTGGCATGGCTTTGCCATCCCTCACAGGCCCCACAGACTGAGATGTGGGGAGCAAACGTAGCCTGGATTGCCCCTGGATTTGGGGAAGAGTGGGTGGGAAGGATTTAAGTCTGGACACCAGAAGTCGTTTCCCTTTTCCCAGCCTAGAAAAGGGACCACAATCCTCCCCCACACCGTGCTGCACCCACTGAGTCACTGTTTGAAAGGAGAAGAAGGGGTGATGCTGCCCTTCCTGGGACCCCAAATCCATACCCACACCCATGCCCACTGAGCAGGGCTGCCAGAAATGCCACATCCCATGGCTGTCAACCCTTGCTGTGCATCAGGGATGACTGCAGCAAAGCAGGGCACTGCCCCAAGGGCTACAAAGTCTTTTTTTCTTTTGTTAGGAGCCTAATTTCATAGGAAGAAAAGAACTGTGAGTGAGTGATTGGCAGCTGCCTCCTGGGAATGCTGGGCTGCCCAGGAGGAATTGGAGGGCTCTGTGCCTCCCTGCTACACACCCTCACCCATCTCCCTGCCTTCCCAGCTGCTTCCCAGCTCAGGATGGATTTTTAAACACAAACAGCCTGCGGGTGCTGCAGGCCAGCAAGAAAACAGGGATCACTGCCCACTCCAAGGAACCGGCCTGCACAAACCCCATCCCACAGCCCATGGGAGGTGTCCCAGCCCTGAAACCCCCAGGTGAGGTGCAGGCAGGTGGCTTTGCCCCCTCCAACAAAGCTCACATGGTTCCAGTCACACAGAGGCCATCGAGTGAGTGGCTGTGAGAGGGATGAAGGCTCCCAGAGGCCCTCAGCAGCCTCCAGCACAACATTTGAGCAGTAAATGGCTTTATTCTCTTCCCAGCACTCCCCCATTAAACACTCCGTGTTTCTGCCACTGCTTTAAGCCAGTGATAAGTCAGATTGAGGAGGGTGAAGAGGGGGATGTTAAAAAAAAAGCACCCCCAGGCATGAAATGCCAGCGAGCCCCCGCTCCCCCCTCCCAGGATTTATGAATGAAAACACGTTTCTCCTTGGCACCGCGAATTTCCTCGATGCACGCGGGCAAGGAGGGGGGGAAATCCTGGAATTATGAGGCTCCAGCACCAATTAGGGCTGTTTACATTGACGTAAAGTCTGGGTGAAGTCCCCACCCCTGCTCCCAGCATATTTATGAAATTACTCCTGCTGACACTGACAAATGTGGGAGGGAAAGTCCCGGAGAACACGGATCCAGCCCGGCACTCCGTGGGGTTTTGTGAACCAGCACTGGGACAGTTCCTATAAATATCAGCCCAGGCCCCCTCACCCCAACCAGGACAAAGGGGTCAGCTTGAGGAACCTCCAGGGCCAGGATTCCCAGAGAGGGAGGGGAAGGCAGCCACAGAATGGAGAGAGGCTGGGATGCATAGGGAAACTCTCCACATTTTAGAATTTCCTGGATAAATGTGATCCCCCTCCCCAGTCCAGTGACCTCAGGCCGCTGTCACCAGCTGGGATCTGGCAAAAAAGGAAATTCTCTGCCCCAAATCTCCCTGATCAATCCCTGCTTCTTCTGCACCAGAGCAGGACATCCCAGGCTCCATCCATAGAAAAGAAACAGCAGCTTTATGGCTGAAAAATCCCCAGGAAAACCTTTCCCTCCATAAAGGGAAAGCATCTGAACCTGCTCCCCACCACCCACGCGGCAGCACAGACGCGGCGCTGGGCGCCAGCACGGGCGTGTTGGAGGAAAACCTTCCAATTAGGGAGCTTGGCCAAGCCAAGACATTCCCACTAACGGCTCCTGGCACGGGAATTTGCCAAGGGCTGAGCAGGATTCGTGCTCAGAGGGAGAAGCCGTGGCTGGTGCGTGGCAGCGGACACGGGCAGGGAGGCGGAGGGTGCAGAGCTCTGCCAGAGGCTGCCGCAGCCTCTGCGGAGGTCAGCGAGGTTGGGAAGGCTGGAAACAGCTCCAGAGGGAGGGAATAAAGGCTTGATCCAGCTGGAGAATGGCAGAGGAGGTTGTGGGGCTGGTGTTGAACACGTTGAGGGGTTTTGGGGAAGGGCTTGGGGCGAGCCAGCAGGAGCTGAGCTTCGGCAGTGTGGAAGATGGAGAGAGTGATTCCTGAACACTGCCAGGCTCAAAGTGAGCCCAAATCCCTCAGGAAGGAGATCCAAGGGTGGCAGCAGATGGATCAGTGCAAACCACTCTTCTTGCTGCACCCCAGCCTGGGGAGGCACCACCAGAGAGGAAGCAAAGGTGATGGAGGAGGAGGAGGAGGAAGAGGAGGAGGAGGAGGAAGAAGAGGAGGAGGAGGAGGAGGGACTGGAGCAGGCCTGCTGCCCAATGCTGCCTCCCTGCAGGGAAGCCAAGTGCAGAAATGCAGGAGAAGAAGGATAAGGCCTTGGGCAATAGGATGGAGAGGGACTGGGAGAGCTGCAGAGGAAGCATTAAGCAGAGAGAACCAGCCCATGGAAAGAAAATTACTTCCCCTTTTTTCCCCAGAACAGAGCTCAGTGCTAACCTGAGGAACTCCTCACGGCTCCACAGCAGCAAAGCTCAAAGCTCAGCAGGATTAAAGCCACGGATTAATTCCTTTCCCAACAAATAAATATCTCCCAGGCCGTTATATGGACAGCGAGACCATCTGTGGGGACACTGATGGTGATAAAAACCCTGGGGACAAGGGGAAATCTCAGGCTGTAGAGTCCTAATCCAGTCAGATCCGAAGGCAGATTTTCCCTGCTGCCATCCTGACACTCAGCCACTGGAAAAACCAGAGGTTATGCTCAATTTGATAAGGAGAGAGGAGCCTCTGAGCTGGTTTTTGCAGCCTCTGGGTACAGTGTGATGGAAAGGCAGCACAAGGAGCATCACCTCACTCTATACCACAGAGTTTTTATTTGTTAATGGCTTCTAGGTTAAAAATTATTTAACACAGGCTGCAAAACAACACATTTCCCATCTGGCAAAGCCGCTCTCTTTAGCTAAAGCAGCTCCACACTCGTGAGGTCTCCACCACACCGAAGCCAAGAGCCCACACGGGGTGGGAACCACGGCAGCAGCCCCTCCTTGCAGTGCCCTGATGACTTGCCAAAAAGCAGAACTTCCAGCAGTTCAACTAAAAATGGCAAATCCTCTTTCATCCCCCTGGCGTTATTTTTACCCAGGCGTCCCAGCTCGGGGACAGCTCTGCCATTTCAAAGCTTAGGCTTGAGCTTAACAAGCTGGGAAAAGCTCAGCGGTGTCTGCTGAGTGTGGAGGTGAAAGCAGAGCAGAGAGAGGAGCTGCTTTAATTTTATGATGAAATAACTCCCCGTGCTGGGCCAGGGGCACCCTCCTGGGTGGACCTGCTGGGTTTGGAGCAGCTGCAGCTTCTGCTGGGGGGAAGCTCTCGGGTGGGACTTACCTTGGGTAAAATAAAGCAGCTTTTTCTGCAGCAAAGCAGCTTCTAGCAGGGAAAACATCCCTCCCCATCACCACTTCCCTGGCTTATCCACGGAGAATCCCTCTGGTACCTGCTCCAGGGTGATGCAGGAGGAAGGAGATCCATCCTCATCCCAGCCACCAGGGCTAAGCCTCCATGGTGGTGAGAGGAAGGAGCACTAGGGAAGAGTGGGAGCAGGAGGAATGGGATTTTGGGAGGTGGGATTTTCAGGCTGACAACATCTGCCTGGCATGGCTTTGAGCCTGGGCACTGGGTATTGCCATAACAATAAAGCCATGGGGAAGGGAAAAAAAAAATCCCTTTTGTTTCCCAGGCCAGCGGCTGGAGCAGTTCCTGTTCCAGGGATGGCATTAATGGGTTTGCTGTAGCACTAATTATGCAGCAGTGGGGGTGAGGGAGGGCCCAGCCCTGGTTTTACTTCTTTTTCCCTCTAAATAACTCAAAGCAAATAAGGAAGGTGCAGCAAGGAGCAGGGAAGTTGGAGCACTCTTGTTCCATTAGCTCCTGGTAATGATATTGTTTGTATTAAAGCCTGGGATAAAAGCAGCCAGGCAGCCCTCAGCTGGGATCTGGATGGGAGATGGGATGGGGCTCCTCTCTGGCCATAGGGATGCTGGAAGCTCTGTCTGTGCAAGTGTGGAAGAGAAGGAGGAGAAATACACACCCATCTCCTCAGATTTCCCTGTAGACACTGGAAAATGGGATTTTTTTCACCCTAGAGGGGAAACATCCCAGGCTTTTCCATCCCAACAGCAGCATTGTGCCATCCCAAGAGCTGCTGCCCCTTGCCACACCAACAAGACATGGATAATTTGGCTGCCTATCCCGAATTTTGCTTCCAATCCCACTGGGAAGAGATGCCTGGCATCCAGCAACAAATAAACTCCATTGCATTAACACTGTTCTTACTAAACAACCACAGGCACAAGATTTGCTGTTACAAACACCATGGGAAAAAAATCAAGGAAGCCTCTTGTCCCATCTCCCAGATGAAGGGAAGGAAAATGAACCATGGAAAGGAGAAACCAGGGAGTTGAAATAAGTGTCAGCAACTCAGCCTGGCTCTGCTGACAGCACCCGGGATGCCCTGGCTGGTTTTGTACTGTTTGGGAAAGGGCTGGGAAGGCTCTGTATGGAAAACAAACCCCAAAAGTTCCCCCATCTCCACCCAGGCAGCCCCAGCCCTGGTTTTTCATGCCTGGCTGGAGTTTGCAAGAGCAGAGAGCCAATAAGTGGGTCAGAGCATCCATCCGTGCAGGCAGAGCTGGCCAGGCCGGGGCAGGAGGCTCAGCCCACGGGGCTGGGCGTGGACATCCCACAGACACAGCGGCCGTGTCAGAGCCACACAGGGACACCTTGTTCTGCCACGGGCTGCCAGGACAGCCCACAGCCTGGCCCTGCACTTTGCAGCACCTCCAGCAGCCCCTTCTCCCCCCGGGCCAGGGCTGGAGGTGCTGCCAGCTCCGGGGAGAGCTGCAGATTCTGCAGCAGGGAACCAGGACATGCACAGCTCCTCAAGGCAGAGCTGCTCTGGCACACCGGTGTGCTGGGGGCATCTGTCCTCTCCTGGGCACCAAAACAGAAGCTCCAGCCGGCTTTCCCAGCATGGAGCAGATGGCAGAGCACGGGAAGGCGGCACAGGCATCACCGGCTCCATCTCCAGCCTCCCTGACAGAGGCATTTCACCCCTGGAGCGGGGATGAGCTTTGCCCCATCCCTGCACGTGTGGCAGCGAGGGGATGGAGCACTCCTCCTCGTTTTGGGGGGTGTTTCCCCATCTAGACAAGGTTTGACGGCTCTTTTCCCTCCTCCTCCTCTCTTCCAAGAGCCGGGATGGATTTGTGAATGGGCTATTGTGAGCGGGCCGGGGAGAGGGAAGGGAGCAGATGGGGAGCGGGCTGGTCCCCGTCACGGGCCGGTGGCCCGAGCCCTGAGCGATGCAGCCAGGTGCTAAAGGCCAGCCTTGCTTGAAGGTTAGCCAGATCGGAGAAACCCGAGCTGCGAAAGACCTTGCAAAAGGGCAGACCCAGCCTTATGGCCCGTCTGGAAGAGCAGACCTCCCCTCTGGCTTGCACCCCTTCTTTGCCACCCACGTCGCCCGTGGGGGTGCACCCAGGGGTGCCGGCCGGGGGGCAGCCCCTGCTCACTCCGCTTCCCAGGGCAGGAGCAGCCTCCTCCTCCTCGGGCAGCCGTTCAATTTTAGCTGTGCTTTCCAGAAAGCCCTGAGCCAAGCCCTGAGCCCAAACACGGAGGCGCTTTGGCCCCCAGCCCTGCCCTGGGAGCACCTCCGAGCCTGCCCTCACTCAGGCAGGGTGGCAGCAGGTCCAGCTCGGCTCCAAAAGCAGCCGGGGGGGGTTTGGGGAGCAGGGGCAGCCTTGCACCCCATAATCCCAGTCCTGACAGAGCTGCGTGAGTGCCAGGGCACCCTCGGGCATCACCACCTTCCCCCTCCTACCTCTGCTGCCCCCCTGGCCTGACAGAGGGGACGTGGGGGACACCCCGAGGGGGACAGAGCAGCACCCCCACCCTCCACACACACGCATTCCAGTGGCTTTACCCTTCGGAGTCGCGGCGGCTGGAGAATTCCAGCTATTCCAGCATCTTTATCTTTTTTGGCTACCATTTCTCTTTCGGCCACGTTATAAATTAAAAGCTGCTTTGCTTTTAACCTCCTCCAAGCTGCACCTTTTAACCTCCCTCCCCCGGCTGCTGGCAGGGAGGGGGCTGCTCCTTGCCGGGGCCGATGCTCTCGCCTTGGAGGTCTGCCGCAAGCCAGCGAGGAGCCCGATTTTCTTCCCCCCCTCGCTTGGCTCGGCACCGGGTGCCAACAAAGGCTCCTTGCAAAAGGAGCTTGTCATCGCTGATGGATGACGTGGTTGTGCGGCTGCTGGAGCCAGGGAGCCGGGCTGTGTCTGCACGGGGGCTCAGCCAGCCACCTGGATGGCACTGACAGGCTGCCCGCCGGCAGCGGGGCTTCCCGGGCAGGGGGACAGCCCGGGGGGTGGCACCGGGACAAGCGAGGCCACTTTAGCTCGGGGCAGAAAGTGTGGCTGCAAGCACTCAGGCACAGCACCTGGGGCGGGGGTGGCTCGCAGCCACCCCAAAACCATCCCAAAGTCATCCCAAGACTACCCCAAAACCATCCCAAAACCATCCCAAAACTACCCCAAAGCCATCCCAAAACTACCCCAAAACCATCCCAAAGCCATCCCAAAACTACCCCAAAGCCATCCCAAAGCCATCCCAAAGCCATCCCAAAACCATCCCAAAGCCATCCCAAAACTACCCCAAAACCATCCCAAAGCCATCCCAAAACTACCCCAAAACCATCCCAAAACCATCCCAAAACTACCCCAAACCCATCCCAAAGCCATCCCAAAGCCATCCCAAACCCATCCCGGCTGTGCCGGTGACCGGCGGGTCCGGAGGGGCCGGCCGGGAGCTGGGGGATGACAGACAGGCAGAAATAATTCCCTCCATCCTATGTGGCTTCCTACATAAGGTATCGGTGCTGCTCTTGATTAGAGAAAAGCTTCCCATATTACAGGCTTTTGGCTCCGGGGAGGAACGAGTTGGCCAATTGCAATTATTAAGACATTTAAAGTGCATTTAACCCAGGAGCCCTTATTTTCCCCTTTCAATGTAACCACTAATTCCTCCTAAATGGTCTGCTCCGCACTCCCAACCAGACAAAGGCTTTAATGTTCGCCTGGAAAGGCTCATGGCACAGGCACCGGGCGGAGGAGAGAGGAATGAAAGGCTGGTGCAGCCTCCAAGGGGGAATCAAAGCTGGAGACGGGAGCTGAGCACGGCTTGAAGCCCTTGGAGGGTGCAGGGGCCGACCGGGCTGGAGGCACGGGATAAAGCTCAGCAGGGCAAGGAGAGGCACGGGGAAAGGTTGGGATTGTGTGAAGCCTGGCTAAAGTTATCCCAGGGTCATCTCGGGGAAACAAAGCAGCCCAAGGAGACATAACTCACTGTCCCCAACAGCTGGTGACCCCGGACACCATGAGGACACTGACCCTCCCACCTTGCCCACATCTTGTTTGGATGAACAACTGACTGCAGGGAGCTCATCCTGCTGCCCTGGTGGTCCTGGTCCGCAGCCAGCAATCCCCTGGGATCACAGCCCCTGCCACTGCGGCTTGGGGACAGCCCCCACCCCGGGCCACCCCTCAGTGATGCAACCCAGGGCTTGCCTGGAGCTCCGTGCTTTAATCCAGGGCCAGGGGTTATTTGCCTTGTTGCTCGCTGCTGTTGGATCCCCCTCAGGCAGAGCCTGGAAGCGCTGGATTTGTACCAGGATGAACCCGGGGCTGCAGCCTGCAGCAACATCTGTGTGTCCTCACCAGCCAAGCAGCCTGCTAACCTCACCATCCCCAAAAAAACCCAGGTTCCCCATCCCAAAAATACGATGTGGAAGGAGGCAGTGCCACTGGCATCCCTATTGTCTTCTCACTGCCTAAAACTCGAGGTTGCATTTATCACCTCCGAAGGACTCCAAGCCCCAGTGGAACGCCCAGCCATTCACATACCCCCCCTATTTTTCACACTCAATTCCTCCCGGAGCGAGGGACTTTTGGAGAAAGGTTTCCCCCCCCAAGCCCTGGCTCAGCAGTGGGTTCCCATTCCCAGCTGAAGTTCTCGGCGCACTCGGACCTGATGGGGAAAACAGATGCAGCAGCAGATGCGAAAGTCATCGGCTCCTTCGGGGCGGGAGAGAGACAGGCCAAAAAAAGCAGAGCAGGATGGGCAAAGGGAAAACAGATTTGATTTTTTTTTTTTTTTTCTTGGCGCTGGGGTAACCAGGAGGCGGCACGGCAAGAGCCGGTGCGAGCCCGGCTGTGCCGGATCCAGACCTTTTCCCTGGGGTTTATTTCCCAAACAACAACAACAAATTGGTTGCAGATTCCAAGGCGGGTGGGGAAATAAAAGGAAATCAAACCGAAATCCTTTGACTGCAGAGATTAAAGGGGATCAGAGGCCAAACACACAGTCAGCACCCAGCTCCTCCACTCACATGATGGAGGCTGCTTTGCATGCAGGCTGTAATTAAACAGCTGTGTTTTCTTTAAAGTATGATTTCGAGTTTGTTCAAACACCATTTTTTTGCAGGGTACCACGGGATTCCGAATGAATAGACTTTTAAAAACATATTTGGAGGGGTGGCCTTGGACTTTGGACCGGGAAAGGAGGCAGGAGAATATCGGAGAGCAAGGGGGGGGGAATGAAAATTAAAATAAATTAAAATTAAAATAAATGAAAATAAATGAAATAAAATTAAATAGCCTGCAGAGCAAACACCTCGGCAGGGAGAAGGTGCAAAGCAGGGCCGGGACTGCCATCCCTGGCAGAGGAGAGGCGGACACTCGGCAGCTGCCAGCAAACACAGGGTTAAGGTTCCAACCAGCCCCTCTATTAAGAGCTGAGCACATTTAATGGTTTAATATTAACCCAAGCGTGACGGCAGGATTTCAGCCCTACTGTCTCGCCTTGGAGCTCAGCCCCACCGAAAGCTCCCGGCTCCCTAGCGAGCGGGCACTGGAAAACCTGACCCCCATCCCTGCTCCAGCATCCCTTTGCTGGGATGCCAGCAGCCCTTTGGCACAGCCGCGAGGTCCGGCAGCTCCGGGCACCCACGGAGAGATGCGAGCAGGGCTCAGCTTGCGGCAGGTAACGCTGCCCGGCTCGGCAGATAGTCAATACCTCATTTGAGGTTTAGCCTTTCAAGCATTTCCCATTCATTTCAGCAAATGGATCGACTCCCACGGCTGCGGGAANTGGCCGGGCTGGCGGGGCTGGGGCTGCCCCACCGCTCCCCCGGCAGCTCGGGGCGTTCATGCGGGGTCGGTGCGGCGCTAACGACCGCTCCGGGTGTGACCTTCGCTCAGGTCGAGGGAGAGAGCTATTGCAGGAGGAAAACTGTGGTTTTAGCTCGCTGGCGGGTTCAGGAGGCTAATTGCAGAGGGGCTGGCCGCTGGGGATTGGGGGTGATGGTTCACGTCTCGTCTGGGTTTCAGGTGCCTCAGCGCGCATCCTGCTGCAGCCTCCAAACTGCAGCTGAGCCGGCTCTGGCTGTGCCCATCTCCCACATTCCAGCCTTTCTCCAGCAGCCCTGCCAGGGCTGTTCCTGCAGATCCACATCCCACAGGTGAATTTCCCAGAAGTCCTTGGCTCCCAAGGCATCGGGGGTGCTACTCGGGCTTCAAGGCAGCGTGCAAACACTTTTTGTCGGTGTTAAGAGTGGTTATTACCTGCAATCGTGTCCACGGGGAGGATTCACAGGCTAGGAAACACGGCAGCTCTGCTGCTGGTAACCCCATCACCCTTGGAGGCAGCTCCAGGCCTTGCTCAGGCCCAAAATTTGTGCCCAGAGCAGCTCTCCCTGGTTTATAGCCCACATTGGAGCTCATTAATGGGATGTCGATTCCCACCTCGAAGCTCCTTGATGGGCTAATGAGTCCTACCTCGGAGACATCACTGAGAGGACCATTCCCACTTTGGAGTGACTATTCCTTCCCACGGCCGGCCTCCAGGGTGGGAACTGTCACTCCATCCATGGGGTCAGCACCGCAGGTGCCACCGCTGTGCACAGCCCATGCCGGGAACGCGCCGCCTTCCCAGGACAGGACCGTGGGACCACCCGGTGTCCCCCGCAGCCGGGATGCACCAGCCGAGCCTCCCAGGTGTCGGGAGGGTGATTTTTTGGGGACAAGGCGGTTGCAAAGGTCACTGTTGCCCTCTGCTGGTCCAGGGACAGGGAGAGCGGGGCCAGCCGGGCTCCCACCCTGGGGCTGCACCCGGGCTGGCCGGGACACCGCTGTCCCCTTGCTGTCACACGTGTGCTGAGTGTGCCCGTGCTCAGCCCGGCTGCCACCGCCTCGGCAAACCCGTGTGTGGCTGCTCCATCCCCCCTGGCTGGCAAAGAGCCCTTCAGGTCCCGGGTCCCTGTTATCTCTCACTTAAGGCTTTTCCTTACAGACACTGCTGCTAGCTGAGCCTGCAGAGGCACTCAGCCAAGCTGGGCAGTGCCTTCCATGCAGGAAATAAATCAAATCTCCAAGAAATAAATCAAATCTCCAGGGTAGAGATCCAGTCTCCATCCCCAAGGGATTGCAACCTTCCCTGGAGTCACGCTGCCTCCCACCCCCACCTCCATCCCCAGGCAGAAAGTGCCCATCCCAACAGGTAACTCCCCCCTCCCTCCCTCACTCCAAAGCTCCATGATTTTCCCTCTCATAAGCAAATCCATGGGAGGTACAGGGAGGCTGGCATCCGGAAGGCAAAGTCTGCAGATTGCTAAATCCAAAGCTGTCGTTGCAGTCCCAGCACTGGCAGAGGGCCCGGCCAAAGCTGCCCTGCCTGCGGGTCCCCAGGCTTGGCACCAGAGCTGCTGAGCCAGAGCCTGCCTGGCAATTCCTGCCCACGCCACGGCCTTGAAAGCTCCAAGGCACATGGAGAGGAGGGATGCTCCACGAGCAGTGGGAAGGGAAGATGCCTCAGGAGCCCCAGGAAAGGGAAATCTCGTGGGACCCTGGTTATGCAGCAGCCGTGCTGGCACAAATTGGAGATGGGAAATGTCTCAGGGCTCTGGGGAAGGAGAATCCCTTGGGATCCTGGTTCTGCAGCAGCATCAGCTGCAGGCTCTGGGTGTGGCACAGCCCTGGGTCTGTCAGGCCAGCTGAGGGTGTTGTCTGTGCTGGCCCCTCCTGCCACCAGGAGCACGGACCTCCCCCAGGTTCCTCTGCCCAGGTCCTGTATAGTGCTCACAAACCCCTGTCAATAAGCATTAAGGAATCATCCAGCTCACTGGGGAAGGGGAAAATCTGTAGGGTTAAGATAAAGACATGATGACAGAGCAAGACAGGGAGTTATCTCGGGCATGGGGGAAGGAAACAAGAGCAGGGAGGGAGGTGGGGAGCGGGGCTGATTTCCCCTGCAGAGCAGCAGCCTGCCAGGCTGAAGGTCAGCAAAGGGCTGTAGCAAATCAGTTTTTAATTGAAAACGAGCCCAGCAATGATGCCTGGGCACAGTTACCTGCGTGGGGATGCTGGAGCTGGCTGCCACCAACAGCTTTGCTCTGCAAGTACACAAGGGTTTATTCCACCAGCACAGCTCCCCAAGGAAAGCCATGTGCAGGGAATCACAGCCCCTCCTGCATCTCTTCCAAGGGAGGAAAGCAGGGACAGAAGCATCCTGCTGTCCTGCTACCTCCCAGCAAGAGCAGGAGGTGGAGGAGCAGGACTCTGTTTGGATCTGGTATTTAGAGACACATGGAGAAACCACAATTTCCTCGAAACTTTGCATCTGCTGGAGCTCAGAGGCTGCTCTGACAGGCAGGGCTTGTGCTCTATTGGATCCATACGTTGTTCTCTGCAATCAGAGCCAAGATCCCACCGTGGGATCTGTGGGGCCTCGTCAGGAAAGAGCTCCAGAGCCCAAGAGGTTCCCAGGCAGCTCCAACCAGGCTCATCCTCCTTCCTGCCCCAGGTGTTCCTCCCAGCAGAGATGCCCCTTTCATGCCCACCACTGTCCCATCTCCCAGGTAGTTCTGGTGGGGACCTGCTGGCTCTGGTTGTGGTGGTGCTCCCAAGAGTCCATGGATTCAAGCTCTGCATCCCAATCCACCCAGCATCCTCCAAAACATCCCTTGTGTCTGGAGAAAACCATCCCCAGATGTGCCCTCAGTCCTCACAGCTTTCCCTCACTCTTCACTTTCATGTCAGCTCTTCCCACCTTTTCCTTACTGATCCCAGTTCCCTTCTCTCACTGGTCCCCAGCTCATCAGGGTGAATGGACATGACCTCAGACAGGGAGCAGCAGAGTGGCTTAGAAATGCTTTGGCAACAGATGGGACAAAATTCCATGAGAGAAGGAAAAATCCTAACCCCCAACAGAAAGCAAATGCTCAATTCAGCCATTGAGGAGGTGGCAAAGAGGGTTCCTCATGCTGAGGAACATCATGGCTCGATTTTTCAGACCATTGTTGGCAATTCCAGTCACTCCCAGGCACAGCTGGATGAAGTTCACGGAGAGTTTGGCCAATGCAGAGAGGTCCTTGATGGTTTCCTAACCTCAGAGGGTGACCAGCCCCCAAAACAAGGTGGATCTCCTGGTGAAGCAGCTCACAGGCTGTGCCAGCACTGGAGCCCTGTGCCAGGACAGGTTTGCCAGGATTTATCCCTGCTGTGGGATTCCAGGCAGTGGATTTTTGGATGCTCTGCCAGCAGCTGGGAGACCCCCCAGGTCTGTATCTGGTCCAAATGAGCCCAAAATGAGCTTTGTCCCTCAGCATCCTTGTGGACCAGGATGCAGCCAGAAAGAAATCGTTGCTCCCGCTATGAGCTGAGCATCTCATGTACTTCAGTGGTGCTTACAGAGATGAATTCCTGTCTGGAAACACTTCCCCTGAATTAATATCCATTTTTTTCTCCATTAGCACTTCTGTCAAGACAGATTTGCTGCCCTCAGGCACTCAGAAACCAAAGTAAAGACCAAAAGCTGGGAACGGGGGAGTTGCCCCTCACCCTAAAGTTCAATATGGTTAAACAAAACCTGATTATTCCTATCAATCCTGCTTTCCTCCGTGGAGCACTCCCTTGTCACAGCATTTGGAGATGCTAACTCACTGCTGCTGCCTTTAAGGGAGCTATTCCTGATCCAGACCAGGGCCAAGGATCAGCTCTGAGCATCCCCAGCAAGCAGCAGGATGCTCAGGGATTAATCCTGACATGCATCGGCCCTGAGGGACAAGGAGAAGCTGTCCCTGCAGTTTCCCATGGGAAGGAGGGGTGGAGGGGGAGAGCCATTAAGCAGCTCCTCATCCTGGGAATAATTAATCTGCAAAGCCCACGAGGAGGGAAACGGCTGCGTTGCCCTCTCCGTGCTCCCATTTCCAAGGGGGATCCTGGAAACGCTCCAGTCAGATCCCATCTCCTGGTAGGGGGTCCCTGCCCACCATCTACGGGGTCTTCAAGGGCATGGGAGTCCCTGCTCGCCTGGAGCAGCTGGAACAGAGCATCCAAAGGGCTGGGCAGGGCTCCTCAAAGCAGCACCAGAGCATCCCGAGCGGGCTGAGCCTTTCCCCAGCCTCCGGGCAGCTTTTCCGAGCTGCTGCATTTCTAATCTGGAGCTGTGGAAATTCGGGCAGCTCTCCAGCCCTCGGAGCTGTTCTGCATTTTGGCTTTTAGCTCCTGCACCCAGGGCCGTGCCCCCCAGCTCTGCCCCACACACGGGCAGCACATCCCATCTTCCCGCTTTCCTCAGGGCTCCGGAGCCGGGATCAGTGCAGCAGGAGGCTCCAGCCAGCCCTGCCGTGCTCCAGGAACAGCACAGCACGCCCGGGGTCACATTTTGGTCCTGCAGACAACTTCAGTCCCGTCCTCAGCGCTCAGGCAGAGCCCAGGAGGCAGCTCCGGGGCAGGAGGCGTCATCCCGGCTCAGCGGGGTGGAGGATGATGGATGGGAGGGAATCAGCATCCTCAGAGAAACCTTCCCGGGGACAAAGCGCCCAGAAAGCCGCCGGGGAGTGCAACAGCTCTGCAGGAGGCTGGAGCTCTGGAAAAGCAGGAGGGCTGGGCACAGCGGTGCCTTTGGGACGTGCTCTCCCTGCCAGCACCCGCCACCTGTGGCAGCCCCTTCCCCAGCCCTTTGATCCGCCTCCAGCTCCCTTGCTCTCTCTAGGGATTTTCCAGACCACCTGGGTAGAAGCATTCCTGCATTCCCCCGTGTGGCCCGGTGCCGGCGTGGGAACACAGCTCCTGCCTCGTCTCTGCCTCCATCCTGCCTTGCTCTGCCATGCCAGAACACAGGTCTCAAAATACTCCCAATTTCCAGAAAAAAAATCGCTTTTCCCCAGCTGCCCTGAGCTGCCAGGGCCCAGGGTGAGGGTTTGCAAAAGCTTTTTATTCGGATGTGCAAACACCAGCGGGTCAAAAGCCACTCTTTAAGCTGGGACTGGCAGGGCTTAATCAACCCAGGGCCTCAGGAAGGTTCACCAGCTCAACCTGCCTTGTTTACTGGGAATCTTTTGCTCTCCTGTGCTGCACCAGGCTGAGCTGTTCCACGGCATCACTGCTGGGCTCCAATGGAGAGCATTCTGGAGGGATTGCAGGATGGGGCTGTGCTGGCACTGGCATCCCCAGCACCCTTCTCCAGCATCCCCTGTACCACAAAACCCCAACTTCACCATCAAAGCCAACCCCTGGGGTGTCCCCAGTCCCCTCATCCCTGTCACCCCATCACCTCCCACGGATGCAGCCCCTGCTCCCCCCTCTGTGTCCAAGGAGAACCAGCCCCCGGTGGTTTCACCCCCCCTCCTTCCCTTGCAGGCTGTTTTTCTCCTCCTCTCCTCCTTCCATCAAGCAGCAAATATGCTTTCAGAGCAATAAGACGGCTGTTCAGCCTTTGGAACAAATGTTCTCTGCCAGGCTTCGAGCACAGGGGCGGAGGGGGGACTCACACTGATTTAATGACAGTGATTTAAGCAATTTGATCCATTTTTATGGCGCATTTACAGTTAGGGGAAAGGGAAGGAAAAAAAAAAAAAAAAAAAAAAAGAGGAGAGAGAGAGAAACACAGGAGTGGAGTGGAGGCAGGAAAGGTTAGGGAACGCACCCCAGCAGGCTCTTGGAGAAGGAGAGAGGCTGTCACAAGCTGTTCCCTGGCTGCTCTGCCAAGGAGAGGCCTCGCCAGCCTCCTGCGCCCGGCTCCCAAATCTGGCTGGTGTCAGCTCAACTCCCCGGGGCTGCAGCTCACCCAGGAGGTGCTGCAAAGCCTCCCCAGGTCCCCTGGATCCCACATGGATCCCCCATGGATCCAGGGGTGTGGGTTCAGGAAAGGCCAGCACCTCCTTTTCATTGGGAAAGTGCAGCAAGGACAGAGCCAAACCCCAGCTCTCATCCTGCTTCCATCAGGGGAGTCCCCCCTTCACCCCTAATGGAAATGCCTCCAAGATCCCATCCATTTCCCCATTTCAGCTATAGGGATAGAAGATACACTTTTGAGGTGCTGAGGGACGAGCTTCCCCTATAAACACACCAAGTCCACTTGGAATAGAGGGGAAAACAGAGCTCTGAGCTCACCCAGAAAACCTCAGCCCCAGGGAGCCTTTCCCATGGTCCTGCTGAGACCTGGCCCTCTCATTCCATGTGCTCTGCACAGCTTCATCCTGGCCCCATTCTGTATCTCCCAGCCGGCTCCCAGCATCCCAGAAATTCCAGCCAGATGTGGGTCATGCCAGTGGATCCTGCTGTGGATAGCACCTCCTGTTCCACAGGGCTCTCTGCAGGGAGGTGCTGGACCTGTGGGAGCCCTGCCAACCCCACCTGCCCCATCCTGCCCTGCCCTCCCCCTCCAGTGGGGAATGACCCCCAGTAAATCCAGGATGCACCAGCCCAGATATCACAGAGCAATGGAATTGGTGGCCAAATATTGCTCCTCCCTCAGGTAGAGACCTTGGATGTGCCCATCCTCAGCTTGGCAACAACCAGCCAGCTTGGCTCTGTGGGAAAAGGAAGAAATTCCATGCAAAATCCTAAAGGGTCCCTCTTGGGGGGTCCCCTCTGCCACAGCTGGTGGCTTTGTGGGACCACAGGTGGCTGAAGGATCACGCTCTGCCCCAAATCTTCACATCCTTGGCAGCACCTTGAGGACTTGGTATCAGGGAAAACACACCTGGACTTAGCCTGCTCCTGGCTGGAGAGCAAAGTGAATCCTGCCTCAGGAAAACTGAGGGGGAAAGCATCATTCCAAGAGAGTTTACATCAATAAACAGAGGGGAGCAGCCTCTACCAAACCCTCTCCACAACAAACTTCCAATTGCATCCTCCCACTCCACCTGCAAGGAAAGCCCTGTGCCAAGAGCTTCCCCAGTTCCCAAAGGTTTTGGGTGCTGCTGGTCCCTCACTTTGCTGCTCCATCCCTTGTGCAGAGCAAGGGCTGTCCCAAAACATGGATCTCAGCTCCTGATATCCCACCTGCAGTGCTCCAGGCTGCTGCAGGCACAGGGATTGGGAAGCTGCAGCACCACTGAAGCTGTCACCATGCAGAGAAGCTGCACACCCCCACCACTCATGCATGATTTATGCAGCTTGATGCCCTTTGTATCCCACAGGAATGAGCTGTGGCACCTGGGAGCTCTCTGCAGGATGGGGAAAGGGGCACCCAGGGACAGCACAGCAATGTGGGAGCTCCCAAAGCAGGCTTTGGCAGCCCACACATCCCCAAGGAGAGTGAGGATGGGAGAGGTTGCACAGAGAATCCTGGTCAGTCCCACAGCCAGGAAAACCCTTCCTGGAAGCCGGTGGATTTTTTTTCCTGCTTGTTTCTTTGTTTTTTATTTCATTTTTTTTACTGTCAAGGCTCATCTGGAGGCTACAAATGCCCTGCAGATCTGTAAGGGATGGGCTTTGAACACATCCCAAAAGGTTCTGCTTGGAGTGGCACCATGGGAGCTGGTGGCACTGACACTTCCATGGACCCAGAGACATCCAGGAGAGCAGCAACCCCAGCCTGGCCCTGGGGGGGTTGTTGGCTTTAAATACCTCCAAAGGAAGAAGGGTAAAAAAAAAGACAAGGGAAAAAAATTCCAAGCAGCAAACAAAATAAACCTTCCTCTCCAAGCCAAAACAGAGAGAAAATAGCCAGGGACCTTGGCCGGGAAGTTGTTTATTATAGCTCTGGGGTTCACTGCCAATTTCAGCAGTTGGACAATTTTCCTTTTGGAGCCCAGAAATAGCCAGCCCTTGGCCAGGGTGCTGCAAGGTGGGCTCCTCTCCTGGGCTCCCACAACATCCCTGCTCCGGCCAACAGCCTGACCTGCCTGGAAACCCCCGGGCAGCCACAGGGCTCGCTTTGGCAAAGAGATTTTTTCGGGAATCACCTGCAAAGCCGAGCAGAGCCCCGGCCCTGCCTGCAGCGGGATGCGCTGCCGGGCGCAGCTGCTCTCTGGCTTTGTTTCCAGGGATTAAAAGGGAAAAAAAAAGAAAAAGAAGAAAGGACTAAAGCTCAGGAGAGCAGGAGCGATGGACACACCTGCCTGTGGCATCACCCCGCAGCTGCTCCCCCTTCACCCCCAGGAAAGGGGCAGCTGCTGCTCGGTGCGGTCTGGGGCTCTCATGGGAACAGGGGATGCTGGCCCCAGGGATGGGGAAAATCGGGATTGCCGCGTTCCCTTCGCATCCCTCTCCTCATCCCATGAAGGCGTAGGACAAAGGGAAAGGCAGGCTGCCTCCAGCACGCGGCCTTTTGTCTTTCAATTAAAAACAAACACAAAATAAGAGCCGGGAGGCTCCTTCGCACGGGCGGCTCCGCCGGCTTTCCTCAGCCCAAAGGAATCCGCGGGCTGGGAAATCAAATCCACGTGGGATGCCAGAGAACGATCCCAAGGGGTCACACGACCCCCCCAGAAGCCCCCGGCCCCTCGGGGGGAGCACTCCTCCCTCGCAGATCCGGCAGTGGCACAATTCCAGCTCCGGCAGTGACTCCACGGCCACATTCCCTCCCTGCCGTCCCTCTGGTCCCCAAACGTGGGCATGGGGATGGGAAGCTCCTGCCCTGCACTTTCCACAGTGGATCCAGCCCCTGGCACCCCCCCAGGAGCCTTTGGATGCTCCCAGCCCAGCAGGAGATGCTCATGGTGAGGTTTTAGCTCCTGCACAAATGTCACTGCCACCTTCTGCAGGTGACAACGGCAGAAAGCAAAGGGCCCTGGGCCACCGGGGGGGTGGGGATGGAAAGCAGGGTGACAAAGAGGTGGGGATGGAAAGCAGGGTGACAAAGAGGATCGAGGACAGCTTGGTGTTGCAGAAAAGCACCTGGAGGAAGCACAGCTGGAGTCTGGGAGCGCCACTCAACAGCACCAAGAGGCTCCGAGGCTGCTGAGTGTCCTTGTAGGAAAGGACTGAGCCTCACAGGTGATGCTCAAAACCCAGGAGATGCTCAGTCCCCTCTCCTCAACTGACTAAACCCATAAAACCATCAGGAAATCACATTGTTGGTACACAGCAGCTGAAACTCCATCCGGCCAAGAGAATTCCCAGAAAAATCTCCTTCTCTGCATCTCCCTGGGACAGAGCTGGGGTTTGCTCCCCTCGCTGCCCCTGCAAGTCAAGGTCACGTCAGGCTTTTGGCCAGGGCCCCAGGAACCCAATCCCCTGCTTTGCGAAGGAAAAATTAAATTTTCATTCAAATTTTCACTTTGGCAGCCGAGATATCGGCTCAATTTCCACCTGCTGCTTTGAAGCCTTCGCTTTGCATGGGAGAAGTGCACAACTGAGAGTTTTCAATTATAGAGCACTTGCATATAAGGGCAGGAACAGCCAGGAGTATGGATTTTAAGCCTAAAAAAACAACAAAACAAAACCCAAAATGAGAGGCACTCGGAAGGACACGGTGGCCCAGGAGGGACCGGCTGCTGCTTGGCTGGGTGGAGCCCATGGATGTGCCTGTTCCAGCCTCAGTGCCAACAGCTTGTGACACGGATTTGGGCCCTTCTCTCCCAAAAATCAGCCCTGCAGGTCTGGCTGGGAGGTGCCAGGGCTGAACTCGAGGCAGGTTTTAAGCAGGAACGTGAGGCAGGTTTGGGCCTTTCCCTGGAAGGATGCGTGAGTGGGGCTGCCTTCCCCAGGCTATTGCTGTACCCTCTTCCAGAGGGATAAAAGAGGATTTGTGCTCCCTGCAGGGCTGGGGATTCCCACTACTGAAGCTGCAATTAGACTGGAAACTGCTCCAAGTTTCATCAGTGGATTTGGAAAGGAGGGTGGGAGGAGAGGGGAGCTTGGCACTGCTGGGCTCAGAGTGCAGTGCCCAGCCAACATTCCCTGAGGGATGTCTGCTCACCCTGGAGCCCCAAAAGCAGCTCATCCCAATGTCCTGTAGGAGAAATTTCCACCTGCATCTCTCAGGGATGGTGCTCTGAGATCCAGCCAGGCTGTTGGGTTGGAATTTCAAGGATCAGAGGTCCATGAAGGGCTGAATCCCATCCCCAGCAAACCCTTGTACATTCCAATAAACCCCATCACCTGTGGGAAGAGAGGTGATGGCTTCCAAAATCATCCCAGGGAATAGGAAAACACAGCCTGACCTTCCCAGCTCCAGCAGCTCACAATTCCTGGTCCTGTCCCTTGTTCCTTGAGAGCAGAGCCCATCCCCACCCAGCTCCCACCTCCTCTCAGGTGGGTGCAGAGGGTGAGAAGGTCTCTCTAAATATCATCCCAGATCTCCAGAATTTTCCCCTCAGGCTGCCAGAGCAGGGAGGGAGCTCCTGGTTTGCAGCCTGGAGCTGCACAGAGCCTGATGGACGCCCCCAAACCCAGACTTTCACCTCAATATCAGCGAGCCAGCAAATCCCAGTGTGTGGGACCACCAGGAATGTGACATTTGCCAGAGCCCCTGCAAGGAAAGCCAAGAACTGGGGCAGGATCTGCAAAAAGCAGGAGCAGGGAAGCCTTTGGGGACACGTTAAGGAGACTTTGCAGGAGGAGATGATGCTGACACTCCGCAGACACCCGGCGTTTTCCAACAGATCCAGACACGAGCCCTGCTCTCCAAACTGGACCCCGAGGAAAAGGAGGGAACCACATGGCCGTGTCCCCCCTCCCAACACCCAGCTCCTCCGAGGGGATCACCCCCACTTCCTAAGGGACCTTCCCAAGGGCAGACCCTGCCCTTCCTCCCCCGCTTCCAGGCCGAGCATCAGCATCTCTCCGAGCCATCCCGTTCCCGGTTGTTAGCCCCCCGGCCGGTGTGGGGATCTCCCGTGGCCCCCCCGCCGGCTCCAGCTGCACGGCACACCCGAGGGGCCGCCGCCGGCCCGGCAGCAGCTGCCTTGGCCCGGCTTCAAGCCCAGCACTGCTCGAGAGCAGCTTGTTATTTCGGTCCTGCTCCGGGGTTATTTTTAGAAAGCGCTGAACACCCCTTCTCCCAACCGGCTCCTCCAAGGATGACCTTGCGGAGCTGCAGCCTCTCACACCCTGCTCCGCCACCCTTTTTCCTTCGGGACTGTCACCCACCGTCCCCAGGGTCCCCAAATGTGCAAATCCCGGCGGCAGCAGCGCGGCTGCACGGCGAGGAGAGGGAGCGGGGAGGGCTGAAAGCTGAACTGCATCTCAACCCCTGCCGCCATCCAGGTTCGCTCCCGGTTTCAATTATCACCTGCTGGAGCAGCAGCTGCCGAGTGCCGGGAACTCAAAGCGAGTCAACAAGGTCTTGTTGTTTCAGCTGCTCGGGGGCACGGAGCTCCGTGCGCTCCCCCCCGCCCGGCTCCGCAGGGATGCGGCGGCCCCCGCTCGCCCCGGAGCGTGCGGGGCTGCAGCGCTTCCATCATTCCCTCATCCCGCTCTCCCGGGCAGGTAAACGCTGCTGGAGCTGCTCCGAGGGGGGGGGGGAGAGGAGAGAAACCTCAATAACAACAGGGGAAGGGAAGGAAAAAAAAAAAAAAAAGGAGAAAAAAAGCCCCAAGAAGCAGCCGCTGCACAGAGGTTATCCGGGGGACAGAGCAAATAATTGGCGAGGCGAACAATGCATTTTAATTAAACCTCTGCAGGAAACGAGGGGAGGGAATCAAGTTAATTGCACGGAGCGGGAGCAGGAGATTAAAAATGCTCTTTGCTCAGAAGATGGTGGCTCCCATCCGCCTTTGCCGAGGAAAACAAGGCCACCTGGGGTGGCAGTGCCGGCGTGGGGACACGCAGCTCGCTGGCTCTGCAGGGCTCGGTGTGACAGCAGGGATCGTGCTGATCCCCCTGCCAAGGGGCAGGGATGGGTGCAGGATGAGCCTGGCTGTGGGAGCCGCTCCTGGAAGTGCCACAGGGCTGGGGACATTGCTCGTGTCTGCAGGAATAGGACCACGGGACAGCTCCCAGGGGATGCGTCCCATAACAGCTCAGCCCTGCCCTTGCTCCGTGCCCTCTGCTCAGCCCAGGCTGTTCCCGGCACTCTCCCCACGAAAAACCATAAGCCTTTACCCTTTCCTGCCCATGATACTTCAAATTTCACCTCTCTCGCCTTGGGACCCTCTATTTTTTCCTCAACTACTCATTTTCCTGATCTTTCAAACCCTTATCTTCACCCCACCCTGGGCACCACAAACGGAGAGACTCGCTGCCAGTGATCCCCAGAAGGGCAGCACATCCAAGGCTCCCTCCCTGCTCGAGAGAGGAAAGGGGATCACACACTCCAGGCTGCTGGAAGACGAGGGCAGGACCGAGCACCCCACGCCTGGCACAGGGAGGCGCTCCCGGCCCAACCCCATCCCCCTGGGCACCCATCCCCACGGCATCCAGGCCAGGAGGCACCAACCTCTGCTCCGAGGCAATTTGTGAGCCGGCGAACCCTGCCCTGCCTCCCGCCGCCTGCTAATGAGCCCCAGCCCCGTCCTCCTGCCATGAGAACAGCAATCAGCGCCGCCGCTCGCCTGCTAGGAACAATCTCCCTCCTCCCCTCCTCTGCATAAATTTCCCAGGCCGTGGTTTTTCAGCCTCTTATTCCCACATAGCTTTATTCACAAGAGAAGTCCCACTGGGGGCAAAGAAATTACCCCAGCCAGGAAAATTACCCGGGCACGGGATGCGCACCCCGGGCACCGCGCGAGGGGCTGGGCTGGCTCGGTTTTTCGAGCAGCATCTTTAACCAAAATAAATCCACGGAGGGAACTCGGAGCCAAGCCTCGCTCCTGACCACGGGTAAGAGCCAGACAAATTATAGCAATTAAAAAGAAGAAAGAGGCATGTGGACTTTCATATCCACAAACCTCAGGACGCAGCCGGTGGGGGAGAGAGCGTTTCCCAGCCACACGCAGGCAGCAAAGCCCGACGCGCATCACAAAATACTCCGTGTCCTCAGAGGCACAAGCTGTCCCTCCGGTGCCACCAGCGTGAGCACGAGGCTGGGACAGCCTGTCCCCGCACAGGATGGCTGTCGGCAGCAGGACACAGGCGGTATTGTCCCCAGAGCTGGAGATTGAATTGCAGGTTGGCCCTCCCCGCTGTGCACAAGCGCTGCCCTGATGGGAAAGGAGAGTTCAGCCGAGATCTTCCTCTTTTCCCCCGCAGCTGCAGGCGGACAGGCAGGAAAACCACAGAGCTCTGCTCAAACGCTCACACCGAGCAGCTTTCCAGCCAGAGAAAGGCTGCTGCTTCGCCGCAGGCTTAAATTGCATGTTGGGAGGGAGGAAATTGGCTGCTGCTTTCACCCCAAACCTGTGTGGGAGCCAGGAGGTGAAGCCCATCACGCTGACAGAGAGATGGCTGCAGCATCCCGGGGTTGTTTGTTAGACAGGAGCATCCTGAGTGGGAATAAGGCTGGATTGCACTCAGCATCCCCAAAAAGGGGAAGGGGAAGGGGGGGGAGCAGAACCAGCAGGCCCAACCCAAAATCCCATTCCCAGCCACCCCCTTGCTGCTGCCTCTCCACCACCCCTGGGGCTGTCCCAGCCCACCTGGGGGGATCCACGGCACCCCTGGAGTTGTGCAAAGATCCCTGGCTGCCAGCAGGGCTGTGGGAACGCTCTCCTGTGCCTGCCAGGCTGCAGGGATGGGGACATTTGGCAGCTGCCTGCCGGGAAGGTGTCTGGAGCTCTGTGGGAACATGAGTCAGAGCTCCCTGCTCTCCCTGACGTCTCCCTCCTGCTCATTTATTCAGCACGTCAAATATTTGCCCTGCGCAGACCCACATTATCCAGGAGGGGTTTTTTGTGGTTTTCTTTTTCCCTTTCTGCTGGCAATGACAGCTTCAAAAAAGCCACCACAGTGCCATCTTGGGAAACCTGACCTCCCAGCTAAGCAATTCCAGCATCGTTCTGCCTGCTCCAGGGAGAGGCTCCTCATCAAGCAGCCGTCCCCTCTGTGAGGGATGGAGGGGCTGGAAGCCAAAACCCACAGGCTAAAGCAACAACCCACGGGGCTGCAGCGGGGAAAGGTCATTCCAGACCCACTTCCAGCACAGCCTGAGTGACAGCAAAGCTGGGAGCCTGCGGGAAGCAAGCAGTGGCCCTGCTGTCCCCTGGTGTCCCCGAGCATCCTGCCTGGAAGCGGCACACGCAGTGGCAGGAGAGGCCAGCCAAGGAAAACTGCTCCATTTTGCCTCCCTTCGGCAAGGAAGTGGCTTTGCTGGCTGCCAGCCCCACAGCAATCCCCTCAGGACCTCAGCCTTTTCTTTTTTTTTTTTTTTTTTTTGAGCCACATCCCTGGATTTCTTGCTGAAAGGGCTGCTCACACCCTGAATTCCCAATCCCCCGGGAGAAGGAAAGGTGTTTGTCCTTGATTTAAAGCTAAAGGCTGGGTGAGGTGACCTTGAACAGAGGTGACACAAGAGAATTCGTGTCCCACCTGGCCCCACGGGATTTTTATCCCGGGGTTGCAGCCAAAAATGTCCCATTTCGTGGAGAAAGTGCAGAAATGGCTCATAAAGCACAAGCTTGGGGATGCAGCTGAGCAGATCAGCTGCCAGATAAAGACAGCATGCTCTGGGGGAAAACACACCTGCCTCCATCCTGGCTGGAAAAGGAGCAGGAAAATCTCCCTTCAGTCTCCATTCCCAGCAAGGACACACACAAGGCTTTCACCTTTTGCAAGAGCTGCCCAGGATCAGCTTGTTTTTTTTGCTGGTGGGGGTTCCAAAGCCTGCAGGTCCCAAGCCAGCCAGCTCAGCATTCTTCCTCTTCTTTGGGAAGCCACAATGCATGGAAAAGCCTTAGGGCAGGAATAAAACTACAAAAAGCTTCTGCAGCACTGTCAGAAATATCACCAGGAGAGAAGGGAACTGCCTGGTGGGTTTGGCCCCCATCAGTCCTGCATCCTGCTCCATCCCTGAGGACCAGCTCCAGAGGGAGAGAAAGCTTGCTGATTTTCTGGGATTTTCCAGCTTATCTAGCATTTACAGAGCTGCACATCCCTCTTTGCTTGTGGAGGGGCAAATTTGGCTGAGCCCAAGGCAAGGACTGCTGGCAGATGAGCTCAAAGTCCCTTGGGAAAACCAGCAGGGGGAAAAAGCCAGCTCAGCCAAGACACCCCCTGTGTCTCCCTGCTGGACAAGGAGCTGCAGTGACCTTGTCCAAACATGGCCTGGAGTTGGAAGTGAGGAAGGAGAGGATGTGACTCACATCTGGGATGTGGCCACAGAAGACAGATGTGTTTTATTACTGTCCAGCCCCTCTCTGCAGCTCTGTCCCTGTGACTCAGCCTTGCCTTCAGGCCTTTCCTAAAGGAGCCACAGCACAGCCCTTCCCAGCAGCTTCCCTCTGCTGCAGTAAAACAGATTTGGGATGTTCAGGCTCCTGTGAAGGGGGAAAAAAAATAAATTAAAACAAATCAAAGTTATGTTTCTCCATGGGAATCTTCCAATTTCAATTGTAAATCATTCAGAGAAGGATGAAATCAAATGTTTTAGTGGCAGGATTCATCTCTCTGCGTTTAGAGACTTGAAAGCCAAGCATGCCCCAATCCCAGTGGGAAGGACAGTGAGGAGTCCCCTGGGTTTTCTTGGACGCGTCCCACAGGGCAAGAGGAAACATCTGGAGATGTTCCACGTCTGGAGGGAGCAATAAGGGGATTTCAGCAGGTCTCCTTCCTGCAATCCCAGGGAAACTCAGCAGCATTGAGTGGAAAAGCACAGAGACCAGGCAGAGCCACCATGTGTTAGACATCAGACCAGAGCTCTGCATCCAGCTGGGAGCAGCTCATGGTTCCTGGGCCTTCCTGTGGAATCCCAGCACGGCTCCCCCGCCTCGGGAAGGGCTTTCCTTTCCACACCAACCCCCGAGGAGGCTTTGGCACCTTCACCCTCGCTATTTCCCCACCGAGGGACACACAAGGGCACAACCCTACCCCGACCCCTATTCACACCTGCGCTTTTCCCAGCTCCTGGGGGAGCAGCTGGAGCACATCACCTTTTCCAGCCGCATCCCTGCCCCGGTGCCCCGGGAGCCGAAGCTCCGTGACCAGCGGGGACCGAGCGCTGCCCGGCCCGGGAGCCAGCGGTGCAGTTCGCCTGGCAGACACTGGATGGGGCCACCAAACCGGCTACGGCACAGCTGGCACGGCCCGGGGGCCTCTGCCAGATGTTTTTTTTTGGGGGGGGTCCCTGTTCACGGGTGCCAGGTGCCACCACCCCCACGCGGGATGCTGGGGCTGGCACCAGGTGGCACCGAGCCAGGCTCCACCTCTGCTGGATGCTCCGTGAGTGTCTGGCAGCACCCGGAGGAAGCTGGAGGCTTCACCTCCGAGAGCTTTTCCATGTTCTGAGCGCGGTGATGGGGAAGGGAGGGCGGGAGCTGCAAAGCCTGGGGAGGATTTCTGCTGTGGCTGCAAGGTGAGGGGAGTTTCTTACCTCCCACCTGCCGGGATCTCAGCTCTCTGAGGGGATGTGGACAAGAGCACAGGGGGGCAGGACAAGAGGGAACGGCTTCAGAGGGAAGGGTGAGATGGGATATGGGGGAGAAACTCTTCCCTGGGAGGGTGGGGTGACCCCACAGAGAAGCTGTGGCTGCCCCTGGATCCCTGGAAGTGTCCAAGGCCGGGTTGGATGGTGTGTGCTTATCTCTGGGACTTGCACCAGTTTTCCCAGCACCTTCTCTGCTGTGCCACGCTTTGCTCATCCCTCTTTGCCTAGTGCTGTGCTGAGGGGATGGGTGAGGGCCAAACCCGTGTGTGGGGGAGCTCTGGGGTGGCTGAGCCCCCGTGTTCGGGCCTTTGCTGTGCCAGAAGAGCTCCTGGCTGCGTTTTGGCTTTGTGCCACCTCATACCCACTCCAAACAAAGAGCATTTGTGGGCACAGCCCTGCCCTTTGCAGTCTCAGTGCGGGCTGTTACCAGGTGCTATCAAGGGAAATGTTGACACAATCCCTCCCTCCAAGGCTCTCCTGTCCCCAGACTGGGCTGGCTCTGTTCTTGGGGACAGACTTGTCCCCTCTGCAGGGCTGTGTGCCAGCCCAGGGTGTGCACAGCCCCTTTGCTGTGGCAGGGATGGTGGCAGGGACACTCCCAGCCTTGCTGTGATGCCACCTCTGTCCCTGCTCTGTCCAGCTGGGGCTGCTCTGCTCCCAATCTCTGGGGAAGCTGCTCCTTTCCCTGCCCTGGATCAATTGCCACCACCTTTGCCATCCTCTCTGGAGCAGCTCCATTGCTGGGAGGAAGGTGGGATGCAGGGATGGGCAAGCTCTGCTCCCAGGGTGGGCAGAGCTGGGCAGGGAGCAGAGCAGGGCAAGCCTCGGGAATGCTGCAGGGATGGATACTCGGACTGCCGGGTTCCTGCTGGGGCAGCAGGATCAGAGCTTGTGGAGCGTCCTGGGAGCGCTGGCTGTGCCGTGCTGCTGGCCAGGGACGTGCTGCCTCCCAACGGTGTCCTGGGGACACGGCTCTTGTCCCCTCCCTGGGAGCAGGAGCGGCGGTGGAGCCCCGGGCTCCCTCGGGATGCTGAGGGCAGTGTGGCATTGGGCTCCTGCTGTCACTGCTGCTGGCCTGGGACACGATGGCTGGGGGACACTGGCACAGGACACGGCTCTGCCCCACAGCTTTTGGGGGTGCAGATGGGACAGGCTGTGCTCAGACAGCCCATTCTGCCCATTCTGCCCATTCCTGCCCATTCCTGCCCATTCCTGCCCATTCTGCCCATTCTTGCCCATTCTGCCCATTCCTGCCCATTCCTGCCCATTCCTGCCCATTCCTGCCCATCCTTACCCATTCCTGCCCTTNCCGGGCTCCCTCGGGATGCTGAGGGCAGTGTGGCATTGGGCTCCTGCTGTCACTGCTGCTGGCCTGGGACACGATGGCTGGGGGACACTGGCACAGGACACGGCTCTGCCCCACAGCTTTTGGGGGTGCAGATGGGACAGGCTGTGCTCAGACAGCCCATTCTGCCCATTCTGCCCATTCCTGCCCATCCTTGCCCATTCTTCCCATTTCTGTCCATTCTGCCCATTTCTGCCCATCCTTGCCCATTCCTGCCCAGCCTTGCCCATTCCTGCCCATTCCTGCCCATTTCTGCCCATCCTTGCCCATTCCTGCCAATCCTTGCCCATTCCTAACCATTCCTGCCCATTCCTGCCCATTCCTGCCCATCCTCACCCATTCCTGCCCATTCCTGCCCTTTCCTGCCCTTTCCTGCCCATTCCTGCCCTTTCCTGCCCTTTCCTGCCCATCCTCACCCTTTCCTGCCCTTTCCTGCCCATTCCTGCCCATTCTTTCCCGTTCTTCCCAGATCTCTTGTGGGTTTTTTTGGAGTTGGAAAGGGGCCGAGGGGGTGTCCATGGGGGGTTTTGTGTTTTGTTCTCCCGTGGTTCCTGCAGGGAAGAGCTGGGGATGCCCTTCCCTCAGCACTGCCCACACTGTCACTGCACAGCTCATCCTATGGCCAGGGTTAAGTGTTTTTTTCCCAGGAATTGGGGTTTTTTTTTGATTGATACTTGAAATTTTGTGGCTTTTTTTTTTTTTTTTGGGGGGGGGGTTTTTTTGTTTTTTTTTTTTTTTGTTTTTTTTGGTTGGTTTTTGTGTTTTTTTTTTTTTAATCTACGTGAAAATAAAGTGTTCAAAGCTGGGTTGTGGAGTTTGCTCCCACAAACAGAAGGGTTTGTGTCACTCCTTGAATCCCAGAGATTTGAGTCCGAATCCTGATCAGACAAGGCGTTTTTCTCACGTGTTCTCTTTCTAGATCATTCTTTGTGCTGCCACTGCCTGTTAAGGGGATGGCACAGAGCAGAGTGAGCCTGCTCTGGGAGTGCAGGGAGGACAAATCCCACCCAGGACTCATTCCCAGTGGCTGCCAGCTCCTTCTCCTGTTTGTAAATAAAAACAGGAGCTTGGAGTGTATCTGCTCCAGTGAAGAGAAAATAAAGATCCCCTGAAACTCCCCATTCAATTTCATAATAAAATATTGGTGTAGCCTAAAGCTGTCTTTTGTCATGGGAGAACTGGTTTGGAATCCTGCAGGGATGTGGTCAATGCAGAAGTTGGAGAAAGGAGGGACCAGGCCTCCCTTTGGGAGCTTAGGAAGTGAATTAAGGTCAGAATTATTATTATTATTATTATTATTATNTTTTTTCCCTCATAGGGGTCACTTGAGGTCACTTGAGGCCCAGATTGGGGTTACTTGAGGTTACAGGGGTTACTTGAGGTCATTGGAGTGTTTTAAAATTGACCCAGGGGTTATTTGAGGTAATTTTTTTTCCCTCATAGGGGTCACTTGAGGTCACTTGAGGCCCAGATTTGGGTTACTTGAGGTCAGGGGGTTATTTGAGGACATAGGGGTTATTTGAGGACATAGGGGTTATTTGAGGTCACAGGGGTTATTTGAGGTCCTTTGAGTCTCCATTAATTGACTGTGGGGTCAAATGGGGACACAGGGGTTCATTCTTATGAGCTGTGGCCAAATGAGAGTGGGCACTTTTGGTTAATGGATCAAACTCTGCCAGGCCAGGGAGCCCAAGGCCTCAGGGTCACCCAGGAGCCTCTGGTGTCACCCATCCTTTGCCCTCTGTGCTCTCAGAGGAGGCTGGTTAATTAGCTTTATTAATATTTATTATTAATTAGTATATTAGTTTATTTTATTAGAGTTTATTTTCATCTCCTGTAAGCATTAGCATCTATAGCATTGGTATTAGCTATTAATACAATCATCAATAAATTCTACTGTTGGGATCTATTAAATTCTATTTACAATAGAATTTACAATAGAATTGTATTACAATATACAATAGAATTGTGTACAAAAATAGAATTTTTATTTTCAATAGAATTTTTATTTACAATAGAACAGGATGCAGTAGTACAATCACTTATTACAATGTTAAACTATGATTATTTATTATTACATAATAAATAGTAGGTTTATTAGCATTGGTAGTAATTAATGTCTTATTAGCTGCCACAGGGGTATAAATGTGTCCTGTTGGAGCCTCCCTGGAGATTATGGGATTGGAACCTCCATGGGATTATCCCACCCTCCTGTTTGTGAGGGAAAACTCCTCAACTCAGCTTTGAATCTTCAAGATAGACAAAGATTAGATATCTGCAATAGATTAAAAAAATAAATAAAACACCACCTTGCAAGTATCAGGCCAAAAAAATCCCAACTCCTGGAGACATTCACACAGAAATCCAACAGAAATGTTCCCAAGCCAAAGCTTTTGCTGGGACACCACGTGTGGGGACAGCACTGGGACACCCAGGGGACAAGGGCTTGTGGCCAGCAGGGC
>WEIU01005957.1:409715-429946 GCA_013389925.1 Aegithalos caudatus | reverse complement strand
GATGGGATGGGATGGGGAGGGGCTGATCCCTCTGGGATGAGGCAGGGAGGGCTGGGACAGAACCTCAGGAGGTCCTTGCTGGTGTCCCCTCCCCAGTGCAGGGCCTGAGGTGACACCAGGGAGCAGAGAGGAGCCTGAGCTGGGGCTGGCAATGGTTGGGGACACAAATCCTGAGGTGTCACTGGCTCTAACATGGAATTTAAATTTGTGGGAGCTGCTGTTGCAGCAGCTGTGCAGCATCCCTAAAACAAACCCAGAGGGGAGCCCTGCTCCTCACGTCAGCACAGCTCCAAACCAGACATCCTAAAGCTTTTCTGTGGGAAGAGATGGCTCCCAAAATCATCCCAGGGAATAGGAAAACACAGCCTGACCTACCCAGCTCCAGCAGCTCACAATTCCTGGTCCTGTCCCTTGTTCCTTGAGAGCAGAGCCCATCCCCACCCAGCTCCCACCTCCTCTCAGAGGTGCAGAGGGTGAGAAGGTCTCTCTAAATATCATCCCAGACCTCCAGAATTTTCCCCTCAGGCTGCCAGAGCAGGGAGGGAGCTCCTGGTTTGCAGCCTGGAGCTGCACAGGTCCTGATGAACCTCCCCAAACCCAGACTTTCCCCTCAATATCATCAAACCCTGAAGTTCCCTTCCAACCCAAACAACTCTGGGACTCTTTGCCAGCTGCCATCAGTGGGATTTTCCCAAATTTCATCCCCAGACTGGGGCAGGATGGGAAGCTCCAGCCCCAAAGCTGAGCCCAGGCAGAGGCACAGCCCCGCATTGCAGATCCTGCTGCGGGCAAGGACCAGCCCCAAATTCCCTGGAAGCTGCTGTCAAAGCCTCCCAGCAGGGCTCTAAATCCACCCGGACCTCCTCGGCTCCAGCTGGCTGAACAAGCTGGCAACAGCAGAGAGAGAAGCAGAGCCTCTCCTACTCGGGGAAAGAGAAAAAAAAAAAAAATTAAAAAAAATTGGGAGAAGTGTCCATAAATCCTGAGGCAGTTACTGGTGGAGAGGACTCCCCTCCTCCTGCTCCACGCTGCGGCACAAATTACGGCCCCGACTCCGCTGTTGTCGGGTGATGAACGTCTGAAAAGGCTGTGACAGATGAGAGGAGGGATGATTTAACAGCCATAAATCCAGCCAGCTTAGAGGTGTTTTTACAACCAAACCCATCTTGAATCCCCTCTGTTATGAATACTTATCGCTCCCAGACACTGCCACAAAGGAAAGATTTTTAACAGCTTTAATGGAGACGCAATAAAAGCCCCAGAGCCGTCCTTGGATCCCTCCCGAGGGAGGGAGAGGGGCTGGGAGCTGCTCCCCGCGCTCAGGTTTGAGGGAGCGGAGCTGGAGCAGCCTCGGGGCTGAGCCCGGGTTTAAGGGATGGCTGGGATCATTCCAGAGCAGGGTCAGCTCTCCTAAAGTCATTTTTCCTGTGTAATTCACAGCCGGCAGGGCAGGGGGACAGGGCCAGGGATATCCAGTACCTTCCCCAGGGGCTCCTCCTGCAGCTCCCACCTCACACCTGCAGGGATTTAAAGCCAGGCTGCTTCCAGCGGCACCAATGCCCCTCCCGGCTGTGGTGGCACCGCTCCTTTACCTGGAAAGGACCGAACTGGCTCAAGGACCCGACCAGCAGGGCAGGGAATGTCCCTTGGCACCTCCCTGCCAGGACAGGGAATGTCCCTTGGCACCTCCCTGCCAGGACAGGGACACTGTCCCTTGGCACCTCCCTGCCAGGACAGGGACACTGTCCCTTGGCACTTCCATGCCAGGACAGGGACACTGTCCCTTGGCACTTCCCAAGCAGGACAGGGACACTGTCCTTTGGCATTTCCCTACCAGGACAGGGACACTGTCCCTTGGCATTTCCCTGCCAGGACAGGGACACTGTCCCTTGGCACTTCCCAAGCAGGACAGGGACACTGTCCCTTGGCATTTCCCTGCCAGGACAGGGACACTGTCCCTTGGCACTTCCCAAGCAGGACAGGGACACTGTCCCTTGGCATTTCCCTGCCAGGACAGGGACACTGTCCCTTGGCACTTCCCAAGCAGGACAGGGACACTGTCCCTTGGCATTTCCCTGCCAGGACAGGGACACTGTCCCTTGGCACTTCCCAAGCAGGACAGGGACACTGTCCCTTGGCATTTCCCTGCCAGGACAGGGACACTGTCCCTTGGCACTTCCCAAGCAGGACAGGGACACTGTCCCTTGGCATTTCCCTGCCAGGACAGGGACACTGTCCCTTGGCACTTCCCAAGCAGGACAGGGACACTGTCCCTTGGCATTTCCCTGCCAGGACAGGGACACTGTCCCTTGGCACTTCCCAAGCAGGACAGGGACACTGTCCCTTGGCATTTCCCTGCCAGGACAGGGACACTGTCCCTTGGCACTTCCCAAGCAGGACAGGGACACTGTCCCTTGGCATTTCCCTGCCAGGACAGGGACACTGTCCCTTGGCACTTCCCAAGCAGGACAGGGACACTGTCCCTTGGCATTTCCCTGCCAGGACAGGGACACTGTCCTTTGGCACTTCCATACCAGGACAGGGACACTGTCCCTTGGCATTTCCCTGCCAGGACAAGGACACTGTCCCTTGGCACTTCCTGGAGCTCAGGACATGTCCCAGCTCCAGGGTAGTTGGTGATGGATCTCACTCCCTTCCAGGCTGGGATTTAGCAGCCCCAGATCTCATTCCCATTTCCTAATCTGCCCCTGCCGCCTCCCAAAACCATTCCAAGCACCCAGCCAGCAAAACCAGGATCAGGGAGGTGCCAGGGGGCACCCACTGCAAAGGGCACCTGGGGCTGGGCAAATACCTCAGGAATAAACCCCTCCTTCCTTATACACACAAACTTGTGATAAGGAATAAGGTGATAAGGAATTCAGCAGGTGCAGGGAACAAAACTGAGCCCAGGCTCCTTGTTTGCCGTGGCTGAGCAGTCCACATCCAGGGAAAACATCCAAGCTTTGGGGCTGGGGGTTTCCCTCCTGCAGTGGGGGGAAATTAAATAAAAACAAGGAGCAGGGAAAGCTCCTTCCTAAGAGAAATGTGGCTACCAAGAGAGATGTTGGGCTACCAGCCCTGCAGGACAAGGCACAGGCTCAGCTTGGCCACACAGAGCCCTGAGGGGAGGTGGACTCTGAATCCTGGCTGGAATATGACATTCCCAGCCTGTTAACCTAAGGGAACAATTTTTTTAATAAGATAATACCGAGTAATTGATTTTTAAATACACTGAAATCAAATGTCCCGAGGCCAGAGCAGGATCCCAGCTCAGAGGCCACTGGCAGAGATGGAAAACACAAGGGAAAAGAAAATAAAAATGAAATCTCCTTCATGTGGCTCTCTGGCTCCGGGGCAAATGTGAATATCTCTGTAAAAGGTGCAATGATTTTTCTCTATTAAAAAATAGATTATCAAAAGGGAGAAGCTGGTGGAGGCACCAGGGACCACTGAGGTCGAACAGGCAGCGTGGAGAAAATCCATCTGCTTAAAAACACACAACAATGGAGCCAAAAAATTTTCATTTTTAAGATAATTTATTCCAATCTCTCTCTCTCACACATCCCATCCTTCACACAGTCCCGATCGAGGAGGGTTTATGGCTATTTTTTATTGGATTTTAATTGTTTTTATAGAAAAATACACATGCAAATTATATATATATATATATACTTCAGCACTGAACTTTTCTTCTCATGTTGGAGAAAAAAAATAACAATATTAATAACAATAAAGAAATGAAGGAGGATTTGGGAGAGACCTGAGTGGAGACAGAGACAGGGAAGGCCATGGGGATGGGATGCTCCAGGATGCTGAGCTGCCCATGGTCCAGCACATTTTATCCAGCAGGAAGGTGTTCATTGGGATGAGGGACCAACATCACCCCCTAACCCCGACAAAAACCCTTCTCCAGTAACTCTGCCCAGGTTTGGGGATGGCCAAGGAAAAAATTGGTGCTGGATTCATCCTTCCTACAAGACCCAGCTTNAGGGGGCACCCACTGCAAAGGGCACCTGGGGCTGGGCAAATACCTCAGGAATAAACCCCTCCTTCCTTATACACACAAACTTGTGATAAGGAATAAGGTGATAAGGAATTCAGCAGGTGCAGGGAACAAAACTGAGCCCAGGCTCCTTGTTTGCCGTGGCTGAGCAGTCCACATCCAGGGAAAACATCCAAGCTTTGGGGCTGGGGGTTTCCCTCCTGCAGTGGGGGGAAATTAAATAAAAACAAGGAGCAGGGAAAGCTCCTTCCTAAGAGAAATGTGGCTACCAAGAGAGATGTTGGGCTACCAGCCCTGCAGGACAAGGCACAGGCTCAGCTTGGCCACACAGAGCCCTGAGGGGAGGTGGACTCTGAATCCTGGCTGGAATATGACATTCCCAGCCTGTTAACCTAAGGGAACAATTTTTTTAATAAGATAATACCGAGTAATTGATTTTTAAATACACTGAAATCAAATGTCCCGAGGCCAGAGCAGGATCCCAGCTCAGAGGCCACTGGCAGAGATGGAAAACACAAGGGAAAAGAAAATAAAAATGAAATCTCCTTCATGTGGCTCTCTGGCTCCGGGGCAAATGTGAATATCTCTGTAAAAGGTGCAATGATTTTTCTCTATTAAAAAATAGATTATCAAAAGGGAGAAGCTGGTGGAGGCACCAGGGACCACTGAGGTCGAACAGGCAGCGTGGAGAAAATCCATCTGCTTAAAAACACACAACAATGGAGCCAAAAAATTTTCATTTTTAAGATAATTTATTCCAATCTCTCTCTCTCTCACATCCCATCCTTCACACAGTCCCGATCGAGGAGGGTTTATGGCTATTTTTTATTGGATTTTAATTGTTTTTATAGAAAAATACACATGCAAATTATATATATATATATACTTCAGCACTGAACTTTTCTTCTCATGTTGGAGAAAAAAAATAACAATATTAATAACAATAAAGAAATGAAGGAGGATTTGGGAGAGACCTGAGTGGAGACAGAGACAGGGAAGGCCATGGGGATGGGATGCTCCAGGATGCTGAGCTGCCCATGGTCCAGCACATTTTATCCAGCAGGAAGGTGTTCATTGGGATGAGGGACCAACATCACCCCCTAACCCCGACAAAAACCCTTCTCCAGTAACTCTGCCCAGGTTTGGGGATGGCCAAGGAAAAAATTGGTGCTGGATTCATCCTTCCTACAAGACCCAGCTTGGATCCCATCCCCAGCAGCAAGGGCAGCCCAGCTTAGCTAAAAGCACCACTTTGGTGCTAGGAAATGACACCAGAAGCCAAGAGCTACATGGAAAAAATCTCCTTTGATGCTATTTCCTACGGGATACAGCACAGGGAAATGGATTGATTGGAACCTGCACTTGGGGTTCAGGATGAGGGGTTTGGGGTGAGGCTCTGCTGGACCCTTGGCTGTGCAGGGCTGGGGGGTCCTGCCCCTGTGGGCTGCTCCTTGCAGAGGGGAGCAGCGATGTCACTGTGTCCCCAGGGATGTCCCTGTGTTGCCAGAGGTGTCCCTGTGTCCCCAGTGATGTCCCCATGTCCCCAGTGATGTCCCCAGCAATGTCCCTGTGTCCCCAGAGATGTCCCTGTGTCCCCAGAGATGTCCCCATGTCCCCAGTGATGTCCCTGTGTCCCCAGTGATGTCCCCAGCAATGTCCCCATGCCCCCAGCAATGCCCCCAGCAATGTCCCCAGTGATGTCCCCACGTCCCCAATGATGTCCCTGTGTCCCCAGAGATGTCCCTGTGTCCCCAGTGATGTCCCCAGCAATGTCCCTGTGTCCCCAGAGATGTCCCCAGCAATGTCCCTGAGTCCCCAGCAATGTCCCTGTGTCCCCAGCCCCTCTGCAAACACCGTGCCAAGGTCCAAGGGATGAAGCAGCTCTGCTGCATGGTGGGAGCTGCCACCCCTGGAGCAGGGCAGGAGCTGTCCTTCAGACAGGGCTGTTCCAGGTTTGATGGATGAGCAGCTGGAGCAAAGAGCTGGCAAAGGAGAGGGCAGGGAGGAGCAGCCCGGGGAGGGAGGACAATTAATCTACTGCCACAGGACGCCAGGAGGCTTTGGGAAATGTCACAATCCAGCAGCATCCCGACACTGACAGAGCAGCAGGGAGAGGGAGGAGGCGTTTTCTCATCTCCCCAGCCAAGCAGAGCTGCTCTGCCTCCTCTGCCCACAATCCTGCCCGAGGCCATGGCTTTTTTCCTACTGATCCAGCCTAATGATGTGGAGCAAGCTTGTCTCTTTGCCCAGGGGTACAAACCCACACAGGGGAGGTTTCCCCAGGGAAGGATTTCCCTCCAGGAGCTGTTCTAGCGTGGCAGCAGGGCTTGGCCAGCCCCAGCTCTGCCCCTCAGCAAGGCCCCACCCTGTCCCTGTCCCCATCCCTGGAGATGCCACACAACCTGAGCTCCTGGCTGTGCTCCCTGCCATCACCTCCAGCATCAGCAGGGACAGGCAGCCTTGGATACCTCTGGATTCACCACCAGAGACCTCACCAGTTCTTCATGGGGGGGGCTGCACACACAGCCCCTGCCCAGCCATGCTCTTCCCTTGCTTTCCCCTTGTGTTTTGTTTTGCTTTTTAACCAACAAAATTCACTTCTGGGACTGCCTGCTCCGAAGGGGGAGGGTCTGGCTCCTGTGTCTACAGGCTGCCCTGGGGCAGCTCTACAGTTTGGAGGACGATCATGCAGGTTTTATTGCAGCTCTGTGTGTGGTTTGGTTTGTAGGTAGCCCAGCCTGAGTCTCAGGTAGCCCCGGGGTGGGTTCCCCTCCCCTCCCCACCTGTCCGGCCGCCGTCTCTCCTCTCTGCCGGTGGCTACTCCGTGGCCATCTGCTCGATGTGGTCACTGAGCAGCTTGTATTGCTCTGGGAAGGAGAGAGAAAAGGGCTCAGGGAGGCTGCTGAACCCTCCCATCCGTGCTCCATCCCCCCAGAATCCCAGGAAGGGGCTGCACAGCCCCCGGGATCTCCCCTACCTTCATCCAAGTTGCCGATGGTCGCCTGCTTCTTCAGGAAGTCACTGCAGAGCTTCTTGTTGAGGCCAAAGGCCAGCATGTTGTGGATGAAGGTGCTGAGGGAGGACAGAGATGCTCTGGGTGAGAGAATGGCCAGGCTGTCCCTTCCTCCCCCCACCTTCCTCTCCCTCTCCACAGCCTCCTGTAGCAGGCCCTCGATGATGCTCAGCTCAGTCGCTTTGGATATTCAACAGAAGGGGCAGGAGCAGGTCACAGGGAGAAGCATCAAAGCTGCTTTGCACCATAAAGGGACGTCCCCAGACACGTGGGAGGTGTCCCCCCTCAGCAGCAGGTCCCCAGGGGTGGTGGCCCTGCCCTGCTCACCCCAGCTGCCCGAAGGTGATGTTCTCGTTGAAGCGCAGGCTGTCGTCACGCTCCTCCTGTGTCATGTGGCACCACTTCTCCCTGCAAGGAACGAGCCAGTCTGGTACCACTCTGTCACCACTGCCACCTCAGGACCCCCTGGCTGCCTCCTCCCACCCTGGGCCACATTTCTGCAGGACAGGAATGCACCAAGAACCCCTTGGAGGACAGGAGGACACTGAGAGCCCCTGGGGGTGGTGCTGGGTGTTGGATGAGCTCACAACATGGATCCACCTGCAGAGTTCCTGCCCTGGAGCAAAGCAGGAGATGCCCCCAGGAAAAAGCCTCAGTCAGCCTTGGCTTTGCCTGGAAAGGCTCTAAGATTAAGAGCTAAAAATGGCATCAATCCCTCCAGCACAGAGCTCACCTTCAGTGCCAGCGTGGAGGAGCAAGCAGGGGATGGCCGTCCCAGCAGGGCTCTGCTGAAGCCCCCCAGCCTGGGAGGGTGACAGGGGGACACCAGGCACCTGCCCCTCATCTGCAGCAAGGCTCCAACTCCCCGAATTCCCAAACATACCTGCCCCTCACCCCTCCCCACGGGCCAAACTCCCAGCGGTGCCCTGAGGGTGCCCCGGCTCCACTGCGGCTCCCTGCAGCTGCAGCATCACCTCGGGGGATGCAGGGGATTCAGCTCTGCAACTGCAGCATCACCTCGAGGGATGGAGGGGATTCAGCTCTGCAGCTGCAGCATCACCTCGAGGGATGGAGGGGGTTCAGCTCTGCAACTGCAGCATCACCTCGAGGGATGGAGGGGATTCAGCTCTGCAACTGCAGCATCACCTCGAGGGATGGAGGGGGTTCAGCTCTGCAACTGCAGCATCACCTCGAGGGATGGAGGGGATTCAGCTCTGCAGCTGCAGCATCACCTCGAGGGATGGAGGGGATTCAGCTCTGCAACTGCAGCATCACCTCGAGGGATGGAGGGGGTTCAGCTCTGTGTGTTTGCAACCAGCTCTGGGCAGTGGCAGAGCCCCCACCCCGGGAATAAAGCCTGTGCCACAGGGAATGTCACTTGGGGTGGTGGCAGCAGGGCTCAGTGCATGCATGCCAGGGAAACTACAGCTCCACGGTGAAGCCAGCCCCTTCCTGAGAACCAGGTGAGGTTACAGCCAAGGATGAGAGGAGGAAAAGCCAGGAAAAAACAGGGATAGGCAGAAGAAAAATGGAGGAGGAGGAGGAAGAGGAGAACAGCAGGAGAAGAATGGACACCTGTAGCTGGTCAGAACACCAAGCAGGAGGAGGGAGCTGTGCTGGGGGGAAACTGGGATAGAGGGGGCCTCACCCAAAATTCAGTGAGGCTGGAACTGGAGGAGGATGGGGCCCAGCCAGGCTGACCCCACAAAAGGAGCCAGTCCCCACTAAATCACCCCAACCCAAATGTGCAGAGCTGCTGGGCTCCTCCAGCCACCAGCTCACTGTTTATAGGGCTCTGGAAATGTGCACAATATGTTCCAGGGGACTTTTCAAATTATTTTTTAAAGAAAAGAAGGTGTAATTTCTCCCAGATAAAGCTTAGGATAGCAAATAAAACCCACAGCCAAATGTAGAGGGGAAGAATCAAATTAAGGGGCTTTGAAATCTGGAAGCAAAACTTCACAGACCCCACTGGCTCACTTACAGAAGAAGCATGTTTGTAGCTCTTTCTTTCCTGCCTTTTTATGTTTTGGAAGGAGGAAGAAGGGATAAAAAACATTTTCAAAGTGACCCCCCCCCCCAAAAAAAAAAAAAAAAAATCTGGCCATGTTTCTGGCTTATTACTGGAGAGTAACATGCCTGGGAAGGGGGAAAACCCACATGTGGCTCCACTCAAAGCCTTTGATCTGCACACTGGCCCAGCAGGACAGGCACAGGGGTGAGGGGTTGTATTTTGGGGTGCCCTTGCTGTGCTTGGAAGTGCTGAGAGCTCTCCATCAACTCTTTCCTCTTCCAGCAGCAGCAGCAGTGTTTCCCCCTGCACAGCAAACCCCTGCAGTGATGTTTACACCATCCCTTAGCCAGGACATTCCTCAGCCACACAGAAAATTCACTGCCAGGCTCCCAAATAAGCCTCATCCTCTTGCTGATGCCATCAGCTGGAGGGATTTGCTCCCAGATCCCACACTCTGAGGGAGCAGTGACTGTTCCCCTGCCTTGATGCCAGCTCGTGGCCCCAAGGACACGCTCCCAATTGTGACATGCAGCCCTCCCCCATCTGCAATTTTAATTTTGTTAAGGGATGGCAGCAGAAAAGTGCATTAAAATTGGAAAAGGGCCAGCTTTTCCAGCTGGCAAAGGATCCCCAGCACCTCTAAGTGGCAGCAGAAGCCAGGAGCAAGCAGGAAGGACAGGAGAGGGAGATGCTTTCTACACAAAGAGACTCAGTTTGTGTCCAAAACCTGCCCAGAGGGATGTTCTCAGCAAAATATCACAGCTTGAAACCATTCAGGCTCCTTTTTAAGAAACCACATGAAAGAGGAGCCAATCTAAACCCCTCTGGCCCTTTGGGAGGGCGACGCTCGTGCTCCAACCTCCGGCAGCTGCTCCTCCTCCACGGAGAAAGGGCCTTGCAGAGCCCCCCAAAAACACATCCCTGCCTCCCCAGGGCAGGATCTGGACCCGAAGTGAGCAGCAGGCTGTGGACACTAAGGAAGGACAGGGACAGACACACCTCTTCTCCTCTTCCTCCCCAGTGTTCCCTCTGGAGCGGCGGCAGAAACGGGGCCGACAAAAGTGGCGCGTGAAAAGGTCATGCAAGACAGAGGGATGGAGGGGAATGGAGAGAAGAAGAGATGGAAGAAGGTTGTTAGAGGCACAGAGAGAGGAAAGAGAGAGAAAAAGAGGAGTTTAGTTCTGATTCCTTTCCCCCCCTCCCCTGCCCTCCCCACCCAGAGGAGGAGAAACCTCCCCAGGTCTCGCTGCAGCCCCGGGAGGACAAAGCCCGGCCACCCCAGGGATGTCCTGGGTCACCTTGAGATGGCCTCACCCCCATCCCCACGGACCTTCTGGACATCTGCCACGGCCAAGGACCGACCTGGAATTCCAAACCCAGCCCCACCAACCACATCCTCCCTGCAGGGATTTCAATCCTCAGCCTGGCACGGAGCATCCCAGCTCATTGCCAGGATCCTGTATCCTCTCCAGAGGGCTCAGGGTGGGGGGTCACTGCCAACCCCCAACCCCCCCGAGATGCTCAGGATTCTCCAGGCTGCAGTTCCCAAAGCTCCTTTGTTAGCCAGGCTCGTTCCTGCAGCCCGGGCAGGCTCAGCCATCAGATTAATTGGGAAAGGCACTCAGAGCAGGGAGCAGCTGCCGGTGGCGTCTGTCCTTGTGAGGCATTTGCTGCTGCTAATTTGGGGCTTAATCAAAGCAAATGCAGTTATGGTCACATTGCTGCTCAATAGGCTCTTCCCGTGCTCGCTTGGGAGAGAGAAAAAAAAGGAAAGCAATAAAGGGGAAAAGAGGGATTGATCCGTGAGCTGAGCCTGGCACAGCATCCCAGGGAGCGAGCCAGGGCTGCAGTGGCTGAGCTGGGGATTTGGGGAGGGCACAGAGGGGGGCTCGCTGTTCTAAAGGGATGTCAGGCTCGGAGCTCAGCGATTCCAGCCCGGAGCTCAGCGATTCCAGCCCGGAGCTCAGCGATTCCAGCCCGGAGCTCAGAGCCCCGGGGCACCGCACACACAGCGGGAGGGGAGTGGGGAATGCGGCCAGGAGGGGAAGGAAGGAGTGGCTGGAGCCCTCCCACAGCTCACAGCAGGAGATGGGCACGGGCTTGGAGAGGGTCCCACCCATTTCTGCATCCCCGACACGGGCTGCCCCTTCCCTGGCAGGTTTAGTACAGTTTTCAGGGCTGGCAGTGTCACCATCCCCAGGTTCTCTCCTTGCTGGCTGCAGGTTGTCCCTGCGGGGGACAGTTGGGGACAGCCCCTCCATCCCCTGCACCTCCCTGGTCACTGCACCGAGCACCCCCAGACCTGCTGCAAACTCAGCACCAGCAGCCTGAGCCCTGGCTGGGATTTCTGGGCACTTCTCTGAGGCTTGCTCCCTCCAAAAATGCTGCACAAGCAAGAAAACCTTCCTGCTCCCAAAGCCCTGCCAGGCTGCAGCTCTCACCCAGCCCACTGCTCCCAGCAGGTTTCCAGTCAGGGATGGAAAGCAGAGCATTTCCCTAGGGTTGGACAAGCTCAGGGCTGTTGGGAGGAGCACCCTGGGGGGCTGGAGGGGACAGGGAGTCTCCTGGTCCCACAGGGATGTGTCCTACCTGGTGGTGGGGGATCTCTTCCTGCGCTCGCAGTGCACGGCATCGAAGAAGGCGGCGTTCCAGAACCGGAGGTTGTGCCTGCAGGGAGGGAGGGAGGGATGGCTCATAATTAGCATATTATAATTAGATTATAATTAGCAACCACAGGGTGCCCAGAGAAGCTGTGGCTGCCCCTGGATCCCTGGAATTATCCAAGGCTGGCTTGGAGCACCCTGGGACAGTGGAAGTTGTCCCTGTCATGAGCTTTAAGGTTCCTTCCAACCTAAACCATTCCAGGATTCCATCATCTCACCCAGCCCATCCCTGAGTCCTCCCAAGAGTCAGGATGGGCCAAACCAACCTGGCAGATTCCTGGACCAGCCCTTTGGTGGCTGCAAACACACTCCCATTAGCACAAGGGACGTGCCAGCCCCTGGCAGGGGCACTGGTGGCCATCTGGGGACACGTGGCCAGCAGGACAATCCCCTCCCCAGGCAGGGTCCTCGCCCCAGGGCTTTACCAGATCGGCTGCTGCTTGAGGTGCATGTACAGGTAGATCTTCTCCCCCTTCTTCTCCTCCTCTGGGCTCTGCAGGGACACTGTGGGGACACACAGTCACAAGCCAGCACCTCGGGGTCACCCACCTTCCCACCCACGTGCGGATTTTGTGTCCCCTCCCAGTGTGGTGGCTGTGATGGTTTGCAAACCAAACACATCCTCCACACATCCACAGCAAGGGGAGAGGAGCCCTGAGAGCCCTTGGAGTGCAGGGATCAGCCCAGGTGAAGGCAGGGATGTCTCAGGAGGATCCTGGAGGGGCAGGACCACTGCTCTGGGAGCACACACAGCTACTGGGGGACACTGGTGCACCACCAAAGCTCAGAGGCTGTGGGTGCCCAAACCTCTGCAGCCTGTGACACTGAGGATGAGATCCTTGCAGGACAAGAGCTGTGACTGGAATTTCAAACCCAGCCCTGAGGAACTGCAGCATTTCCAACCCCCTCTCCTTCCCCAGGGATGCTTTGGCCATGCCCATTTCAGCAATGCTGGCTGCACTCACCTGTCTTCTTCAGCTTCTCCTTTGGTTTGTCTTCACCTTCACTGTGGCACAAGAAATCGATGTCAGCTCCAAAATTCCTGTCCCTCCCACAGCCCATGCCCCCCCTGGGAAAGGGAACTTCATTTGAAAGACCCCCTGATCCCATGGAACCATCCCAGGGCCAGAAAGGTGACAAGGAGACAGTGACATCCCTCCCCTGGCACCCAGTACAGAGATGATGCAGAAAATCACGGGCTTGGAACCACAAAGCTCCACCTCTCTCTCGGTTTTGAGACAAATGAGGAGGAGTTAGGACACTGGCCAAGGGAAACAGGACTCCCAGAGCATGAGGTGACAGTGACCAAAGCATGGGACCAGGCTAGAGATGGCCTCTGATGGCCCTGGCAGCCCCGTGGTGGCCCTACACCCCAGCTTGGTCATGGTATGGGTGCCTGCCCAGCCCCCTGCCCACCCCAGGGTACCCACTCGCTCTTTTTGGCTGCAGGACCCTTCAGTTTGGTCTCCAGGCCCCCAAAGAAGCCCTTGACATTCTCTGTCTTGGCTGAGGTGTTTTTCAGCAGCCTCTCTGCGATGTCCTTCTTCTCAGCCAGCCAGGTGTTGGCTGACTTCAGGTACGAGTCGATGCTGCCCGTGGGCTTCTCCTTGGCCTCCAAGGGCAGGGCCTGAGGTTTCCCTGGGGAAAATGTGCCAGGAGCTCAGTGGGCCCATGACCCTGCGTGCTGCCGGCTCCTGGGGACCTGCATCCAGCTCCACGATGCACCACAGGAGATGGAAACACCCAAGATCCTGCCCCAATCCCTGTAGGTTTTTGGTTTTTATCCTCCCCACTCCCATTTTGGGTAGAAAATCCTCATGGAGGAGCAGTCACTGCACACCAAACAATAAACCAAGGTGCTTTCTGGGCTGGGGTGTTCAAATCCCACCCCCGGGGGCTGGGAACACCTGGGCATGGTCACACACAAATATTCCCAGACACAGCAGCATCACCACCCCAGCCAGGAGCTCTGCCAGGTTTGCATAGATTCTGGGCTTTTTTCCACCCCTCCAACACCTTTCCCATGCACAGGACACATTTCAAGCCAGCCTCCAACCCCAGCAGAGCCTCCACAGGGGTGCAGGTCCCCTTACCTATGTAGTAATAGGTGAAACACATGGTCATGAGGTTCTTGGCAGGGCTGAAATCGTCCATCTGGTGACACCTGGCACGGAGGGAGGCTCAGTGAGGACAAATCAAGATGGGAACCCACAGGCAGAGGATGAGAACTCTGCCCTCAGGGACTTTTGGGGGTTCCCACACAGCCCCAGGGTGCCCCCAGGACTTACTCAAAGAGCACGAGGGCGAAGGACTGCATCAGGCGGTAGAAGGTCTGCTCCGAGACACACTTGGAGTTGCAGCGCTGCAGGGACAGAGCCCAGGGCTCAGCACAGCAGCAGGAGCAGCCTCAGCCCCCACCATGTGGGAAAAGACCACCCATGGCTGGGGCTCCCCCTCAGAGACAGCGTTGTGCCTGTCTGGTTTGGTTTTTTTGGGTTTTTTTTTGGAGATTTTTTTGGGGTTTTTTTTTTAGGGAATAGGATGTGCCTAAGCACTGCTAGGATTTAATTTTAAATAAATCGAGTGAATTCTCTCCCACGCTGCACCAAGTGTATATTTAACTGCTCCAAGTGTATTTATTCGCTCCTCTATCTCCCTCTGCTGTGGTTCCTCGCTTTCCTTGAGTTCCTGCCTTCCAAAAATACTTCTTTGGGATATAAATAAACCCCCCTGGCCCGAGGCTGTTGCAGGATCCCTGCTGCCTCCCCACATCTCCCCTTACCTGGGCGCTCACGTATCTGGCAAACCACTCCCTGCCCTTCCCGTTCTCGCTGCTGCACAGCTCCCCAAACCTGGCCTTCTCCTCTTGGTCCAAATCCTCTCTGAAACAGGGAAAAAAGAAAATTAAATCGTTAAAGGCAAGGATGTGACCTGCATCCTCTTGGCATCAGCATCCTGGTGCTGCAGTGCTGGAGGAAGAGGAGGAAGAGGAAGAAGAGGAACATCCATTTTGTCATCCCTCGCCTCGCGCTGCTCTTTTCTTCCTCCCTGGCAGGAGCCAAACCAAAGGCAGAGGGAGAAGGGAAGAGCCAAGGAAGCGAGAGCAGAAACTGAGCTCCAGAGACAGGCACGGAGCCCCAGAGCACAAACAAGCCCTGTTGCTGCTCCTCACGCTCCATTTGCTGCATCCAGCCCGACACGGAGCCGCGGAGCTGGGGATGGATGGGGGGCTGGGGGCACAGCCACAGGGCACAGGGCACACGGGAGACACTGGCATCTCCATGGGGAGAGGAGAGGGGGGCAGGAGCCCCTGGCATGGGAATGGGGAGGGAGAAGAGGGGAGGGAAGCTGGGGGGGAAGAGGAGCCAGGATGGGATCAGGAGAGGGGCACAAGGAAAAGCTGTGTCAGTGATGATGCCATGAAGGGGAAGGGCACAGAAAGGGCACAAAAAGGGCACAAAAAAAGGCACAAAAAGGGCACAAAAAGGGCACAGAAAGGGCACAAAAAGGCACAGAAAGGGCACAAAAAGAGCACAGAAAGGGCACAAAAAGGGCACAGAAAGGGCACAAAAAGGGCACAGAAAGGGCACAAAAAGGGCACAGAAAGGGCACAAAAAGGGCACAGAAAGGGCACAAAAAGGGCACAGAAAGGGCACAAAAAGGGCACAGAAAGGGCACAAAAAGGGCACAGAAAGGGCACAAAAAGGGCACAGAAAGGGCACAAAAAGGGCACAGAAAGGGCACAAAAAGGGCACAGAAAGGGCACAAAAAGGGCACAGAAAGGGCACAAAAAGGGCACAGAAAGGGCACAAAAAGGGCACAGAAAGGGCACAAAAAGGGCACAGAAAGGGCACAAAAAGGGCACAGAAAGGGCACAAAAAGGGCACAGAAAGGGCACAAAAAGGGCACAGAAAGGGCACAAAAAGGGCACAGAAAGGGCACAAAAAGGGCACAGAAAGGGCACAAAAAGGGCACAGAAAGGGCACAAAAAGGGCACAGAAAGGGCACAAAAAGGGCACAGAAAGGGCACAAAAAGGGCACAGAAAGGGCACAAAAAGGGCACAGAAAGGGCACAAAAAGGGCACAGAAAGGGCACAAAAAGGGCACAGAAAGGGCACAAAAAGGGCACAGAAAGGGCACAAAAAGGGCACAGAAAGGGCACAAAAAGGGCACAAAAAGGGCACAGAAAGGGCACAGAAAGGGCACAAAAAAGGCACAGAAAGGGCATAAAAAGGGCACAGAAAGGACACGGAAAGGGCACAGAATGGGCACAGAGAGGGCACATAAAGGGCACAAAAAGGGCACAGAAAGGGCACGGAAAGGGCACAGAAAGGGCACGGAAAGGGCACAAAAAGGGCACGGAGAGGGCACAGAAAGGGCACAAACCGCTGCTCCCGGAGTAGGGAAGCAGCCAGATCCAACCCCGCCCCTGGGATGCCCCCGGCATTGCCCGCCCTGCCCGCTCACCCCCCGGTGAAGATCTTCTCCACGTAATTCCGCATGAACTCCCGGCGCTCGGCCGTGGCCTCGTCCTGCGCCGACTCCGTGCTGTGGCCGGAGGAGAAGGACTCGTTGGAGGAGGAGCGGCGGTAGCCACGCCAGGGCCCGGGGGAGCCCCCCATGTCATTGTCACTGTCCGCAGACTCGGTGGCGTCGCTCTCCTCCTCCGCCGCCGCGTCCCCCGCATCCCCCGGGCGGGCGGGAGCGGCGGGAGCGGCCGGCTCCGAGGGCTCACACGAGGGAGTTTCGCTGTCAAAGTCAATGAGGTTCCCTACGGGCACGTCCAGAGGGGCCTCCATGGCTGTCCCCGCGGTGTGGCAGTGTTGGGGACACTCGCTCCTGGTCCTTTAGCTCCTCACTGGGGCGGTGAGGCCATGGCTGGAGGGATGCTGGCTAAGGCAGGCAGGAGCTGCTGGAGGGGTACAGGATACCACAGGACATCTGAAAGGCACGAGGAGGACAGAGGTGAGGACAGCACGGAGCTTGGGTGAGGCCACCACCCACGATGTCCCCAGGATGTCCGTCAGCAGTGGAGGCTCCTCTCCAGCAGCCACGTGAATCAGCAATCCCATGGAATTCTCGCCTGCTCTCGGCGCCGCTCCAAGAGGGTTTTCCATCCTTCAGCCCAGAAAAGGGACAATTGGAGCCTCAGCTCCGTATGTCACATTGGGGATGTGACATCTCGAGGGCTGGCAGGACACTGGTGGTTCTCCAGGGCAGCCCTGACATCCTTCTGTCCCTGCTCTGTCTCTGCTCACGGGCCTGTCTGACCCTGTTTGGAAACGGGATCATCTCCGGGGTGGAGCATCCTGGAGTTTAACACACAACCACTAGCTGGGAGTGGAAAGGGGATGCTGGACACAACAGGAACTGGAATGGGGTGAGGATGGAGAACTTTGGACTGCAATTAAGGGGTTTTGGCACCCCAGATTGCAAAGAAAGTGCAGAGACCACAGGGATGGGGATGGACTGGGATGCTCCAGCACATTCCATTCTGGAGAGCACTGCAGCAAAGAGGCAAGGGAAGGGCCACCCTGAAGCTGCCTCAGTGTCAGAGAGTCCCTGATGTACTCAGTGAGGGCCTTTCTGCCCCAGGAGGTGGGGAATTACAGTGTCTGAGGCCCAGCACACACTGCAGCACCCAGGCACAGGCTGGACAGGAGCAGGGACAGTAGCACAGGTGACAGTGACAGTGACAAACCCAGGGCAGCACAACAGCAACATGGACAGAGTCCTGCTGCCTATCCAGGGAACGGATCCCAGGACACAGACAACCACCCCCAGAGCAAAAACCCCCCAAAGGACCCATGTCCAGTTCATCAGACAGACAGGAGCTCCAAGTGAAACCAGATCTGACGTGTTTCACCAAGCACAGCACACCAGGAAAACAACCCCTGGGCTGCAGGAGCAGCCAATCTTCCAGCAGCATCCCCCTCCTCCTGTCCTCCAGGAACCCTTTGGGGCACTGACAGCAAGAGAAACACAACTCCTTGAGTGGCTGGGAAAAGCCCCTGACCCCCAGGGACAGCAGGGCCAGAGCAATGTCCCCTGGGGTGGCAGAACTGGTGCAGCCAGCTCTGCCTGCTGTCCCAGCCTTCCTCACACTGAGCCCCCAGCACACACCCAGAGCTGGCTCCCAGGAGCTGCAGGGACACTGCTGCACTCCAGAAACTGGGGGGAGTTTGGATCCTGGGAGAGGAGCAGCCCAGGGCTGCGGCACAGCAGGGACTGGCAGGGTTCCCATGGGGATCCAGCCAGCTGCAGCCTGGCTCCGTGTCCCTGGCACTGTGTGACCCATCCCAAACCAGCCCTCTAGCTGCAGGGACCTCCAGCCATCCCTCCATCCCATCCATCCATCCATCTGTCCCTCTATCCCATCCATCCATCCCATCCATCCCTCCATCCACCTCTCTTCCCCCAAGCTCTTCCCACTCCCACAGCAGCTGCAAAGTCCCTTTTGGCACTGATGGAGAGAAGGTTCCAAGGAGACCTCAGAGCCCCTTCCAGGGCCTAAAGGGGCTCCAAGAGAGCTGGAGAGGGACTTTGGATAAAGGCATGGAGTGACAGAACAAAGGGAATAGCTTCTCACTGCCAAAGGACAGGTTTAGATGGAATTTTGGGAAGGAATTCTTCCCTGTGTGGATGGTGAGGGCCTAGCACAGGGTTCCCCATGACTCTCTGGAACAGAGTTCAGCCCAGGAGCCCCAGGGAGTGCATCCTGCTCACAGAGGGATGGAAAAGGTTTAATCCCTCCCTGAACAGCTCAGGGTAAAGCCCTGCCCTTGAGTGGAGGCCACCAAAGGTGTTCCAAGGTGTTGGGGGTGCCCAGGCTTGCAGGCACCTCCAAAGGGGTTGGGTTCTCAGCATAGAGCCCAGAAGAGCTTCAAAACCAAAACCAGCCCTGTCCCCACTCCACAAGCTGCTCATTGCTCCAGCAGGAGAAATCCAAGGAAGGAATGGCCAAAATACCAAATGAGAGGCTTGAGTCCCAAAAGTGGCATCATCCACTCATGGATATCAGCAGAGCTGCACATCCCAGCACTGCCCAGGCTCAGCCCAGGGGAGCCCATTCCTGGCTGGGCCAGGTTTGAGAGCAAACAGGGGCTTTGGAATCAAAAGGGACTTTTGGGCTGCTTGGGAGCCTTGATACAAATGAGGTTCAGCATCATCCTGAAATTCAGCAGTTCCTGGGCTGACTTTAACCATGAAGCTCAACCAGACAAGTGGAGACACCAGGCCAGGAATATCATCCATGAATGTGCTGAAGCCACACTTGGGGATGCCACAGGAAGCCCATGGTGCCCTGAAACTTTGGAAAATGCCTGTTTTTACTAAAAATACATGCTGGGATAGATGTGAATGATTCACCTATAGCTGCAAGCAGCTTTTATCCATGACCTGCCCTTGAATCCAGCATTCCTGGCTGGATCTCCCAGCATCCCTAGGCCCTGCACAGTTTCCCCTTGGGGTTTTTTCCGGGTGTGTTGGGTGCTGAGGTCAGGTTTGCTGCAGGGCCTCAGCATTTCACACCTGGGAAGTAGGATCCAATCCCAGTGGGGAGCAGGATTTGGCCAAGCAGGGTCCCAGCTCTCCTCTCCCTCCAAGCACAGCATCCCAAAGTGCTGCTCCCAGAGCTGGGTGACAAACTGAGATAATCCCTGTTATCAGCTCGGTGACATCCCACATGATGACAGGGCTGGAACCCACACTCACTGCACCCTGCACCAGACAATGCTCCAGCCTGCAGCTGTCAGGGATGACTAAAAACTGTAATTAAAGCACAGAAACCTCTGGCTGCCTCTTTGTAGCCTCATCCCTGCAGCCTGGCACCCACACACGGAGTGCAGGAGCTCTGAGGGCCCCTGGGAACATTCAGCTCTGGGAAAGGGGAAAAGCCACAGCTGCTGTCCTCTCAGGACTTGGCAGCCCAGAGGGGACAACTCTGCTCCTTTGGAGCTGTGCAGAGAGCTCTGGCACTGCAGCCCTGCCAAGGCTGCCTGCATCCCGCTGCTGTGTGGGCGTGGGGGATGCTCAGAGTGCAGCACCGGCCCTGGCCAGGGCAGGCTCTGTGCCCTGTGCTGCAGCACGGGGGATTTCAACACATCCCAGGTTTCTGTCCCAGCTGGAAAAGTCCTCCCCAGCCTGTAGGAAAGGGGTCAGAGCATCAGTGTGCTGATGCCCTGCAGGGGCGCAGGGGGACACGCTCAGGGAGTCACCGCTGCTGAGAGACAGGCAAAGTGCCACTGCTCGGGGCTGGAGCTGCTCCACGCTGCAGCCCTGCAGGGAAATCCTTCCCTGGGCCATCCTCACACTGCCTGGCACGGCTCTGACACGGGAACGGGAGCGGGAACGGGAGCGGGAACAGGAACGGCACCCACTGCCCCCGGTGCTGGTGCTGCTACTGCCTGGGTACACCCAGGGGACAGCCACCCACGGCATGGGGACAGCCACCCACTGCATGGGGACAGACACCCACTGCATGGGGACAGACACCCACTGCATGGGGACAGACACCCACTGCATGGGGACAGCCACCCA
>WEIU01005957.1:369013-396556 GCA_013389925.1 Aegithalos caudatus | reverse complement strand
CATCCATCCCTCCTTCCCTCCATCCCAGGGGATGCTCCAGCTGGAAGAACCGGGCTGCTGTGGGTCTCATCCTGCTCTGTTCCCCCTGGAGCAGCACAGCCCTGCAGGGCAGAGGCCCCACCAGGGCTGAGCATCGCTGCCAGGGAAGCCCAAACCGGTTGGATCCCTCTCCCAAGGCCGCATTCCCCGTTCCAGGGTCAGCACGTCCCAGCTCCGCAGGGCTTTGTGCCGGTGTGGAGGAAGAAACAGGCTGTGCCCGGAGCCTGGCTGTGCAATTAGAGAAAACAAAGAGGGAGAAGGGAATTGTGCTTTCTCACAGCTCCTGCTTCCTGGCTCCCAGCCCTGGCTTTTCCCATCGCTGCCCTATCCGCTTGTTTTGGAGAGGTTTCCCCTCCAGCTGCCCCCGTGGCGGGCCCCGCCCAGCACAGGGACAATTTGGCACCTTCTCCTAAAGGAATAGCACCGGCCAAGATGTGGTCATGGATGAAACAAGCTCGTTATCCATGCGGGGATCTTGGGAATGGTCCCAAGCAAAGCCAAGTTTTCCCCTCACAGCAAAAACGCTTGGAAAAGCGCACGAGTAATATCCAAAGCCTCTCTTTTCCAGAGTGGCAGAAAATTGAATTTCCACGTTATTTATCCAAGAACTCCTAAATGGAGCAGATCCATCCAGCTCATCACTCACCAGCATCTCCTCGTTTGTTTTTAATTAGCAGGAACACGCAGGGGCTGAGCCAGGCAGGTAATGGAGCTCGGGATCATGGAAGATCAGGAAAACAACCATGAGAATCCCATGGGTGTCCATGCCCATGAGGATCCCAATCCCACGAGTGTCCGTGTCCATGTTCATGTGGATCCCAGTCCCACAGGTGTCCATGCCAATCCCACGAGTGTCCATCTCTGTGTCCATCCCCGTGTCCATGCCAATCCCACGAGTGTTCATCTCTGTGTCCATCCTCGTGTCCATGTGGATCCCAGTCCCACGAGTGTCCATCTCTGTGTCCATCCCCGTGTCCATGCCGAATCCAATCCCAATCCCACGAGTGTCCGTGTCCGGTCTCCAGGCGCCCCCTGGCGGACACGGCGCGGCCCTGCCTCTCCCGGCAGCGGCTGCTCGGGGAGAATCCCAAAGATTGATTCCGACGGGATTGAATCCCAAAGATTGATTCCCACGGGATCGAATCCCAAAGATTGATTCCCACGGGATCGAATCCCAAAGATTGATTCCGACGGGATCGAATCCCAAAGATTGATTCCCACGGGATCGAATCCCAAAGGTTGATTCCCACGGGATCGAATCCCAAAGATTGATTCCCACGGGATCGACCCCCACGGGTGCTCGGAGGGGCCGAGGGCACATTAAACCAGGAGCCAGCAGCCGAGCCCGTCACACACCGAGGTTAAGCACGGCTGGATGATGGCAGTGGGCAAGGGAAGGAGCGACAGCCCCGAGGAGCCACAGAAGGAGCTCCGGAGGCTTTAATTAGCCATTAATTACCCTTCTCCATTGGGAGGAGATTCCTGCTGGGAACTGGGATGAGTGGAACACACACCAGTTTGCTCACCCTGCTCCAGGTGATGCACTGGGATGATGCAGAAGCCAGCACGGACAGCCCAACATTCCCCCTCTTCAGGTGCCTCCCAAAGTCTTGGGAACTGGGAAATGCTCAGAGCATTTGGATCACAGAGCAAGGTGGGCAGAAAGGCAGAGGGAACTGCAGAGCCTGAAGCTGTCACAGCCCATCCTCACCCCAGGGAAAGGCTCCAGCTGCTGCCAGGGCTTGGGCTCACACTGGGAGGGGATTTCAGGCTCATATTTGTGGCTTTAAGAATGGAGACCCACCTTCCTTCATGTCTGGAAGCAAAAACCTCGTGGGTTTTAGGAAAAAAGCTAGGTAGGAAGAGGCAGGAATGCTGGGAAGGAATGCTGGGGCCTTTTTGGTGGAGCAGAGACATCCCTGAGAGCAGATGATGCCCCCAAACCAGTGTGGGACGTGCCTGTCCTGTCAGAGAGGGAATAATTCACCCCTGCACTGCCCCAGCTTCTGAGGCAGCAGCTCTGGGAGCAGCCCTGTCCCACAGGGAGCAGCCCAGAACAGCTGTGGCAGCCAGGACTTGACCCCCAGCAGATGGAAAAATCAGTTTATCCATCACTGAGGTGGGAGGAGGAACCCACCTGGCCAGGAACATCCCTGCAGCTCTCAGCCCTGCACGGATCCTTCACACCTCCAGCTTCCTTGGAAGGAGAGGGAGGCTCCCAATCCAGCACTTGGGAGGTGGCTGAGGCTGGGATTCAGCAATGCTGCTGCTTCAGAAACCACATTTGTGCTCCTCCAAGGCCAAACATCTGGCAGGAGTTACTGAATTTGTGTTTTACTCTTGCCTTGCCAAGGGTTGAACACTCAAAGGGGCCTGCAGCACCACAAAATCACGGCATGGGATGAGGGGAAGGCATTGGTGATGTAAAAATATATAAAAATACATAAAAAAGGGGAAGTGGAAGATGCCAGACATTCAGAGCAGGGCACTGGGGAGCTGTAACAGAGCACTCCAGCCTGGATTAACCACCAGCACCGGAGCAGAGCCATTTCCAGATCAGGAGTTCATGCCTGAACTTGGGGAGTTCCGTGCTCCACAGCCAGGGTTCGTGCTCAAATCAGCTGCCAAGGAACTCACCAGCAAAACTGGGCTGCAAAACTGAAAGCACGACATTCCCTCCAGGAAAGGCAGGACAGGGAACACGGGGCTGGCACAGGACCTGCAGCAGGAGGAGGAGAAGCTCCTGGGTGGCAGCTGAGCTCATGTCATTTCCAGAATCCCTTGGAAAAGCAGTGCAGAGCTGCAGTGGGTGTGAATTTGAAGTGAAGGAAACAGAGAGAACTCTCAGGCTGATCCCACAGAGAAGGGGGCTGCCTCCCCCTCCTCATCCTTCCTGCTGCTTTGGTGCCAGCTGATCCCTTCCAGACCAAGTGGGAGGAAAAATGGGGGAAAAAAAAAATCCAGGATTATCTCAGGCTTCCTTTCAGACAGAGAAAGCTGGGCCTGGGAGGGCAGGGAGGCTTTGCAGGGCTCAGGTGTCAGTTCTGCCACCCCAAATCTGCTGTGGGAGGGAGCCAGGCACCAGGGGAACCCCAGGGGAGAGAACAGAAAACAGGGATAAGGCAAGAACTGGGATTTGACAGCATGAGGTGTGGGATGTGTCTCACATCTTCAGGAAATCAGAACTGCTCACCAAGCACCCAAACAAGGGAAAATTATTTCCTACCCCACGTTGCTGCACATTTTCCTTTGGGACAAGGGGAAAAAAAAAAAAGAAGCAAACACAACTAAGTTCACAAAACTTTGCTTTTTATTATTTGAAATTGGAAAAGGCTCCTTGGGTAACAATGATCAGGTGTAAAAGTAACACACAGGGCTTGCTCAGCTTTCCAAAACCTGGGGTGAAGTAGGCCAGGTGTTGATTTTATACATCCCATTCCTCTCAAAGCCACCAAGAACAGGACAGGTGAGGTGGTTAAAGTACAGCTTCTCATGTTCCACATGGATCTTTGTGGTGGTGGATGCCCAATGGTTTCCTCCCACTGCCCTCTGTACAAAGCAAGGATTTATGTTTCACCTTCATTTTTAATACTTTTAGAGACTTACCCACACTCAAAACCTGTAGGAAATGCCCAGATTAATCCATCAGTGTCATGTTAAAGTGATGAGTGCAAAATACACATGGGAACAGGGAAGGGGGAGTAATCAATGACAAAACAAAAGTGCAGATTGCTTTAATTAAGCTAATGAACACAGTCGAGCCGAGTGCTCTTTGCCTCAGAAGTTCCAAAGATTGCAATCCAAACAAAAACCAGAACCACACATTTTAATTCAGCACACAAAGCACCCAAAGGTCAGTGGCACTCAAGAGTTTGGTGCCTCCCTGTTCCACTCCACATCCCAAATAATTCCCTGTGCCAGTGGTGAGGGCAGCCCCAGCCCTTGGCAGCTGAACACCACATTGGCCACCAGAGCAGCCAGCCACAAGACAGAGTTTACACATTACCATTCCCTAAAAACTACCAGGCTGAGCCTAAACAAACCCATTTCCACACAACACCCAACACTCCCATCAAGTTCCACTAGGTTTAAATCAATAAAAAAGCAAGAACAAGTCATCCTTGTTGAAAAGCAAACGCTGAGCCTGCTGCGGTTTGGGCTTTTCCCGGGAGCTGACACCTCCAGGCACGTTTGCACAGAATTCCCTTTCTCCCCAGCACACATTTCCTAAGGAACTGCCCTCCCACTGCTGCTGTCCCATTCCAGGGCAGCTGTAGCAGCACTGCTGTTCACTCCACAATGGAGCTGACGCCCAAATTTACAAACAATTCCATCCTTTTTCCTCCTCAGTAAAATCCCGCCTGACAAATCCCCGTGGAGTCTCCCACAACCACAGGGCCTGAGCACAGCACGTTCACAGCTCTCAAATCAAGCCCAAGGCAAACAAACTGGAGCTTTGATGTTCCTGTTTTCCAGCTGGCCAAATCCATGTGTTTTGACAACACAGGGAGCAGGATGGAGGAGCAGAACCCATCCCCAGCACATGAACCAGACACTTGTCCCCGAGCCAGAATTCAGCTCCAGGTCTTGCAGTGGCCATTGGGGCTCTGCAATGTCCTTGTAAAAGCTTTTTAATCCAAAAGGCTCCTGCCAAGAGTATTCCTACCCCTGACAAGTTGTTTTCCATCCTCGCCAGCACTTCCCACCCATCTGGGATGAAGAACTCCAGCCAATTGTCCCCAAGATTTCCTGCAGAGCCAAGAGGACGAGGAGACGTCGGCAGCAGAGATTGATCACCATCTGCAGGGCCCCAGCACACATTATCCCTGTCAACAGCTCACACACAGATCCCAGCAGGCTGCAAAACTGGGATTTGGGATGCAGTGCTGTGCAGGGGCTGGAACAGCCTGTACCAAACACCAAGCACAGCAAAGCCCTGGCCTGTCAGCACAGCTTCCCATGAGGAAAGGCAGGGTGGGGAAAGCTGGAATATCCTCCCCAGCCAGGGGTGAGCAGATCCAAACCCTGCTCCTCAATCTGTCTCCCCTTTCCCAAAGATTGCAGAGCTGGGAGCTGTAGCTCCATGTTACCCTGCTTTGCTCTGGGAGAACTGACAGAGCCATGCACAAAGGAACAGGAGCATCCCCAGCATTCCCAAATCCATCTTCACAGCTTTCCTCACCCTCAGCCAAACCAGAGGGAATTTTCTTCTGAAATGCCACAAAAGCCTGCCAGGCTTGGAGCAGCAGAAGGTGAGAAAAGGCATCAGAGGGGGAATATTAATACAAAACTTGCTGTTTCCTTTGCTCCAGACAGAACGAAGCCAGGGGGTACCAGCAGTTCTGCCTTTAATCAGGAATTATCCTGACATTTTGAGGCCAGCCAGGTGAGTTATAAACAAAAAGATGCCACTACAGGGGTAAGGCAGAGCTGGGAAAATCCCACAAGGCATCAGCCTCCACCAAAACCCTTCTCTCCAGCCAGCCAAGCAGCTCTGGCCTTCAGCAGACCCTTGGCACTGCCACTGGGAAGGGACAAGAGGGGACAAGAAGCCTGGAGAAGAGCAGGTGCACAGCCTGGTGACAGCAAACAGGTGACACCTTGCCCAGGTGACAAAGGACAGAGGCTACAGACAGCTCAGTACTTGGGACAGTGACTCAAGCCTCAGGTACCTGCAGGGCAATCAATGCAATCTGGATTTTAAATCTCCATTTAAAACAATTGTCATTTAAAAGGTAAAAGCAAAAATTATCAGTTGCGTAAAAGTTTAGGATTTTTGTTTTGGTGGAGATATTGAAGTGGGGAGGAATCTGCCATCAGATCCAGCTGAAGAAGAGCTGGTTTTAGGGACAGGCAATGGGAACAGCTGCCCAAGGGGACATCTCCCATCCCTGTGGGCTGTTAGGGAGGACACGAGGCAGAACTGCAGCAGCCTAACACCAAATTCCAAGATAAACAGGCCACTGAGATACCAAATAAAATCCTAATTATAAATCATTTAGGCTGGAAAAGACCTGGGAGATTGAGTCCCACCATTAACCCAGCACTGAACATCTCCAGTGTCCCAGAAACCTGCACCAAACTGGGAACCTCTGCCTGCACACCAGGCACCAGCTCTGCACGGAGCTCAGCAGCTGCAGCACGAGGCTGAGGTGCCCAATTTCAGCTCCAGGTCACCTCTCTGCCCACTCAGCAAGGCACAGGGAGCAGCCACTCCCTCTCTGCCAGCCCTGTGTGATCCCAGCTGGCTCTTCCCTCTGCAGGAAAACCTGCACAGGCTGTTCACAACCCCCCTGCTTTTCCCAGCTTATTCACCAGGCCTGGAGCAGCTCCTCAACACTGAGGGAGGCTTGCCACTCCTCAGAAAGCTGCAGGAAACAAAGCAAAAAGTGCCCTAAATCACCTTGAGATTCCCAGAGGTTTGGAGAACTCTATCCAGACAGACAGGAATTAATCCTGTCAGAGACATGAGCTGCTGCTCCTTGTCTCTGCTGGAGCCTGGGTTCTCACAGCTGAGGGAACACATGGGAGGCAGAAATGGCAAAAAGCCCTTGTGAGAGTGAGAACAAAAGCTGCTCACAAGGCACTGGAACCAGGCAGGGACTGAAACTCCTCCCCAGAAGGGGCCTGAAACCTCCCAGCACAGGTACAGACACATTTACAGACCTAAAACTGCAGAGATGTAAAGGCAGGGGTTTGTTAGACACTGATCTGGGGAGAAGAGAAGGGACCTGGAGTTTGTCACCACACCAGAGGGCAGCTGCAACAAGGGGCTGTGTTAGTGCTGATGGTTTCCAGCACAACTCACAGCCTGGAGATGAGCCCTGGCCAGGATTTTCCTGCACAGTCTAAAGGGAATCTGCTCCCTTGCCTGCAGCACACAATTCCCACTGCAGCTCAGATCTGCCACAAAAGCATCTGGGATGAAACAAGTGCAACCAGAAAGGGAAAGGAGGGAGTTCCAGGAGCCACAACAAGCCACACAATACAAGGAGAATCCCTTGTCACTCTGGACTCTGAAGGGCAACCTGAACAGGAATGGCAGCCCTGTGGTCACAGAGTGACATGTGTGACATGTGGCACCTTCTGCTGCCCACCTGGAGCCTCCTGGGCTCATCTCACAGCTGGCTTTCATTTTGCTCTTTTCTGTGCCTTTTCAGCCCCACTTTACAAGATCTGAGAAAACCTTTCAGGTACAAATCAGTCTGAACACATCACAGCTTTTTTTGCCGTTTACACTCAGCTCCTGCAAGGAGAAAACAAACAAAAATCATCTCTGGTCTCAGGGAGACACCCAGACCTGGAGCTCCAGGGACAGCACATCCATCAAGCTCCAGAAGCCAGGACAGTGCTGCAGACACTCATCTGCAGTGGGGATCCTGCCCTTGCTGAGGGAATTCTCCAGAGGAAACCACACACTCCAATTGGCAAGCCAAGGATGCAGGTATCACACCAGCCTCTCCTGGCTCTGCTGCACCCACAGGAAGGTTTCTGGAGGGGAGGATGTGCTTTCTCTCTGCCTGTTCCTCTGTCCAGCTCTGACCAGAAGCTGGTTTTGTCCCAATACATTCTTTTTTCTTTTTTTTTTCACATGAAGGAAGGTCTGTTCCCTCCTCTGCAGGATCCCTTCATCTCTCCAAAGCACAGACTGGGCAACAAGGACTGCTGGGAAGCAGCGTGGAGCAGCACAGAGGAAAAGGGCATGTCTGAACTGGGATGTGTGTACATTTGGGGGGGGTCAAAAAAGGCTTTATTCAAAGTGCATGCTTCTATCCAGAGGTACCCAGAGCCAGGACTCCCCAAGCCCAGCAGCCTCGGCCACGCCGAGCCCCGTCCATCACCAACCACTCCTCCTCAAGTAGCCAGGGACTGAATGTTCTTGAGCATCTCCTCAAAGGCTTCCCTGGAAGGTGCCTGGGCGTTCTGGAAGGAGACCTTGATGCGGCTGTAGAGGCTGAAGGATTTCAGCTCCAGCCAGATGAAGCCGAAGCGGTCGTCGTCGAAGAGCACAAACACCCCCGGCGTCCTCTCGGGGCTGGTGAAGCCGTGGCCAGCGATCAGCCCTGTCCCATAAAAACTGCCAGGGGTGAGGAGAAAACAGCTCTAACTGACAGCAACACAAAGGGGTTGGTTAAAATCAGAATGAAATTGGGATGAAGGCACTGTGCTGGGTGTGATACGACCCTGAGTTTTACATTTAGGTTTTTTATTAAGGGAAGGAACGCCCCGTTGCTGTTTGCAGGTTCCTGCTTTGGGTTATCCTAATGAGCACCTGCACACCAAAGATGGGTTTTTCAGTAGTTCAGCCCCCAAACCCAGCTGAGGTTAACTTGTGCAACTCAAGGATCAGCACGGGGCTCAATCCTCACAGGAAAGCAAAGGCAAGTTGGGATCATGACCAGAAAGGCAAAACCTAAGGGAAGGGAGAGAAAAATCTAAAAAGCACAAAAATCTACCAGGACCTGAGGAGGAATAAAGGTCAGTCAAGGCTCTGAGCAAGCAGCAGGTGGAGCAGGGTTTTATCCAAACACAAGTGAGCTGTGACAGCAGGAGCCTTCTGGGATTAACCAGCTCTGGGTAGGTTTTTCCATGAGCACAGATGTTTGGCTGAAGGTCACCTGCATAAGCTTTTGGGCTCTTTTTTCCACACTTCATTTAGTGTGCTGCTTCACCAGCCCCAGCTCCCATTCAGCACAGCTCTCTGCATGCCTGCACCTCCTGCCTGGGGTGCTCAGCACCTGCCAGGGCTTCCCAGAGGCCAGGGAAAGGTGGGAGAGAGCAGTGTGCTCCCACAGCCAAGGAACATGAATGACACACATGGGAATGGGAAGCAGCTTGAACAGTTCTAAATATATTATCTGGGCAGCTCTGGGACATAAAACACACCAAAAAAAAAGTGTGGGTGTGGAATTGAGGAGAGGTGCCAGCTTCTGAAGTGAATCCAGCAAGGAAGTGGGATGGCAGATGACAGCGTGGTGAGAGAAGGGACAAACCAAAACATGGGAAATTGGGCAGCAGAGGCAGGAATCAGAGATTGTGGATTCCACATCCCTGGAAATGTTCAAGGCCAGGTTGGACAGGGCTTGGAGCAATCTGGTCTAGTGGAACAAAATGGGATTTTTAGGTCCCTTTCAACCCAAACCATTCTGGGATTCTGTGAAATCTGAGTCCAGGGGGCTGGGAGATCCACAGGCAGGTAAAGGGCACACAAACACAGGACACACCTCAAAGACNGGGGCTGGGAGATCCACAGGCAGGACACAGGACACACCTCAAAGAGTCCCCCTTCCCTTTCAAACATGAATCAGCCAGAAAACCACCCCTACCAGATTCGGCAGGTCCGGGGATAATCCTCATTCCTCGATATCACTCCCATGGGCAGCACAAAGGGCTGGGAAGCTGGGGCCTTGTCCTGGGTCGTCCCCTCTGCCCCAGCTGCAGTCCCTTCCCCCTCAGCACCTTCTGCTCCTCCCAGGGGGCTGGCAGGCTGGGAGGAAACCTGCTGGGAAGGCTCCTCTTCCTCCTGCCGCTGCTCCCGCTCCTGCTCCTCCCGCCGGACCTGCTCCTGCACCTCCAGCACAATGCGGGAGAGCTCGCTGAAGTCATGCAGGTTCTCGATGTCAGGCAGCTGCAGAGGATGTGCCAGGTCTATCTCCACAGTCTGCTGTCCAGCTGGGATGTTGGGATCTCCCTAGGGACAGGAAGACACCGGGTGTTACAGAGCCATCACCTGAACTTGTTCATCTGATTCTACAATCACCAAGCTGGCAATAAAAAAACCCCTTGCTAGCACCTTGTTTGCTGTTGACATTTCTGCTTTCCCCTTCCCAGAACTTTAAATCAAAAGCTGTACTTGCAAGGGTGAAATAAAGTCACAGCTGCAGCTGCATTTCACCAGAATCCCTCCCTGCAGGGAGGAAGGAGCTCCCCTGCCTGACTTCAGTGAAGAGCTGCCAACACTTGGTACCTGCTCCTCAAACACACACACAGGGGATCTCCAGTGACCTGCTACCAGCTGCTCACAGAAAGCAGCTGCAAGGGAGAGAAAAAAAGGAAGGGGAAGCCAGGAGAAACTTTGCAGAGCAGGTGCTGGTTCACCCAGCACCATCAATCCCCACAAGGAACAGGGTTTGGGCTGCCAGCTCCCAGACAAACCCCGCACACCCACGGCACTGAGAACACCTCCACAAGCACCTGAGAGAAGGGAAAACACACTCACAGTGATCTTAGTGCCCTTGGCTTTCCTGCCATGAAAGCTGAGCATGACGATCTCCAGGCCGTGGCTGCCGTAGGTGCCTTTGAAGAGGCCAGGCTGGATGAGGTCCTCGGGGCTGCTGGGCGGGAGGTAGATGCGCCGGTACGTCAGGCAGTTGCTGTGCAAGGGAAAAAAAAGTCAGCTAAGTCAAGAAACAGCCCCTTCCCAGCAGCAGAGTGTTGGCATTCTGCTCCTCCAGCAGCTTGGGGATGTTGTCAAGGCAGGAGCTGTGTTTTCACTAAGCTCAGGGTTTGCTCCAGAGCTCTGCAGGCACTTCTGCCCTCCCTGCGCTTCTCTCCCCATCGTCCCCGTGAGCACACCACATTCCTGCAGCAAGGAAACTTCCTCAGCCCTCGAGATTCCCAGAGAGCCTGAGAGTGAAGCACATTTAAACAGCTGCTACAGTGAGGTGGCTGCTAATAAAAGCTTGGAGGGGTGGTTAAAATCCCCAATTTCTCAGGGACTCTCTAATTCCTGCACTACAGAGCACACTGACTAATGTGGACAATAACCAGACACTCCTTGGGATCACAGGCATTTGCTCTGTCTTCAAATTAAACAGAGTTAAATGACTCAAAAGCACCTTACTGTGCATAGTTATTGTGTAGAACTTGGAATCCTATCCCTACTGCTGTCATTCCACCTCATCTCCCTGTACAGCTGGGAAGCACTGCAGAGACACGACACTCCTCTGGCTGTGAAAGCCCATGGAAAACCCCATCCCAGGGAAAAATGCTCCAGTGTGCCTGTGGAGTTGCAGCAGTCCTTACTCATATTGGCTGGTGTAGATGAACTTCATCAGGATGAGCTCCTGCATGTGTTCATGGAAAATGTCTTCCAGAGTCCGACCCCACTCCTCCCTCAGCCACGTCCGGAATTCCTGCAGCACGAGGAGAAAAGGGGGAGGATGAGGTCATTCCAGGGATATGCCCAAGGATGACTTCACTGTGTGACTCTGTGAGAGCACATTTCACTGGCAGAGCCACAGACAGGGCACATCCTCTGCCAAGGACAAGGAAATGTGGCTGGATTTGGAAACAAGCACACGAAGGCTTGGAAATATGCTGAACAAATGGTGATTATAGTACCTGGCAGTGATCACACAATAAAAAGGCTCCCCTTCAAATAAATCCCAGGTAGAAACATAAAACCTCCTCAGAATAAAGGCATGAGCATGGCCCCGTTACTGCAAAGTAATTCATCTACTCTTTCCCTCACAGTAACTCATTTGTGTGCCCACAAGCTGACTCCAGTGCCCTGTCCTGACACGTTCAACGTAAAAGAAAAAAGCTTTTGAAAAGCACTGAGGGTTTAGGAGGTTAAATCCTGCTGATTTAATACTGATGCATCTAAATCCAAAGGGTGCTTTGAAAGCATCTCCTGAAGTACCCCAACTGCAGCTCTGACAAGTTAATACCCTGCCATGAGTTGGTGTGATAACAGCTTACACTGAGATAGCAGCCTGCCAAGTGATATCCCAAACCTGCCTCCTTTATCTTCCCAAGCCAGATCCTCCAATTTCCATAATGCCACGCACACTTAACGTGGTGCTTTGAAAGTATTAAAGCATTTCTCATCTGCTCCAGCACCAGAAAACACTTAACTAAACCTTTCACCCAGCTGTTTCCCATTAGCAGAGAGAGATTTTACAGCGTTCCTCAGAAGCAGCTGAAATATCAGATTTGTCACGTGGAACCAGCTGGAAGCAAGCAGCAGTACCTGGCACAGGTATTCATCCTGACATTTATACCTGCATTTAAACACAGGTATTTCAGTTAGAATCTGCTGGGTAGAGCTGACAGACACAGGAGAAACAACCAAATGAAGCTTTCAATCCCTCGAGCAAGGCAAGCAGTGGGAAGGTATCCAAATGCAGCTGGTGCTCACTGTGTTCAAAAGATCTTAATTATACAGACAGCAATGCCACTGGGATCAGTGCCTGGAGCACTGGTGATGTCCAGGATCTGCTGCAGACCCTCTCTGGACAGGTCTGCAGCCAAAACAGCAGGAAGGTGCTGAGGGTCAAAGAGCACCTTGACACGGAATTCTGCCTAAACCAGGGAATCAGCCAAAATCTCCCAGCCTGGGGGCTCACACAGCAATGAGAAGGGCACCCCCTGAGCCCAGCTGAGAGCTGATCTCAGGAAGGGGACACACACAGAGAGGCTCAGGGCAGAGCCCTGCAGGCACTCACCTCCTGCCTGCCCCCTGACATGCGGTGGTGATCCGTCTGGTTGCACTTGGTGGAGAACTCGTCCTTCTTTACAATCTGCAGTTACCAGGGAGGAGAAGTGAACAGGTCACACACCTGGTTAGAGATGCTTTGGATGATGTAGCTAAGACTGCTCACAGGGAATGTTTTACAAAATAAACATTACTGGATTTGCTACAACAAAGAAATCATTCACTGCTACCGAGTGCAACAGCTACAGAACAGAGAAATAAAAGCAATAAAACCTCAATGCACTCTAATGAAAATAATAGTTTTAAGCTGCTTCCCTATTTCAGCTTCCTCCTTTAAAAGAAAAACAAACAACCTGTCAGGAAGCTTTTGAAAGCATCCAATGGATGCTGCATCACCTTCTCAAGGTCTCACCGTGGAGAGAGCTGCAGAACAGGTCTGTGCCTGCCTGGAAACACTCACCAGCTGCCCAAGGCCAGTTTACACATCCTGGTGCTCCCAGCCCAACAGAAAACAGCACAACAGCCTGGCTGTGCCACTGCCAGGGAACAAATTCAGCAGGGAACAGCCCACACAACTTGTCAGACACATAATGAGTGTAAAGCTGGTGCCCACACACACAGCGGGGCGGTGAAAGCCATCTCTCTGAAATAAAACCCTCCCAGCTTTCTGATGAATCCATTCCCAGAGCCAAAGGGCACACACAGTGCTGGGAGAGGCAGGGGAGCTCACCTGGATGTGGCCATTATGAGGTCCCTTGTGGCCATACATGCACTCCACCGTGGCACATTTCCTCTCCATCAGGTGGATCCTGAACAGGGGTTTGAATCTCATGGGATCGTCCACGTGAGGGTCGTGAGGGGGCAGGTACATCCAGCCAATGATGAACAACCCATCCACCTGCACAGGGACAGGGCACAAAGCCCAGGGGAGCAGCTTTGCATGGTTCCTCAGGAGGCTGCAGCAAACCCCTGCCCTTGTGGCCCAGGGCAGGAGCTGCAGAAGAGTTTGCTGCATTCCCAAACATTTCCAGCCATTAACCCAGACCATATGCACTCCCAGCACTCCCTGGGTGAAGAGGCTTTCTTTACAAGGCTTCCTGCACCACTGGAAAAAGCTCAGGCCTTTATTGCTGCAAATGACTTGCCTGGAGTGCAGGATCCAGAGGGAAAGACCACACACAGCAAGTCAGACTCTAATTGGTTTGAGAGCTCCTGCTGGCAGATATTCCAGCTGATGAATTCTGCTTCCCATGACTATCCCTGCTTTTTAGATGAGGAATTATTTGGCTTTATTATTCAGAGAACACAGGAAGCAACACTCTACTGACAGGCACAAGTGCCAGCCCTTTTCCTGCACACCTAACAGAATCCTTCCCCTCAGGGCCTGCAATTCCAGAGGCAGGATATTCTCCAAACAGAGAGATCTGAGACCAAGGCAGGGCAATGCCACAAAGCCTTTGTAAGGTCACAGGGGAGGTGTTATTGATGCAGTTGGATGCCCTCTTACACCAGTTCATGCATCAGAACCTTGCAAAACCTGGTGATTTGTTCTGCTTCAGCCTGGCAGTTGTTGAACCTTGGTGCAGAGAACAAGGGCTCCAGGAAAACTCCTGGCTCAGCTCCCACCGGTTCAGAGTCAAATGTTGCTCATTAACTGCCCTCCCAGCAGCAGCAGAGCTGCCAGGCTGCACAGATCTTGCAGCAGTGTCACTCTGCATCTGCTGCACCAGTCTTAGGGTGGATGTAAAGGTTTGCCAGCCACACAAATGCAAAACCCTTTGCAAAAGGTTCAGCTGCAGGCTAAGGAAATGAAATAAAGGAACAGATTCCTGTGCCAGCCAGTGGAGTATCAGTGTCTAACTCTAACTCTAACTCAAGCCTTTCCCTCCAACACTGATCATGTTTTCTCCCTGCTCCTGGGGCTGTCTGGCATGGAGCTGAAATACAAAAGCACTGTCTGGAGAAAGGTGGTGATGATCAAAGAATCCCAGAATCATTCAGGCTGGAAAAGAGCCCCAAGACCATCGAGCCCAACCTGTGAGCAATCCCCACCCACAGCAGTGAGTGCCACATCCACTCCAGGGATGGGGATTCCACCACCTCCAGTGTTCCACAGCCCTTCCTGTGGAGAAACTCCTCCTGATGTCTGACCTGAGAGAAACCAAGAAAGAACCAAGGAGCACCCCCTGGATGCAAATCACCCCCTGGAGGGCTGACTGCTGACTTTGAGAGCTCACCTGGCTGACCCTGCATGAACAGGAGTTAGGGAAGACTTCCATGGAAAATCCTGACAGCACAGGAGGGGAAAAAGGGGAAATGGGCCATTGCATCTTAAACCACGTGGGCTCACAGAATCATTTAGGTTGGAAAAGACCTCCAGGATCATCAAGTCCAACCATCCAAGCTTTTCCCCAAGGAAAACAACACAGCCCAAGAGAAAAGGAGCACATCAGAAGTTTGGGGCTACAGCTAAAGCAATAAGAACTGAGGGAACAGCACTAAATGCCACTTCAGTTTGGAGCAAACATCCAACCTCCAAAGGAATCCAGCTTGGATTTGCTTCTCCTTCCCATGCAGCCCCAGAACACAGCTGCTGTTGACTTTGCAGTGGTCAGGGAATGGTGCAGAGTGTAACAAAGCCCTGTCATCCCCCCAAACTCCTGGGCTGGGCCAGGCACTCACCACCACGTTGAGCAGTCCCCCGTAGGGCCCGATGTCCGGCTGCCACAATCCCAGGATGTGCCGGTACCGGTGCAGCACTGGGGAACAGGGAGACACCCAAGTGAGCACATCCAGCCAAGAAATGGGGATTTGGGGAATGAAAACACCGCTAACCAGGCTGACCAACAGCACCCACAGCTGCACTGACTCAGGAAAAGTGATGGTGCCCAAGCTGAGGCCTCCCCCAAGCTCACACATATTTATATTCTTTATTTCTGGCCCTGTGGAAGGGCAGAACCACCTACCTCAGCAGGAATTCCCAAAAAAACTTTTGCAACACAGTCCCATGAATGCAAATCACACGATGTAACCAGAGCTAAAAACAAATAAAAGCATCTGCCGCCTCCAGAGACCAAAAATGCACTGGATGCTTCACACTGCAAAGCAACAGAAAATAGGGAAGGGCAGGAAGGTAGGAAGGAACAGAGAAATTTGAGTATTTTGAAAGCATTTCACTGCCTTGTGGAGACAAACTTGGCTCCAGAGTTAAGCATCCTTAGAAACAGCCACTGGGAGCACGGGCAAAGCACATGGATCCCTCCAGGGAATCTGGTGGTGTGGCCACATCAGTCACAGCCTTAAAAATGCTACAGAAGCAGCTGCACCTCAGCAGTGCCCAAAAGCTGCTCCCAAAACCCCTCAAAATCTACTCTAGCAGTTGAGGCTTCCCTGTTCCTCATCTCAGAGCCAGCTGTCTCTCCAATCCCACCTAAACAGATTTTAAGCAAGCAGGAAAAAAGGGCTTTTTACAAAATGAATTTAAACCTCCTTGTGAGGAAAGCTTAGAGATGGGACCTGCCTCCAATCCTTACACAGCCATTCCTCTTGTCCATCTAATTTCCTCTTGTCCCTCTGGTTTCCTCAGGTGACCTGTAACCCTCACAAGAAGGCATTACACAGGCTGGCATTTTGGGGCAGGAACAGCAGCACACACAATTATTTCCATGGAGATGGCAAGAAGATATTTCCTTGATATTTCACGTGTCCATGGCCAGCTCAGAAGGCCACAATAACTCATTTTAACCTCCAGGACTGGCCTGAATAATAGAGCTGGGTTTGCATCAATTTAAAAGAAGAATTGTGTTTCAGTGCAGCTGTTGCAGGAGCTTTGTTCCATTAATTACTTGAACTACAGGAGAGGTTTTATTCCAGCAAAGCAAGAACTTGCACAGAAGTTTAGGGTAGCAGGGAGGGATGTCCAGAGCTGCTGCCAACTGGCCTGGAGGGGCCTTTTCCCTGGGCATAAACAATTCCAGACTGATGGCCTGGTTTCACCCAGGGAACCAAGTGCAGCACAAACAACACAAAGGCAAGCAGGCAAACCCCATGCCCAGCTCAGTAATTACACATTAATTAATGGCATGAGCTGCTCCACCCACCACACTGCTGCCTTCTACCCTGTCTGCCACACAGCTGATAAAAACCCAGCCTTTTTTAATGTGTTATTATTTTTTAGGACAGCAAACTAAGCTACCCAAGGGGGATGAGGATGCCCCTCCCTAGCCCAGCTCCTGTTAGGAGCAATTTCAGGAAACAGAGCTGAGTCCTGGACACAGGAGGCCAAAAAAACACAATCCCACTGACTTCCAGAACTTACTGGGGAAAATGCTGGTGCTTGGCCAAAGGCCCAAACAAGTCTCAAAACACAGCTCAATTTTCCAGCCTGGGCTGTCTCTGAGCTCCAGCAAAACAACAGCTAATAATAATTGCAGGGAAAACCTGATGAATTCCAGCTCTGGCTCCTCCTGGTAGGGGACAGGATGGATCTGGCAGCTGTTTCCCTTCCTGCTCCTCGAAAGGAAACAGCCCTCAGGTCTTTCTCCAAGGTTTTCCACTGCCTGTGCTCAGGAGAAGCCTCTTGCCTACTCAAATTTGAGTCCACAGCCTGCCAAATGGAGCAAAAGCACATCCACTGGATGCTCCAGGACAGCCTTCACCCAGCCTGGATATTCCCCAGGTGCCATAAGTAGCTCTGCACTCCCTTCAGATGGGAAGGGGGCTTGAATCCAGCTGGGAATGGGCTTGGAGAAGCAGGGAATGCCAAGCTCCCACTGACAGAAGGCTGCCTGGGGAGTGTCCTGAGCAGGGAGAACCAATCCACTGCAATTCTCCCGGATTCCTGGGATGCAGGAAGGTCTCTAGAAGCAAAAGGAGCTGGAACAATGTCAGCAGTGCTCAGGCTGGTGATGCCTGACCTGGTTGTGGGAAGAGCTCAGAGTAATCCAGGTGAGGTTAAATCCCTGGGGAAAGTGATCTGAGCTCACCTGGCTGACCCTGCATGAGCAGGAGTTAGGGAAGACTTCCATGGAAAATCCTGACAACATAGGAGGGGAAAAAGGGGAATTGGGCCATTGCATCTTAAACCACGTGGGCTCACAGAATCATTTAGGTTGGAAAAGACCTCCAGGATCATCAAGTCCAACCATCCAAGCTTTTCCCCAAGGAAAACAACACAGCCCAAGAGAAAAGGGGCACATCAGGAGTTTGGGGCTGCAGTTAAGAAATAAGAAGTGAGGGCACAGCACTAAATGCCATCTAAGTTTGGAGCAAACATCCAATCTCCAAAGGAATCCAGCTTGCAGCTTGGATTTGCTTCTCCTTCCCATGCAGCCCCAGAACACAGCTGCTGTTGACAGGCACCCCAGGTTGCCAAACCCAAAACTTTGTCCCAATTCCTGCTGTAACCCTGCTGCTGGTGTGTCCTGACTCACATGGAAGTCCCCACCTCCCCTGCATGGCCCCCAGCACAGGGAATTCTGCAGCATCCACTCACTCATTAATTAATGTGCGTGAGAAACTGCATTCCCAAGCAGCAGTGAGTTAGTAACTGGGCTCTGCCAAACTCTGCAGACCCAAAGGAGCACCAGAGACAGCTCAACACCCCCTCCAAACAAACACCAAATAGTCCTGGCTTCCTTAATTGATGTAAACTAATCAGTCCTTCCCCCTCAATTCCTGCTGAGCTCTAAACTCCAAGGGTTTAACTCTTCCTTTCCTCAACACAACACGAGGAGGGGAAAAAAAGGTTATCCAAAGTGAGGAAGGCAAATCCCAATCTTTAAAACATTAGCAGAATGCTTCCTAGAAATGGAGATGGTGCTTCAAAGGACTCAGTGTGCAGGGAGGGAATTACTATGGGAACACTCAGCATTTTTCACTGGAAAGGGCCGTGGATCTCACCGTGGCTCACTCGAATCACGACAAAGCTCTTTGCCAGTCCAGAGCTGCTTTTGGGAGGCCTCAAATCCCAAGACATTTCACCAGGGTATCTGAATCCTTTCCTCAAAATAAAAAAATAAAGGAGCAATTCCCAAGGAGCAGAGTGAGTGCTCTTGTTCTGTACAACAAGATCCTCAAAAAACAGCACCTGAAAAATAAAAAGGAGCTCCTGCCCTGCCGACGCTGCCACCCCGCGGGGTCCCAGCTCTCCTCTAGCACGGCACCCAGGGGTGGTGGCACCTCCCTGCTGTCCCCAGGGTCACCCCCAGTGCTTTGCTCGCAGGCAGGGCACTGTGCATGCAGCATCCCGGGCGTGCTGGGCGCAGGAAGCGGCGGCAGCGGGGTACGTACGGCAGGTGTAAACATCTCTGTACTCCATGTGCTCGTAGTCGGGCAGGATTTTCATAAAACGCCCCGACTTCACCCGGGGGTTTATACCTGAACAGACAGAGCAGGGTGAGTGCCAGCAAACTCTGCTCCGCTGGGAGCAGCAAACACGTGCATGGATGTGGACAAAGCGAGCGGGGAAGGACGGCTCGCTCCTGAGTTTGCCTCCGGTGGTTTCCGTCACCCTCGGTCTCGTGTGAGTGGGGTTCCTCACACAGAATTGTCCCAGGCTCACACGGGCATTACTGACAAATGGCACCCACTGAATTCCAAGTGGAATCAAAGTCCTTCTTCAAGCTCTGCACTGCTGCCTCAGGAAGACCAAGCGACTCCACGGACAGCAGCCCAGGCTTTGGATTAGTTCTGCTTTCAGGCACTTGAGCTCAATTCCCATTTTCCCACATCGCTTCTCCCAGCAGCACACCCAGGGAATGGAAAAGTCCAAGCAGTAATCCCAAATTAACTCCTCTGTGACTGAAGAGGTTCGTGGGACAGCAGAGAAAATGGGGTGACACCACCAGGAAGCTGCTCCTGGCACAGGGCAGAGTGCAGAATGTGAGCAGAGGAGCTGAGATGGGGCTTCCAGAAAAAAGCCAGAACAGCTGCCAAGCATTCCCACTTTGGAGTAACCATCCCTGCTTGGCATTGCTGCTGGAGACAAGCCCAGAGCTCACACAGAACTGCAGGAAGGACCATCACAGGGGTGGTTCTCACACATCAAGTGGGACCCTTTGCTAATGGATGCCATGGGTTTGAAAATCACTCATGGAAACTTGTGTGTGAGACAGATTTATTGCAGGTTATTAAATAAATTAACTGATTACACTCTGGAAGCAGCGGGAATGTTCAGGAAAATATCCCACAGGTTTGCCCTCTCCTCAGCCTCTTTGCCCACAGCCAAGGCTGGGAGATACTGGGCTGGAGAGTCACCAGCCAGTAAGGCCATTTTTACCTACAAATACAGTATTTTTGTGCATAAAAAGCACTAAATATGACTTTAGTAGCTCTGAATCATGGAAGTTATGTAGTGAAAAGGACTACAGGTCATGAAGAGATGCTGTCCCACTCAAAAATGGCAATAAGAGCTGAGATCTGCCCTGGCATGTGCTGTGTGGCTGTCACCACACCAGTGCCTCACAGAGGTATGGGATTAAATGGGAATTAAGGGAGGCCTCAAGGGTTAAAGGGACTTCTCTGGGGACATCTGAGTGCTGGCTCAGCATCACTCAGCCCTCCCAGCCAGGAAAATGAGGCAGCTCCATCCCTAGTGTAGGGTATAACAGGGAAAGAGAGATATTAGGTGATGAAATCATTTTCCTGTGGATGTTCAGCAAGTCTATCGAAGATGGGATTAAACCCCTTCTACCTGTTCTTCTTCCCAGCTTTAAGATCAACACTTGAGGTCATTGGGTCATTGCCACTCCAGTTTTCTGAAGGGTCCCACACCCACAGACATTCCCAAAACACACTGACACCTCCTGCCAGGCTGCCTTCCTTCAGGGAATGCTCATCCCTTACCCACTCTCCTACAGCCATTTCCTTTCACTGAGGTGAAGGCTTAGGAAAAATACCTGTTAATTCCTTAGCAAGATGTGAAAATGGCAAAACAGGATGAAAAACCTTCAATACACTTCATTAAAAAATTAAATTCCACGCTCTTTTCTCCCCAAAGGTCTGGGAGGCACAGAAATCCCAGCTCTTGGTATCAAATAAAACCCCAAACGTGTCAACTTCCCCATGAAACCCCTTCAAGTCAGTCTGGACAGCTCCTGCCATCAGAGTTTAATAAATATTTAACATTTCTGTGCTGTCAAAATTGGCATTAAGCAAGGTTTGGCTTGGCTTTATCACTTACGTTTGGCGTAAACATCTCGACAGGACACTCCTGTGATCTCCAGCTTCCTCAGGTTTTCACACACTCCATATTCTGCAACAAGACAGGAAAACAGGGTCAGCTCTGGCACAGAAAGGTTTGGACCCAGAGTCTCCACATCAGCTACTGAGATTTGATTTGTGCTTTCTCGAAGCTGCCAAAGCAGACCAAGAATCTGATTTTTGCATTAAAACCTGGATGCGGTTTCGTTGCAGCATCCCAGGGACATTTCACAAGCAATGCCTGCAACAAACACACCAGAAGGCACAAACACACACCCAGCAAAGTCACAGCTGCTCACACCTCTGCCAGGAAGAGTGTGAAATGTGGGAGACATCCCCATTCCAGCTGGGATTGCCTGCCTGCTCCCAGCAAATCACCGCTGTGAGCGGCAATTATCTGCTCCCACCGAGGTACCCGACAGGGAAAACTGCTCATTAGGATCCTAAAGGAAAGGTCAGAGACTCGAAAAAGAATGAAATAGAGACATAAAACAGGCCCCAGCATGTACAAATATGGTTACACTTAAAGCAGATCGGATTGTTGTACAGGCAGATGCCTTTGATTGCTTCCAGAACCCCCCGAAAACAAAGGGAGTCGGAGATCTCGGAGCAGCTTTGAAGCAGAAAATGAGATTCTCTCCTTTTATTTTCAGGAAGTCAATGTCAAACTTCTAAGAAACTTTAAAAAAAAAAAGAAATAAAAGCAATTACTAATGTCTTGATGCCAGAAATTCTCAGAAGAGCAGAGGGAGGAAAGGAGAGGAGGGAGATCCCAAAAAATCAGCAGTGCCACCCTGCAGCAGTGACCCTGACAGAGCTCAGCACAGAGAAGTGCCCTCCCTGGCATCAAAGGCATCAACAGCACAGATCAAACAGCAGCTTTCCTCAGCAGCACAAACACCTGCCAGGTATTTGACACAAAACTGTATCTCTGCAGACCCTCATCAAGCCATTAAATATGAAATTTTATCCTCAGCTGAGCGTCCTTGAGTTAACAACTGTGGCTGTGAGGCACCACCTAACACTGGAAACCTGCTGCAGGAGAGAATTCAGGTCTCAGATATGAGAAAAGCAGGAGATTCCCTGAATTAATTCAGCCTCCTCCTGGCTGTAAATACAAGCAGACAGCCAGGGTTTATTGGCAGCTGTTTCCAGGGAATGCACACCCCTGGGTAAGCAGCAAAGGTGAGGGGGGCACAGGGCACAACAAACACGCTGCCCTTCATCCAAAAATGCCAAGGGCAGTGGCAGAATTCCTGCTGGCACAGCCAGAGGAAGCTCTGAGGGCTCTCAGCCCCGAGGTGGGCTGAGGAAGCACAATTAGCAGAGCCCAGAGGAGCTCAGCCCAGCACAAACAAAGCATTTAGGGCTGGGGCTCTGCCAGCTGAGCCCTGCAGATCCATGAAAACACAGCTCCAGGGGAGCCTGGGAATGCACAGCCAGCCCTGCCAGAGCCTCCAGAGCACGTGAGAGTGACTCCATCAATCCATCCAAGGGATGCAGGGAGCAGTGGAATGTCCCCAGCTGGCTGGAAAGTCCTTGGGAAAGGGCAGGAACAGCCTGGCCTGGGAACAGGCAACTCCAGTGCACACAAACAAAACTCACCTGGCCCCAGGAGAGGGGAGAGGAGGCACTGCAGGCACAATGAGGGCAGTCAGGGAAGGGATTTACACTGCATGGGAACGGCAGGAGCCTTCCCAAAGGGAATCTCCCAGCACCAAGGGGCTGATTTATTCCCAAAGCCTTCTCCCTAATCCATAAATCACTCAAGTGAGTGCCATGGGAGCTCCACCAGCAGCAGTTACCTCCAAGTAACAGGGTGGGAAGGGACTTGATGGCAAAGCTTCATGCAAGGGCCCCTGGTAACCTGCAGGGAAATTTTATGAAAGCCAAAGCGTTATTAAAGTGGTTGTAATTGCAATCTTAGCTGGAAAGACTCAAATAACAAATTCCTTTAAATAAATACAAAAAAAAAATAGGGTTTCTATATTGCTACATTATTTATCACTAGATATCCTAGGCAGTATTATCAAGAAAAAAAAATAACCTCATCCTAATGTGCTTTAACACTCATTTTGTAACTAGTTCTCATCCTGTTTTGGTCAGCAAACAGCTACAGAGAGTGAAAAATGCCACAGTGATGGCTGGGCTCCATAAGTGCATTATTGCAGCTCCTCTGACCCAGCTGCTCACACCAGCATGGCCATTTTATGGGAAAAAAAAAAAATCAATCTTTTGGCTCACAGTGCCCAAAACCACCCCCCTCTAAATATCATAAGCAACAAAGGCCATCTCTTTTTAACCCAGAAGGCAAGAGGGACATAAATTAACAGCAAGGAGAGCTTCAAGATAATGAGAGAAAAATAAAACTGGTAAGGTTTTCTTTACAGAGAACAGAAATCCCTTTCCAAGAAAGATCTGAAGGGCTCGAGCTTCCTGGAAAATTCCACTTCAGTGCAATTAAATCTATTTTAAGGAAATGTATCTCAGTGCAATAGCTCACTGAGTAAAGTATTTTTATTTTAAGGAGTTAATAGTCACTGAAATTCACACCTTTGGAAAATGGCTACTTAATCCTGCTTCCAAAGCAAGGATGGAAATTGCTTTTCAAGTTCCCACTGCCCAGCTGGAAAGGCTGCTGGTTTATAGGGAGTGCTGATTTCCCAAACACAGGGACTGGCTGCTGTCCATTTTATGGGATGCACGGGAATTTAAAGGACTTGGAAAAAGCAGACTCCATTTAGAATGAGCTGCACTGATACTTCTGCAAGTGGCATTTATTATCCCCTGCCCTGCTCCCAGCACTTCCAAGCCTCACATTCCCTGTTCCTCCCCAAAGCAGCTGTGTCACCTTCACCCTGCATGGATATTCTGGAGTTTAAAACCAAGCCAGGCTCCTCCCTCCCAGGTTGGGAAGAACCCTTGTGCTCACATCAAAGCCCAAATTCCTGCTTTGCTGCTGCCTCTCCCAGCATGGCAGTGCCAGGGAGCTGCTGGAAGCTGTGTGTGCACATCATAATTTTGAGGAAATGAGGATGTCTGGCACAGCTTGAGCCCCTCCACCATTGCTGAACTTCCACTGTGTCCTGGCTAATCAAATCTTCCACTTATCCCTGGATAAATGCATGCTCACAAGGCTGGACACAGAACAGAGAGGATAAAAACTCACTGGGTTATTCCAGAGACCACAAAAATGGGAGATTCTCAGGTTAGCAGCTCTGAAACACCAGGTGGGTAAATCTGGAATTGGCTTCTTGTATCCAAAGGCTGAGCAATCAGATTAAAACACACCCAGCCCTCTCCCAAACACTTCTTCCAGGGGATGGCTTGGGATAACCACTGAGGAAAAGGAGATTTGATCTGCAACAAGTGCAAACATTTATGGAAACCCTAAAGCAGAAGATGGGCAGCTTCAGACCTTGCAGACAGGTCTGAGACTCTGAAGGGTGGCTGAGAGTGCTGAGCACCTGCCTGAGCAGTGAGGAACAGCCAAGCACTGCCAGGCTGGAGTTTAAAAGCCAGGAAAGGCCATCAGAGATGAAGAAAAGCCACAGACTAACACTCTGCACAACGTTTTCACCTCACACAAAGGGAGCCTTGTGCCTTATGAAAGCCACCTTCACTAGGGCACAGCACTGCAAGAAGTGGTTCCTCTTGTGGCAGCATTTGTGCACCAAACTCCTGCATGGATTCCTTGGAGTCTTTTAAGAGCTGAACCCCACTCCAAAGTCTCCTCACTGAGTGTACAAACCACATTGCCCACCCTTCTTTCCCTCCTCCTTCCACACAGTCTGAAGGTCACAAACTTCAGCACCTTGGCTGACATTTTCCAGCAGGCCCAAGAGGTGCTGGAGGTTGTTTTCACAAACAAAAGCCTTCTCTTCCAAGCTCTAGAACTGGTTATTCTGCATGACTGGTCTGCTCCCAGGTGTTCTGCTGCACTTCCCCTGTTCTGGTTAAAGGTGAAAGAAATTAAAGATTAAAAATGGGCTACAAGGTGTAAGTCAAGGTAAGTCAGGCCACCAGCCAGGGTGACACGAGCTTGAATTCTGCTCCTGCTGCACAGATCAGCAATTTCCTATTTATAGAAAACATGGAAGTGACTGCAACCCTCTCCTTGCCAAGGAAGCAATCCAGAGACATTGTTTACCCCCAACAGTTGCAATGATAAAAGGACAACAGCTCTGACAGTGGTGTCAGTGTTACACAATTCCCCTGCTCCATCCCAGAGCTCTCCACCAGCAGCAAAAGCCACTTTAGGCAGACAAGTCCTCTGGACACTTGGAATAATCACAGCATGTTTTCAGACTGATCTACAGCTGGGCTGGCCCAGGGCAGTGCATGGACTGAGGGCCCCATCCAAGCTGGGCCACAGCCAGGCTGCTCCTCACACCCAGGGCTGCTCCTGTGTCCAAGGAGAAGGGAGAAAACAGCCAAAACAAAGCACTGCAACAACAGCTTCTCCCAGGGCTGCTCCTCACACCCAGGGCTGCTCCTGTGTCCAAGGAGAAGGGAGAAAACAGCCAAAAAAAAGCACTGCAACAACAGCTTCTCCCAGGGCTGCTCCTCACACCCAGGGCTGCTCCTGTGTCCAAGGAGAAGGGAGAAAACAGCCAAAACAAAGCACTGCAACAACAGCTTCTCCCAGAGCAGCTTCCCTCTGAGTATTTCTGGATTCTTTCCTGCCTCTGTGCATTCCTAAAAACAGAAGTGGTTTTGCACATGCAGCTGACACCAAGCTGAAGTTTCCCAGTCACTCTTGGAACACGGTGCTGGGTTCGGATGATCCTCGTGGATCCCTTCCAGCTCGGGATATTCTGTGATTCCATGATCATCTGTGGGCTTCAGAGTGAATAAATCAGCAAGGCACACGTGCTCTTGTTCTGTTTTTAGGAGGTGCAGCCTCCCAACAAGACCCAGGCAGACACAAACACACAATTAAACACTCAGCTCAGATGGGAATTGGTCTGGTTTTGGAAAAAAATTATAAAAAAGTGATGACAGTTTATGTTTGACTATCACACAGTCACCGGTGTGAGGCTGTGCAGAAACACAGCACAGAATATTTTAAGTTTTAAACGTGTATTTTTTTACCAACACCTGATGTTTACCTATAAAATAATGCCCAATTTTATCCTCATGTGTGCAAGTACTCAAAGTCACAGTCCTACCTCAGCAGAGCACCACAAAGAGCCTGAGAAATCCAGCTGGGGAATTGCTGGGAAAACCAGAGCTGGCTGAAAGATTCAGGGTCAGTTTCACCACGGTAGGAAGAGTTTGGCCAGGAACTGCCCCTTGTCTGCTCAGCACAGCTTGGGCACCTGCCTTTGGTCCAGGATCCTCCTCAGCCACTCCAGCAGCCACCAAAGCACTGACACTGCTTGGAATGGATATGTAGGGATACTGGGGAAATTACATGTAAAAGGAATCAAAATTTGGTTTATACACCTCTCACCTGGTAGTTAGCTCAGGGTCATAGACCAAAGAGTTGTCATGATACCTTTCCTTCCTGTCCAGGTTAGTTTTAGCCATTCCACTGTTTCCTTCATTTCCTTAAATTTGAGCTGAGCTTTTGAATACCCGTTAGAAAGAAAATCCAAAGAGCAGACATGAATCTGATAAATAAATGTAAATCCCCATAAGGCCTAATTCAGTCTTTTGCAAGCCAACCTAACCTAGAGTTAAAACTGACATAGATTTCTATTTGCATCTTTTTTCAGGATCATAATTTATTAAAATAATTAATCAGTGAAGTTTTGCAAGCCATTCATCAAACACGCAAACATCCATGAGGGCTCCATGTCACTAGAGAAGAATAAGGAAAGAATTAACACCATTTCATTAGCCTGCCTCCTAAAATCAATGTTAAATTATTGGGACAATGCTGAATTGTGAAAGAATGCTTTGGTTTCCATTTTCCAGGTGCAGCCTTTGTGTTGTCCAAAGGTTCTTGGTTAGTGCTGATAAGGCATGGATTCATTCCTGCAAGGTTTCAGGCACTCCAGCAGATCCCACTGCAGGCAGCCACCGACATTCCCAAACCTTTCATCCCCGCGCCCTCGCTGGTATTACAAACAGAAAGCAAACAGGAAAATACACATGACTTCATGTGCTGGCAGCAGGAGCACCTGGCAGGATGGCAGCGTTTGCAGAGGGGATGAGCACAGCGAGGCAGACCTTGGGAGGTGGGACAGGACTGAAATAACAGAGGACACAGAGCCACAGCGGTGCGAGGAAGAGGATGAGCAGTAACGAGGGAGAACTGCAGAGCCGAGGAAAAAAACAAACCACCTCCCAGGCCTGCACGTTTCTGCAGCACAGCATCCTTGCCCCGGAGGATTCCTGGAAAACGCACACACGAACCTGGAGCCCGTCCACGCTGGCTCTGCACCTCCCCAGAGGATGCCCTAAGCCAGGCCTGGCCTGCTCCGGAGCCAGCAGGCTCTCTGCTCCCGGTGGATCAAGGTTCCCCCTTCCTTCCCTGGTGCAGGGGCTGAGCATTCCCTGCGCCCAGGATTCCTGCGAGGACTGCTACATGGAGCATCATCTCCCAGGGCCTGCTCCCATCCCATTTCTCCGCGGGACAACCCCAGCTCGACGCCCTTTGCCACAAGCGCCACCACCGTGTCCCAGGGGGCCCGGGATGTGCCCACCTCTGCACACCTGGAGCCCTGCGAGCCGCGGCCCCACAGCTCGCACCTCCAAACCTTATTTCCGTCCTGCAGCCCCAGCTCTTCAGGACGCCCAGCCCATCCCCTCTGGCACTTTCCCCCCGAGGCCGTGCCCCCGGCACCCCCGGACCGCGCAGCCCCTCGGGCGGGCGGTACCTTCGCGGCAGCGCCGCCGCCAGATCGTGTCGGTGC
>WEIU01005957.1:347722-359156 GCA_013389925.1 Aegithalos caudatus | reverse complement strand
GGAGCGGGCCCGGGGCTGCCCCGGTGTCCCGGCCTGCTCGGGGCTGCGGCGGAGCCAAAGCCCGGGCCGCCCTCCGGGGTTGTTTACCCGGCGGTTCGGGACAGGGGGGGTTTGTGTTGTCGCGAGGTGCGGGGTGGCAGCCGCGCCGTGCCCGGGTGAGCTCCGCGCTGGGAGAGGGGCTCGGGGCGGGGAGATCTCTTCATGGCATCATCCATTATCGACTGCAAAACTCCCAGGAGCCTGGAAACATCCTCGGCGTGTGTGCCAGGAGCCGGGCCTGCTCTTCCCTCCGCTGTCTGCTCGGTGTCCGGCGGCCTCTGCGCCAGTGGCAGCGGAATTAAAGCTCCACTGGCAGCCGGTGCCTGGCGCGGGGAGAGGAATTCTCCACCCGGGCAGCCGCCACCGGACCGGGGCGTGTGGCTCCCGTCTGTGTTTGGCTGTTGAAAACTAGCAGGGCACCGAAAAGAGCTGTGTAACGATGGCTGGGAAAATGAGATTAGTCCCTTTCGAGAAGGAGCAGCCTCGATAGAGCCGTGCCACGCTCGTGTGTGCGCTCAGGATGGGAGCGGAGCGATCAAAGGGCTCGGGATCTGCCCGTGCGTGGCAGTGAGGGAGGCTGAAGCGCTGCGAGGGTAACGCGAACTGGCAGCGTAACCTATTTCTGCATGAACTATAAAATCCCGTACGGGAGATGGAATTGGTGGAAGTAATTGATCCAGATTTTCCTTTCTTCCTGCCTTTGGGTTAAAGTCAAGCTGCTTAAGGGAGCTTTGTGATGTGCCCACCCTTTGCCTTTGCTGTTGTGGTAAATGTAAGCCGTTCCCTGCAGTGAAGCGGGGAGGATGTGGATCCGACAAAAGTCTGTGTTTATGCCACCCCTTTTTCTCGGAGCCTTCCAAAACTGTTGTTGACCCCATCGCCTGTCAGCAGCCTCTGTTGCAGGTATTAAGTTCAGCTAGGATGGCAGCCAAGCAGTTGCCACTGCAACTACTGTCGTCAGAGCACAGTGTTTATCTGTGCCTGACTGGGGCCTGATTTTGAACATGCCACACACAATAATCTGCATGATTTGCCCGGTTTGTGTTCCCTTCTACTCCGGGGAGTTCTGCTGAATAACACTGCTGTGAACAAACCTGTTCCGGCTGAAAAGTTAGCTCTTGCCAGGTGGATGTTTGGTCTCACTCTCTCCACGTATCTATTGTGTTTCTGGTTAATCTTAAGAAGTATTTTAACGAGGTGGAACTCTGTGCCCTCGAAGCGCTCCCACCGGGCCGTGGGGATGTGGCTCGGGATGCGGGGTGGCTTTCAGGCTTCTCGTGCTCCTCGCCTGAGTTCTGCTTGATTCACCTGCAGCTTCAAAGGGTGATTCAGGGGAGCTGCATTCCCAGGCGGGCTCGTGAGGAGGATGTGTTCCCTGGGCACAAACACGGGCTGAGGAGACTGAGGGGTGTTATTGCTGAGTGTCCTGCCATTAGCATTCCAACGGGGAGCTGGCCTAAGTGCTTCTCTCCCTAGGCAGGTGTGTGTCCAAGCCGTGATGCAACGCTAAATCATCTCTCTCGGAGCTGTTTGGGACCTGAAAACAACAACCTGGAAAGGCCCGTCCTGCTGGAAAACAGAGGGGTTAAAACTGAGTTCAGTGAATCTGAAAGTAGGGGACACAGAGATGAGGCAGCCCCTGAAAGCAGCCGGGCTGTTTACTCTGCCTCGTGTACTTTAGCCCGGTTCACGATATCTGTTCTATTAATATTTCTGTCTGAGGAGAGGTGAACTTTATCCTGAAAACTGGCACGGGAGAGAGGCAAAAAGCAGAGCTTCCATCAGCTCCTGCAACAATGGGTGCGGCCGAGTCAAAATAAAACCTGGAATTCGGTAACGCGAGAGCGCCCAAGGAAAGCTGATGCTGCCAGGCTCGGGCCAGACCCGGGGCTCAAATAATTGTTGACCATTTCCTCTTCTGGGACCTGACAGAAATAGCACAGGGCATTTAGTTGTTAACTCGGGTGGTGTAATTTGAGGCCTTAACTGCGTGAGGTTAAATGTGTGCTTCAGTGGGCAGAAAGTGAGGGGGTGTGGGGAGGAAAGGATCTCCTTTAACACTTTCTAGGAGTGCCAGGCAGGTGCACACAGCGCTTGTCACCTTGGGTTAAGGAGCAGGGGATCAGCTGTCACAGGAGAGGTTGTGCTCTTGATAGTGCTGGCCCATTTGGAAATTGCCTTGCCTGAATTTCCTCTTCTGGCTGTTCCTGACACGTGGTCCCTCTCTTCAGCGGTGGAGAAATAAGGAAATAACAGCATTAACTGTGAATGTTTAAACAGATTTATTTTTTTTTAATCCCTTGCAGAACAAAGAGTTGAAGATGTACGACTGATTCGGGATCAGCATCCCACTAAAATACCAGTAAGTCCAGTTCTTTTCATTTTTTTTACTTCTGTTTCCAGTCTCATGTTCTTTTTAGCAGTTAGAAACCTATGGAAGGGCTGTCCCCAGGAGACCAAATGAAAACGTGGCTGTTCAGGGTGGCTAAGGCTGGACTTGAGGAGCATTCTCAAGGAGTAATTCTCACAGCTGCTGTGGTGGAGCAAGGTGCTCACAGGGGCTGGAGGATGTGGCATTTCCGGAGTTTGGCAGTTGTGTGTTGTAACTTAGAAGAAAACCACACCCCAGCTGAGCTCTGAGATCCTCCTGAGAGCTCAGCTCTTCTCTCTGTGGTTTTCTTCTCCGAATTAAGAGTCTTCAGAGGCTCACCAAGAAGAGGAGACAGGGGTGTAGAGGCAGATTTGCTCATCAGCCTGTGCTGAGAAGGACAGAAATGCTTTTCTCCTGGGAATGGAGGTCTCCAGGAATGCTGCTGGGCTGTCCAGCTCACATTGGAATATCACCCCTCACTCTGTCACTCTTGAGCTGCTCAGCTCCAAATGCTGTGTGTATTTTATTTTACTTATGGCATCCTCAAAAGTGCAGAGAATACCCTGCAAGCAAAAGGCACGGATTGTGTTGTGTCACTGATGAGTTCTTCAGCAGAGGGAGCTGAATGGGACCCTCATCCTTTGGCTCTGAGATGAGATTTGGTGACCCCAGTGTGTGGAAATTCTGCTGTGAGCCAGCTGCTGCAAACTGTCCCCACTCCCTGGGCAAGTTCACTGACAGGAGCTGCTGTAGAAACAGAAACTGAAAGGTTTTCAGCTTTCCTTGGAGCTGCCACTGCTGCTTCCCTGTGCAGCTGGGCAGGGGAACAAGGAATACTTCACAGCAGGGATTTTCTGACTTGTTTGGAATGTTTCATTTCCCCAAAAGGCGCTTTCCTTGCAAATCTGTTTCCTGACAAATATTGCTTTTTTTACTCACCTTTCAGAGACCACTTATCCGTAGTCCCCAAGCTCTGTGACCACAGATTGAAAGCCAGGGATTTATGGCAAAACTCTCACTTTAAGTCAGCCAGGGACAGGTTCCAACCAAACATTCAGAGCTACCTAAGGAACTTGATAGGGATGTGGTGATGCAAACTCCCAGCTATCCCTGCTGGGATCCCTGGAGTCTTGCTGGGCCAGTCACTGCCTCCTTATTGTCATTAGCAGTTCTGGATGAGATAAAGTGGCAGTGTCACAGCAGATAATAAACCCCTCCTGTGCTGTCAACATCCTCCATTCTGCTGTTAGAAATATCTACTGCTTATGGCCCAACTGCTTAAAAATAGTGGGGCTTTGTTACCCAGAGTGAGCCAGCATTTATTTCAGCTGATGTAAGCCTCTCTCTCTGGTAGAATTCAATCAACTTCTCTTCACCTGTGCAGCTTTTTAAGATCAGCACAGCCAGACCCCGTGAGCATGGAAGGGATCCAAGGGACTGGTGTCACGTAGCTCCTGTTGACTGGAAATCAACAAACGCCACATGGCCGTGGAAACGGGAGCACAAGAGCTCTGAGATCACTTCTTAAAAGCAGGAACTACCCTCAGTTGCTGGGCAGGGTGTTCCTTAAATTGGGAAATCTGCAGTTTCTCTGTGAATTAAGGGGTTATTATACAGGAATCCTGGCAGAGTTACTGGTTCCTGCGCGTGCTTGAGGAAATTTTCTCTTTAATTTGGAAATTGGAGGGTTTGCACCCCTTCCAGAGGAGCTTTTTCTCATGTATTAGAGGAACCATGGGAGGTGAATGGAACAGCAGAGTCACCTGGAGTGGCAGTTCTTAAAGAGATGGCCTGAAACTGGAGGAATTCCAGTGAAAACTGCTTGATCTGGCAGCACAGACCCCATGTCAGCCACTGCAGTGTGTTACAGAGAATTGGGCTTGGTCTTTCCTTGGATTTCCTTGTTGCTGGGTACTTCAGTGCTGGGTTAAATGATTGCAGCAAAGGAACTCTTGTAAAATGGCACTGAAGCTGTGGATGTGTGCTGTAAAATCCCTGTGTGTTCCCCCTCTGTGGCTCTTGCAAACAGAACACAGGAGCACACGAGGATAATTGATTCTCATGGAAACACAGAATTGTTTGGGTGGGAAAAGACCTTTAAGATCATTGAGCCCAACCAGGAATTGTTGCTTTTCAGATTGGAGATGCTGCATTCCCAGGTGAAGGGAAATGGAGCTGGGAGGGGGGAGATGAGGGCACCAGGCACTGTCCCTGCCTTTCACATCTTTTGCTTCTTGTGTTTCTTCTCAGGTGATCATTGAAAGGTACAAGGGAGAGAAGCAGCTCCCAGTTTTGGATAAGACCAAGTTCCTGGTGCCAGATCATGTCAACATGAGCGAGCTAATCAAAATTATCAGGTAGTATTGCTGGGATTCCAGTGTGAACTGATCAACCTCGGACTGTGATGCTCTGTTAATTCCCCCCCGGTGCACTTGGGAGGTCTAAATGGAAAATTCACCTAATGAGCACTAGGACAAACCCAGGAAAAGGTGCTTTTCCTTTTGCTTTGCTGGAAAAACCCCACTCTGAAGAGAGCTGGGCTGGTAGTCTGCTTCTAAGAGAACATTCCCAGAGCTGTAGGAGGGAGTCTGGGGCTGTGAATGCCTGTCTGACATGGGTCCTTCTGCCCAGGGCTCCAGAGATCCCTGCTTGGTTATTTTGGGATGCCTCCTCTCCTGCCACGGAGTCCCCCTCGGGAGTGGCTGCCTCTTCCCACCCACTGGGAGGGGGAGTTTGGGCTCAGAGCCAGAGCTGCTGCTTGGGGATGCTGTTGGCATCCTCTGGGAATTGAAGTTTCCCTCAGTGACAGCGCTGAGGACTGGGAAACACCAGCTCAGGCCAGAGTGTTTCTGCCCTGGCTGCTTGCTCAGCTTACAGGAAAGGCAGAGGGAAACAGCCTCGAGTGGAGGTCGTGTGGTTGAAAGCTGTGGTCAGAAATTCTGCTAGAAGTGCTTCTCTGCTGGCTCAGCAGCAGTGTTTGAGTAGGAAGGGTTCTCCAGTGGTGACTGGGGAGTCAGCAGCAAACTGAGCTTGTTTTGTGATGGTCACACTGCAGCAGGAGCTGGTTCCTGCAGGCCAGGGGCTGTGGGACTTGTCCGGGGTGTCCAAACAAAACCTGTCACAGGCAAATCCCAGCTCCTGCAGGAGGGAGAAGGGCAGAGAGGGTTTTGGAGACAGAAACCAAGCTGCTTAAGTCTTCCAGAGTTTCTCAGGAACGTGAAAGGCCCTGGGCAAAGAGGTTAACTGCAGGCTGAACGATTTTCCCACCTTTTTTCTCTGGCTTTACTGTTAATAAATAACTTGGTGCCAGCCAGACTTGGGTCTCAGCCAGCTCCAGTGATGCACAGCAAAGCCCATCCTTCCCAAACCTTGGAGAGCTGCTGCCTTCCCTCAGCCTGCTGTCTCTGGAGTGATTAGTCTGGCTTTGCAAGGGTCCCTGTCCAGGCCTGTGCTTGGCAGCTAAATAAATCCTTGTTTCCAGCTGCTGCTGCCCCTCAGCAGCGAGTGCAAGCAGCAGGAAGCTCTTCTGATCTATTCTTTCCTTGCTTTGGTGGCAGCTCCACACTCCTGAGCTGCTGTTGCTCATTTGGTTTATCAAGTGGGAAGAGAGCTGCTCTCTGCAGGAGGCAGTTCAGCAGAAACACCCAGTGATTTCCCCTGAGCTGGAATGATCAAGGGAAATCCAGCAATCAGCTGCTTCCTGTGCCAGGCAGTTTGTGCAGCCCGTGGCTCCCTGCCCTTCCCACCACACTTCTCCTGGGAGGGAGGGAGGGAGGGAAGGAGATGTCCCAAGGTGAAACCCAGGCCCTTACAGGGATGGTGACAAAGTGAGTTTAAAAGTTGCCCAGGTTTTGCAAGGAAGCTCTGCCCGTCTTTCCCAGTCTTCCCAAGGATCCCTGGGTTTTCATTGCAGTGAGCTGGGAGCCAAAGTTCCCTGGTTGTGCCAGGGGTGCTTCTTCCCAGTCCCTCCTTTAATGCCCTTCTGGAGTGCAGCTTTTCCCCAGAGTGAAGGCTGTGCAGTGGATGCACCTGCCTGGATTTAGTGGAGGAATTCAGTGCAGTTTTGAGGGACAGGGCTGGGTGGGGACACGCAGGGAAAGGTCCTCCCTGTCACCCATGACAGAGGCTGGATGAGATAAGCTTTATTTAAACCCTCCCACCCCAAAGCACTCCCCGATTCTCGGCTCTGACCTCGCTGCCGTCACTGAGGACTGTCCCTTGCCATGTGTCCTTTGTCCCCCTGTCCCCTGACCCCTCCCCAGGCGACGCCTGCAGCTGAACTCCAACCAGGCCTTTTTCCTGCTGGTGAACGGGCACAGCATGGTGAGCGTGTCCACGCCCATCTCCGAGGTGTACGAGAGCGAGAAGGACGAGGATGGATTCCTCTACATGGTCTACGCCTCCCAGGAGACCTTCGGAGCGCCAGCCTCCGCCTAGGACACGCCAGAGGCCCCAGCCTAGGATCTGGGTTGACCCTTGGCCATCACCCCCACTCTGCCCCACACACCCCCCAGGGAAAGAACCGGGTGTCACCTACGCTCTCAGTCCTTAGCATAGTCTCGCTTTAGCAGGTGTCTCATCTCACCTTGCCTTGTTTGTGACTATTAAACAGTACAGACGAGCACCTCCAGCTTTGAAACCTGCCCTAAGAATATTCCACACAGGCACACTGACAGGTCTGGACCTGACGAAAGGAGCCCAACTGTGCATGTGACACTTGCAGAGAAAGGGACACTCGATTTACTTTTCACAAGGCCCTAGGGAGGAACTAAAGCGTTTCCTGTGAGTTTGCGGGAAAGTCTCCCTACGATTCCTTCAATATTTTGGTTTTAAATGGGAAGGTTTCTCATGAGAGCAGATGCATTTCCATGTCCCAAAGGGGAGCTTTTTCTTCTGCAGCTCCATCAGACTCGTGTCAGCGCTGCAGGGAGTTAAGGCAAGTGCTCGGGGTGAGCTGGGGAAGGACAACTCTTCGCGTCTCCGGTTTTTGGGCGCCGCACGCTCAGGGGCGGTGCCGGTTTCTGGAATACTCATACCAAACACCGCAGCTTTACCGTAGTTTTAGAGAAGTGTCTAACTGTAAAATACACACGCCCGAACAGGTAACACTGAAATAAAGCTCCAGTCTGTTACAAATTCCCAATCCCTGTGTGTTCATCTGAGCTGGCTCCCAGTGATCCATAGGATCGTGCCCCCCTAGCCCGGAGGCGCCTGGGAACGGGGAGAAGCAGCTCAGGGCCGGGAGAGCTGAGGAACAAACCATCAGCGATGCAGCTGGAGGCTCCCGTGTCCCGGGCAGGGAGCAGGCTGTGCGGAGGGGAGCTCTCCCCCGTGTTTGTCCCGCGCCGCCCGGCGAGGGCGTGGCGGGGTCCCCGCGCTGTCCGCGCGTCACCGCTGTCGCCGGCTCCCCCCGGGACAGAAGCAATACCACAGCGCCCGGCGCCGCGGGGTGCACGCCTCGTGCCTCCCCCACCTCGTAGCTCCTGCACTCTCTGCATGCATCTCCTTCCCCCCTGCCCGTTTTTTTTATTGTCCTTTTGTGTTTTTACTCCGACGTGAACTTTTCGATGCGGCTCGTTCTCTTGTTTAGTTCTGTTCGTGTGAGAACTCGTTTAACTCATAACTGACAACTGTACTTGTAATTACGACGTGATCGACCGATATTCCTGTACAAATGTTGCTTTTTTAAAATTAATACAGTGCTGATATGGATGGATTACATCCCAACTTAATTCCGGCTCGTGTGGTTATTCCTAGGCGTTTTCGCAGCAGAATAATTATAAAGGAATTAAAAATAATTCCCCGCTGCTGCCAAGCTGGAGAAGCCCCCACGCAGCTGAATCCCTTTAAAATGAAAGCCAATGCCAAGGGATTCTGTTTAACTCTTTATTTTCCATACATTAAATTTACTCAGATAAAAACATTCTAAAAATGTACAATTTAACTTTTAACAAAGTATAATAAAACATAAAAATCCCAATACCAGAATACTTGACATTTACAATTCAAAATCAAATTAGCTGAATATTAAATATTTACAAAACTATTTAAAATATTTATAAAGTTACATGCAGAATTTGTAATACTAGAAGTGATCGAAGTAAAAGAAATGGCTCAAATGGAGCAGGAATTTCCTTCATTCCTAATGGAAAGTTATGTCCAAGAGAAGCTGTTAATCTGCACTTGAAAACACACAGGATTTGCTTTCTGCTTCAGTACCAACACAGTTCTTGTGTACATCAGGAAAATCTCAGGGAACAAATGGGTAATTCCAAGGGTTTATTACAAGAGCTGTGGGGCCTCAACCAGCCAAAGTGATTCCTACTCTCACAAATGCTCCATTCCGTGGATTTTTGTCCAGATTTGCTCACATTCATCCCATTTACAGGAGTTCCAGACCAGCCCAATCCAGCTCTCCGAGGGTCCCTGTGGCACAGCTCTGCTCCCCTGCAGGATTTCGGGAGGAGCATTGCCCTGCCTGGTGCCCCAGCCTGGCTCATCCCGGGATATCTCTGCCCAGTGAGGAAATGGGATTTGGGGGGATGGCCAAGGCCTGGAGCTGGACTGTTACTTTGGGAAGTCTGGTGCTTAATTTGCCAAGATTTACTGACTGGTACGAAAAGGTTTCACACAAAGCTGAGTGTGACAGAGCTGGTTTGAATAAAAACCAGTTTTGATAAACTTTAATAACAGTTCAAATGTAGTTTCCAATAAAAGTTGGGTAGAACCCTCTGATCAGTATCCCAGTTCCCTCTCCTCCCTCTCTGCCCTCCCCATTAGGGTCGAGCCCAGAATATTTATTAATGCTTAATTTGCAGGGTGAGGAGGAGTTTGCTGGAAATCCCATCCTATTTCGAGTTTTTCCACCATCAAATGGAAAATGCAGCTGGAACTGCACCACCTGCTGCTCCCTCCCCTGGGAAAGGCTCCTCACTGATTCTCCGTGCCTCTGCAGGGAGATGGCTGGGGATTCCCTTCCCTTTCACACTGGAAAATCATTCCCATTCCACAGTGAAATCCATCTAGAGAACTAATTCTTTTTATACTTGCAGGACAAAGATAGGGCTAAATAACATTCCTTGAAATCTCCATCTTTCAGTGTACAAAAATAGGGTTTAAGCACTGGTTCCTTCAGGCAGGGCAGCTGGAACTCTACTATTCCAACCCAAGCTGCCTTGCTTTTTAGGGGTAAAAACACGGACTTGTGCCTTTGAAGAACAGATTAAGGATAATTTTATGGAATTAAGGTGCTCTGTTCGGACTTACCAACTTTGGTTGTTCTGGGTACAGAGTGGAGGGTGTTCACTGGCAGGTCTGAAGCCCCAACTCCCTGGGATTTGGGGAAGGCTCCGAGGTTGCTGCTGGCTCACCAGATTTTCCTCTCGGACACTCGTGCTGCCTCCAGGTCCTTCTGGCTTGGATCTTACTCCAAACCCAGACCCAAGCGTTCCAAAGCGTCACCCAAATGCAGCCAGGAGCCACTTGAAGAAACGTCAGCCTTGACTTGACACAAAGGAAACAATCCCAAAGAAAGGAATGAAACAGTTTGCTGGAAACATCAGCCTTAACTCTACACACAGGAAAGGATCCTAAAGAAAGCTCTGGAGAAAAGGAATGAAACAATTTGCTGGACAGAAGTTCAGTTTTACAGTCCTTTTGATATGATTTTTTTCTGTGATGAAGATCAGACACAACTGTGTCCAGCCTTGGGCAGTAAAACAAAACACAACTGGTACAGAAATGACTTTTTTGCTGCTGCTGCTGCTGCTGTTTTTTGCTGTTTCAAGAGGGTTTTGAACACTCACATGTGTGTTGAAATACAGTTTCTTTAAATACAATTTTAAAATACTGTTTAAAAAAAGTGAAAAAAAAAATAATAACAACAACAACAATAATAATAACACTAAGTTTGGCTTTCAGCACATGTTCCAGGCCACTGGAGAGACCCTCAAAGCTGCAAATAGTAAACATGGAACTGCACGTTTTCCTTGGGCATGATGCAGTGGGACAGACTGTTCCTACCATTGTCTCGAGCTCATTAAGGCAAAGTAAATTGCATTGTCAGTTTTCATCCCTTTAGTGTTGTAGGTCTGAAGGTTGTTCACGGGAACACGGGGAACGTCCTCAAACACGGGCAGAGCCAACAGGGAGCGGGAGCTGGGCTGGGGATGCACAAATCAGGGGGTTCTTATTGCATAGCAATAAAAGTATCTTTGTTTGTTTGTTTGTTTGTTTGTTTGTTTAAACCAACTGTTCTGCAAATTCAGATTGTGGATCCCTCCCTGGGCCGGGTTTGGTTCTGCCCACCCGCGTTCCCGGTGCTCATGATCCCGTGAGGCTGAGCCTGTCCTTGGAGACACAGGGACACAGGGATGGCCCAAAATGTTCCTTTCCTTTGAGCAGGGCCCAGGAAGGGCTGAGCTCCCCCCTCTCACAGCCCCATCTCCTGGGGACAGCCCTGCACAGCTCCAAACCCTCCTGCTCCCAGAGGACTTCCCCAGTCTCTGCTCCACTACAATCCTATGGATTCATCCTGCTGTAAGGAATACCTCCAAGTGTAAACAAGGCTTCAGACTTTAAAGGTGTCTCTCAAATTACAGGATGCAAATATCTCTGTCAGACACTTTTACAGAGGAGGCCTCACCCATTTAATGCCGTCAAATTCCCGGGGGGGGGAGCCATGAGGATTAGGATCTTCTTTCAACCAGACAGGACCAAAGTGTTTCAAATTAGCAGTTCGAGATGGGTTTGGCTTCCTCTCGAGTCCTAATTTAGATTTGTCACCCACAAATGATGGACTAAAGTAGTTAACACCAAAGCTACTCATCTACAACCTACTGCAACGAAGGAGGCCGACAAGAAATCCTTCCAAGTCTTGATAATAATGAAGTTTTTACTACCTTTTACATGTTTGACTCCCACCACTCCTGAATCCTGGGGTAGGAGCCAAAGGGTATTTTATATAAAGTAAAGCAAAAGCTTATCAACTCTGCTGTCAGAGTTCTTAGTTTGATTTTTTTTTTT
>WEIU01005957.1:301495-345235 GCA_013389925.1 Aegithalos caudatus | reverse complement strand
GCCGTGCCCGCCATAAAGTTCTGCATGGGGGGCACGGCGAAGGTGGACTGCCCGGCCATCACCGAGTCGGGGGCCAGGCCGCTGTTGTAGGCCGTGTGCACCACGGGGAACGTGGTGCTGCTGTTGTACTGCTGCGTGTTGATGTAGCCGTTGCTACACAGGGGGTTGAAGGGCAGGAAAGGGAAAGTAAACATGGAAGGTCCTGAAAAGGGGTGCTGGAAATAGTTGGCGTAGCTGACGGTCATGCCGCTGGAGCCGCAGTTGCCGCTGCAGCCGCAGGAGCTGCACACCATGCAGCCGGGGGGCTGCGGCGGCGGCTGCTGGTGGTGGTGGTGGTGGTGGTTCTGGTTGGGGACGGGGACGCTCCCGGCAGAGCCGCCGCCGCCGCCGCCGCTGCTGCTGTAGAAGTTGTTGTCGGCGCCGGAGGAGAGCGTGGGGCTGGAGCTGGGCGCGGGGCAGCTGGGCAGGTTGGCCATGGTGGTGAAGGACGGGGACGGGTGGCTGCTGGAGGAGGCCGCGTTGCTGTTGGCGCAGAAGCTGCCCTGCATGGGCGCCACGGGCACGCTGCTCATGGCAGAAAAGGCAACTTTGGTGTTGGCTGTGTACAGAGCGGTCCGGGGGTTGATTATTGCAGGGGACACCGTTATTTGCATATTACTGGAGCAGGAAGTCTGTCCGGCCATGGCGGAGTCGGTGGGAAGAGAGGACGACACCAGGAGTTTGATGGGAGGACGAGCCACGTGGAAGACCGTGCTGGACGTCACCGTGGCGGCGGTGCTCGTCTCCACTATGAGTCCTGGCTGCTGGGCTGGTTTGATCACTCTGTCCAGAGTGGAAGCGTGGACGACTTTGGTGCGAGGCCCAAAGTTCATGGTGGACGTGGGGGAGCCGCTCTCGGCGCCCCCCGACAGCACCTGCAAGGGCTGGTGCGGCGAGGATGCGGACATGACATCCACCACGGCGTTCCCGAAGCCCTTCTCCATCTTTACGCCGCCCCTCGAGCCGGCAGACGCTTTATTCCTCTCTTCCAAAGACAAGAGGGAGTGCACGGAGGAGGAGAGCAGCTTCATGTCGGCAGAGCCGCGCTCCGCTTTGTGCACGGAGCCCAGCACGCGGATGGGGGCCACGTGGGACGGGCTGGGGGACAGCATCTGCACGGGCAGCGCGTGGTGGCCGCCGGGGCCCGAGCCGGCGTCGTTCTGCACGGGCAGCACCTGGGCCGTGGGCCTGGCAGAGCTCGAGGGGAAATGGTTCAGCAGCATCACCGGCTTCTCCTTGTCCGAGGCGTCCAGGTGGAGCTCCAGGCCTGGGGAGAGAGCGGCCGTGAGGACGGCGCCGGGCGCGGCACGGGGCGCGGCTGGGGGGCTCTGCTTACGTCTCTCGTTCTCCTCGGCGCTGTCCGAGCTCTCCTCCCGCGCCTGGATCCCCATGGGGCTGGAGCTGGAGCTGGAGTACTCGGAGGAGCTGCCCTCCCGGGGCAGGGGGTGGGCGGGCTGGTCCACGTCCACTCGCAGCTCTGCAGGGACAGGGGACACCGAGGTGACGCTGCCAGCTCCTCAGGAGGACGCAGCCACGCTCAGGATTTACAGGGATAGGTCACAGGTGGAACAGCCCAACCAGAGGAACTGCACATTCCCAGCAGAGCCATGGAAAAAATCGCTTTTTATTGCCCCCAACATCACCAAAATCAGACTTTTTGCTGGCTCCTATTAAGCTGACAGGCTTTGGAAGATAAAGGTTGGGGACGAAGCAGCACAGGAATGAGCTGAGCCTTGTGCAGGCACGGCTGAGCACAGCAGGGGCCCCTGCTCCCCTTACCTGCGGCGTGGTTGCCCCGGATTCCCTGGATAGGCCCCACGTGGGAAGTGGGGGGAACCCTGGCCACCCCACTGCTGGTCACTGAGGAAGGTGTGGAGGGGTTTAGGCACCGTTTCTCTGATTTCTCCCTGCAGGGACATGGAGACAAGCATGAGGAGACAAACTGGCTACAGCACAACCACAAATAAATCAGTTTCTGAATGAACCCAAAGCAGGCAAAGCCCGTTGAACAATCCACTGATGCCGTGCTCGTTTCAAATGGAAACACTTGGAAATCACATCAGTGCTGACCATAACTGCCAGCAGTTAGGGCTGGACCATTTGCCATCTGATTACAACACTGTGCTCTTACTTGTCCAGGGTAAAACATCACCAAACCCTGACTGAACTCTAAAATTCTATCACATATTATGTCAGCACATCCCAGACCCAGCCCTGCGCACCAAGCCCAAAGAAAAAACAAACACAGTCCCAAAGTTCTCCTTTTCCAAACAAACTCTGGAAAAACTAAGATTGGAAAACCAAAAACGCTGCCAAGGAGCTCTGATAAATGGGCACAGATTTGGATTCCTAATTGCTTTTTCAGGAACAGCAGTAGCTGCAGAATAAACACTTCCCTGTAAGAGGAGATGCAAAAAGCAGGACAATCTGTTGCATCAGTGTCCCCAAAGTGCTGTCACAGCTGCCTGGGGTCACCATGGGACACTGAGGCAGCTCCCAAAGTAGCTGTGCTCCATCCACATGGATTGGAGCCAAAAAGTTGTCACTTCCTAGGAAAAAAATGGCCTGGCTTTGGGAGTGCATCCCCTGGGCTTGCAAACCCAACAGCTCCCATCACTGTCAAGTGGATGGGAAGCCCAAAATCTTTGCAATAACTGTGACACAAGTTTAAAAAAAAAACTAAACACAACATGCATATTTTGTAGATTTAAAAATCTGGTATCCTTATCACAACCCTGAATGGGTAGCAGTAAACCAGAAAAGTACTAAATATTGTTTAGTAGTGGAGATAATAACCATCCATATCTCCAGGTGGGAATCATGGTAGGTTTGTAGTGTGGGAAGAAAAAGCCACTGTAAAATTTGCATTTTTTGACCTTAAAAAAAGTTCCCCCGGCCCTCACTTACTTCTCCAGCTCTAGTTGGGTCTTGAGCTTCTTCTTTGCTCCCATGGTGAGGGACTCAAACTTATTCAGATCTTCCTCAGTAAGACTCAGAAACTTGGAAAGAAAAAATATGTTTAGTTTTATAACCTGGAATATTCTTATTCCCCTTTTCAGTGAAGAGCAATTCCAGAAGCCAACTTTAAAACCGTTTTTAAATTCAAAGAAACTCTCTACTCCAGTTTTCAATTATAGTGTAAAAGGAAAGTGTGGGGGACTGGCTTGAAAGAAAGAACACCTGCAGATTTAATTTAATGGGGAGTGTGCTTGTATTAACCAGTCACAATAAAGATGAAGTAACTCGTGTACATATTAAAATAGAACTAAATTAAAATAGAACTTGGTGTTATCAGTGAATTTAAGGATCTTAGAACTATCACTCTGGTTTTCCCAGTGTGTCATTTACCACAGAAGTGGAGTGGAAAATATACACCAATGGTAAATTTAATAATAAAATACAGAAATGGTTACAGACATTTATATTATAATGTAATTAAAATGAAAGCCAGTGAAGTATGCATAATAATATTTGCTTTTTTAAAATATAGTGGAATATAGAGTTTTACTGCTTTATTGAAGAAAAAAAAAAATCCAGTATATTTCCCTTCTTATAATGAAGAAAATGAAATCAGAAGACTCTGGTAAGAGATTGAAATTAAATCCATAAAATATTCCATAACCTGCACAAAGCTCAGCCCAAGCCCTCCCTCCACTGGAGGGCGTTCCAGGCCAAAAGACAGAGGACAAGGAATCTCCCACTGGAGCTGGGAAAACGCTCAAAAACCTTGTTTAGGTAAAACCCAGCACACACAGGTGTTACCTGGGATCCTTACAATGCAAAGACATAAGGGATGATTTTTCCACAGGAATTTCTGCAGGAAACAAACTTCACTCGCTCCTGTTCATACTCATGCCACGAGTCTCTGAAAATCTGTTTCTTAAAATGAGGATAGCCAAATATTTTGGAGAGAAAAATCAACCAAGAAGCAGAAATCAAGAGAAACCAACATATTTAGGTATCTCCTGCACACAAAGGGATGTCCAGGGAGCCAGGCAGAGCTCCTAAGGCAGCATCCAAGCTGGATCTCCAAGCATTCCATGAGGAAGCCTGGGAGAAGCAGCAGCTGTTGGACAGCCCCGGACACAACAAGGAGTAAAAACAGCAAGAAGGTTTTCATCAATTCATTATTGCTTTCCCAAAGTGAAAACCTCCCCAGCACATGCCAGAAACTCGTGTGCTCCTCAGTGCAGATGTTCCCAGCCTGGAGAACACGGGGATAATTTAAAAGCTGGCTGCTTCCCCTCATTTCCTGCCCTACCTTCTCCATGGTGAGCTGTTTGAAGACAGGGTAATACTTGTGCAAGCGCAGCTTCCTGAGCCAGTCCAGGATCCCGTTTTGCTCCTGTGTCTGAGGGGTCTGAGGGCTGGAAGACATCAGCATGGCTGGGGAGGAGCTGCTTTCCATCTGGGAGCGATAGGCCAGCGAGGAGCCGGCGCCTCCGGAGTGGGAGCAGTGGGCCAGAGACACGGGAGCGGCAGCAGAGTGCTGGACGTGGTTCTGGGAAGATTGAATTCCAGCCACCCCACATATAGGTCTGGAAAAATAGGAACAGAAAATAGGAACAGGGTTGGGTTTAGTATGTTGGATAAGCTGTGTCACCCAGAGTTCGGCTGCTGTGGCTGCAGAAATGGGGATTGTGGGAAAAACCTCCCCTGTTGGAGCCAGGGTATGGAATTGTACCTGCCCTGTTCCACAGCTCAGTAAAACACGGCAGTTCTGGCAAAGGGTGAAATTGATCTTCACCTGACAGAATTTTCCTTCAATAATCACAGATATTAAATATTCTGCTGCCTCTCTGCCATTTAAAAAAGCTTTTGACGGTACGGCCTTTGCATTATTCAAAAGAAGTAAAGATGCCCAAATATAATCCTATGGAAATTTTGAATCTTCCCATGTGGAAGTGGCAAAGGAAGACACAATATTGGCTCCTCGAAGCAGGCCTGGGTTTTGTTGGAGGACATGAAAATTGCCTCTTAAGAGAATGAGTTGTAAACAAGATAAGTATTTCACCTTCCAGATGTTCCCAGCGTAGTTCCTACTTTATACAGGGAGGGGTTGCCAGGATCTGGAAACAAGGAACAGAGTCAGAAATGGCCTCAGTTTATGAACTGCAGTACAAAAGAATACTTTTTAAACTTTATTTCAACTCACTTGAGCTCTGAAGTTGCTGTGAGGGAGATGAAGTGCTGAAGAACTTCCTGACGTGGTCGTTTTTCACCACATGGGAAGGGAACGGGGCCAGGTACCTGCAGCAAACAAAGCCCCTGCTCTGTCAGAGCCTCCCAAACCCATCAGGACTGCACTCTGGACAACACACTTGGAAATCAGATTGGAAATTTAAAAGCTGAAACACACCACGCAATTCTGAACTCTGGAAATTTATGGATATTCTTATTGGTAATACCAGAGCCTGTTAGCCCTGGGTTGTTTTCACTCTGGTGAGTGTTGCAGCAAAGCTGACTCCTTTAGGAACCCTGAACACTTCTGAGGCAGAAAATGTTCAAATGTAAACTTGAAAATCGCCTTTTGCAAATGCAGGAACCTGAGGAATATAAAATAGAGATGGATCTCTTATTGAATTTCCCCCTCTTGGAGATAAACAGCAGATGCAGAGTCTGGCAGTTTAGGGAAAAACTTCTGTCACGTTTTCCCTGTGCCTCTTTGAAGGGAAAAGAGCCCTTTTAGCAGCACTCCAGGGCCTCAGGCACTGTGGGAGGCTGCAGAGAGACTTGGGACAAAGGATGGAGGGGCAGCTTTGAGCTGGAAGAGGGTGGATTTAGAGGGGAGGGTGGGCAGGCCCTGGCACAGGGTGCCCAGAGCAGCTGTGGCTGCCCCTGGATCCTTGGAAGTGTCCAAGACCAGGCTGGATGGACTTGGAGCAGCCTGGGACAGTGGGAGGTGTCCCTGCCATGGCAGGGGTGGAATGGGATGAGCTTTGAGGTCTCTTCCAGCCCAAACCACCCCGGAATTCCACAAAAAACATGCCACTCTCCCAAAATCTTGCACCTGCACACAGCCAGAGGTGCTTCCCAGCTGGAATCCCCACAGCTCAGTGCTGAGTTTCACAGCTGAGCAGCACCTTGGAGCAGGCTCCTTCCCTGAGCTCTGGCAGTGCAGTTGCTGCTCCAATAACCCAGATTTGGAGAGGCTGTTGTTCCCAAAGAGCAGCCACACGCATTCCCTGCAGCCTCCCAAATCCTCCTTGGAGCACAGCAAGGGAATGGGAATGCTGCTTGCCATGGGAAATAACCCAGGAGTGCACCTGCTGGCTGCTGCCTATGGAAAACCAAAATCCACCGTGGCTTAGGGGGAAAAAGTGTAAAAGGGGAAGCTCTAATAAAGTTAATTAATATTTTAAAGTGTCATTTAATTTTATAATAATATCGTATTAGGATCAGAATAATGTTAATATTACAATAATCTCATTTTGCATAGATAAAGACAGCAGCAGCTGAAAAGAATTTAAGTCCCTCCCAATTTTCATAGGAAAATGAGATTTAGAAAGAGAAACCTGATGTGATCTGCCACAGATTATGGTATTTAAAATACTGGTTTATATTAAATAATGGCCAAATGATTTGTGATAATTTGAGGAGGTACAAGCTGAGGCTTCAAAAATTTCTTAGCTGTTAAAGGCTTCCAAAAATGTAATCATTTAAATTTAAAAATAAATCAAAATAAACACCACGACAACCTAAAACAACTGAGAAAATAAAAACTCTGTGAAAGGGAAAGAAAAAATCCCCACAACCCATTCCTCAATACAGATGGGTGAATATTCAGGCTTCTATTTTTTCCTGAGTTTTGAGGAGTTGTTTTAAGCAATTCTGGTTATTTTTGAGTCCAAGACAAACCTCTGCAAAGCCAGTGATCCTCTATTTGTTCTTCACAAGGAATGAGGAAATATCAATTCTCCAGGAAGCTTAATACAGAATATTATTACCATCTGTATTTCTGAAGAAAGAATTCCTGAAAAATTGTTATGCACTGGAATTAATGGAACATCAAGGAAAAAAGCTTAGGATCAGGCTCTAATTTCTTTGAAATAATTTAGATTGTGGAGATAATATTTCTATTTCCTGTTTTTTTCTTTTTCTTGGTGAAAGAAGCCAAGTGTCAAGATAAAAACCCCAGAAAATCCCAGCATACCTCAGGTCTGATTCCAGGTCCATGTGGTTCCGTTCCAGGTAAAATGAATCTGGACCAGCTAAGCAGGGAATGAATTTCTCCAAGTTTTCTTCTGGATACAGCTGAGACAGCTAAAGGGGGAGGATATGACAAATTAAAAGGGAAAAGAAGCCTTGTTATTTCTCTGAGATTCAAGCCACTACCAGTTATAAAAGAAATATTTTATGAAATTCAATCTGAATTATCTTGGCGCATTTTGGAAAGTATAGTTGAACAAAATTAGAGAGAGGGACAAGATATTTTTACATTTTCAAAGCATTTTTGTTATTGTCTTTACCTTTGAAATAAATTCAGTCACTTCAGCAGAAGATTTGGTTACCAACGTCACCGAAGAATCAGACCACAGGACCTTGGGGAGGAGCAAGAAGGATTTGCTTTAGTAATTAATTTAATTTGGTTCCTCAAAACTCAATAATTGGTATCAACTGTCCCTCACAGATGTTGTGATGGGTGACATCAATAAGGAAACATGTTTTTTGTGCACAAGGACAAAACTGCTGCCCAATTCTTGCTGGTTTTACATTTAACAACTCCTCTGGATGCTTGGAAAAGCCTCCCAGAGTTTACCCAGCCCTTACACACTGCAGACATCCAGAGTTAAGCAACCAAGCATGGAGTAATGGAATTTTTTCCCCTCATTATTGTTAAAGAAAACAGCTGGTTTGTAGGATCTGCTTTCCAACAAGAACAGCTCCCCTCACACGAGGCTGCCTATTGCTAATTAATCAACTCCATATGCCACGAGAAATTGGGAATGGCAGCAAAAAACCCAGGCAAAACCTTCCCAATGAAACCTGCAGCTCCTGCTCCAGACTCCATCTTATCCATGCCCTAAAAAAAGGGAATATTCAGTATCTCTTCCCACACAAACAAGTCAAGACATCCTTGGGTATTGAAGCATTTATTGCTTGGGAGATGAAGTTTAACCGAGCCAAAAATCAGGATTTCTTGGCTTGAGGAAAATCACCATGAGACAGGCCAGGGATGAATCCCTATGGATCCCAAATATTCACCAGAGGAGTCTGGGAGGCATCTGGATCCATAGGGGAAGGAGCTGGGGGATGTTTGGGGATCACAGAGCAGCCTCTCACATGACATTCGTTTCAATGACAACTCCAAACATACACAAAGTTTTTCCAGCCATCCCAAAGCTGCCAAAAAGAGTGGGGAGAGGATTTCAAAATATATTACATAAGGGAGGAATTTCCTCTCAGCAGAGCTGTTACACAAAAAAAAAAAAATGGGGGGAGAAGAAAAGAAGACAGAAGAGCTTGAGCAGTTCTGGGTTGTTTTTGGTTTTTTTTTAAGTTTGTGGTAAATAAATATTTGTTAAAATTCACAAGGAATTTTAGAAAGTACTGGAAATACTTCTTTTTTCTAGTTCTGTAATAACCCAACAATCACCATGACTTCTGTTTTAACTTGAATTTTCAATACTTATAACACAATAATGTGAACTGTAAATGGGGGGAACAATAGCACTGCAAACACCTAATTGCTCCATCCATTGACCTGCTATTCCCAAGCTCCTGAACAGAAGAAAACCATTCCATAATTGGGTTTTTAACCCAGAAAACAGCAATTTATCAGCTCAGCTGAAGCCTCTGCTCTTCCTTCAGTTCAAGCTGTTGAGGCAAACACGGGGCAAAGTAATTTCTGTTATTTATAGAAAAAATTGTAATAGGAAAAGAAGTTTCACGAGATCTTAATTGGAGTGGAGACAACTGCAGGCTTCATACGGAGTTTGAAAAGCCCTTGGAAAAATCCTGCCTGTGATTGATGACATTTGGAACAATTGGGGATTCAGGAAATTTGGGACATTCTCCATGAATCCAATCCTGCCCAGGGTTAATGCTGCCAAACATCCCAACAGATGCTGAGCTGATGCTCTGCCCTGGCTGGGAGTTTTAAGGAACAACCTGGTGAAATTGTGGATAATTGGGATCCTCCCCCCTGCCTCCTTTTGGGTTCTCCTTTTCTCCTCATTTTGGCTCATTAACCAAACCAAAGCTGTCTCCTGGGGCCGTGCATCCCAAATTTTGGAATACTTCATTCCAGCTGGGAGAACAGCAGTTTGTCAGCTCCTCAGCAGCACCCAGCTCCATCCCTGCCATTCAGCTGAGGATCCATGGGATGAACTCATCCCTCCCTGGGAAGTGGGAGCAGGAGCTGAGCTCCAGAGGCTGTGTCAGTGTGGGGCTGTGGTGAACCACGCTCATTCCACAGCACTGCCCTCACTTCCACTCACAGCCTCCAGCTCCTGCTCTGCCCTTCCTGCTGCACTAACACCCTCCTTTCCTGGGAAGGGGGTTTATTCCCTTTGGAAAGGCTTTTTGACTGTTGGGAAAACGCCCTTCCAGCCAACTGCCCCTAAAAGTCTTGTTGCACAGAGTTCTCCTCGAGGCCTGAAGAATTCCCCAAGCTTTTCTGGACTCTCCAATCTTTTGGAACCACATCCCACATCCCACAGGCTCCCTCCCTGCCTCCTTCCAGCAGCTGTGCCCTCACAGCCCACACTGCTCTTTGTTCAGATTAAGACTTAAATTCCCTCTGGTTTCTGCATTCCAGCAGAAGAATGGACATTGGATATAGATATGGATAACCATCCTCTAAGTGTGGCATCATATTTCCCCCTAAATAAACACTGCCAAAATCTCCTGCATTAAAATGACTTTTTTTTTTGCCAATCCCCACATACCAACCTCTGCATCATCCACCACCATTTATGACTTATAAATCATTGATTAAAAACTACCAATCCCAAAGGAGCTCTGATTTCACAAAGGATTTTTGGGGTGCAAAAATAAAGCTTGAAGATTTCCTTTAACTCCTTTTTAAGTTTTATACTCCCTTCCTTCATAGGAAAGGAAACCCAAACTTACCTCAAAGGAATACTCGACATTTCTTTCATTCTTCTTGTGTGCCAGCCCCTTTAATTCCACTTTTTCAACGCTCACTATGGAAAAACAAAGAGAGAAGAAGAATGAGGAGGATATTCCTAAATACAGGCAGAAGTGATGACTTTTGGGAAGTGCCAGGCCTTGCTCTGAGAGCACCCCATGACCTGTGGAGGTGTTCCAGGTGCCCAGTTCTGACTTCCTCCTCCAGGAATGTTGGTACCCCCACTTTATTTTCACTTCCAGCCTTGGGAAAGCTTCATTCCAAGCACTTTCAACCCAAAGAATCCACTCCAAGCAGAGCTCTTATCACCCCACTCATCCCTGTGATAACACACCACACACACATGGAGTTATCTTAATAACATCAAGGAATAAACACCATCCCTCCCAGGGAAACTGAGCTGAGGAAAAGTCTCCATGTTCTCAGGGCCTGGTTTTACAAGTTCAGTGTGCTTTCATGGCTCTGTTGACATTCTGACTCCTCCCTTCCTGCAGTTTCACAGAAAATTGGAATAAGGTGTAAGTAAAACCAGGATTTGAGTGTGGAAAGGATGGAATTCCAGGACAGGTCACTGCCTCTAAAAACACCACCTTACATATCAGATATTTGATGTGCTGAATTCTTGGAGACTCCCACTTCCCAAGACACCCAGATCAGGAATTCAGCATGAAAAACCTTTATTTCTTCGACTCTTCTGTTCTCCCATAAATTCCTCCTGCCTCCTGACTGCACTCATGGGGATACACAAACGGATTTTTTTCTTACAAAAAGCCAATTTACACTGGTTTAAAACTACAAAAGCAGAATTATCCCAACCCAGAGCCACTACAATTTCTACCTGAGTGACAGGTGCCTGCTATGCATGGTGTGTTTTCACTGAGCAGTCCTAACAAGCAGAGCCCAGAATTCTGTCACTTTATTTCCAGAGAATCACCATTTACAAGCTGTTTCCCTATTTTCAGGACTATTTATTATTAACTTTTTGTTATCAGTAAGACTCAAACCAATGTTTATCACACGGGACTTCCTCCTAAGTGCCCAACAAAACACTGCAGTGAGGTTACAGAGCACCATTGCAACACAGACCTGGCTTGTGTCACCTCCCTTGTCCCTGTCCCCAGGGAGGCTCCACCCAAAGCCACCCTCTTGCCCATCTGGAGCTTCAGTTGCCTCTGTTTCCCAACAGTTGTGGCCTTTTCAATGTTTTGTTGTGTCCTCAGAGAATCCCAGAGTGGTCTGGGTGGGAAAGGACCTTAAAGCCCAACCCCAACCCCTTCCACTGTCCCAGGTTGCTCCAGCCTGGCCTTGGACACTTCCAGAGATCCAGGAGCAGCCACAGCTGTGCCAGGGCCTCCCCACCCTCACAGGGAGGAATTTTTTCCCAATATCCATCTCAATCCACTCTCTGGCAGTGGGAGCCATTCCCTGTGTCCTGTCCCTCCATCCCTTGTCCCCAGTCCCTCTCCAGCTCTCCTGGAGCCCCTGCAGGCCCTGCCAGGGGCTCTGAGCTCTCCCTGGAGCCTTCCCTTCTCCAGGTGAGCATCCCCAGCTCTCCCAGCCTGGCTCCATGCCCTCCTCTGGACTCATTCCAGCAGTTTCCCACACTGGGAATCCCAGAGCTGGATGCAGCTCCGCAGGTGGGGTCTCAGGGGAGCACAGCAGGTCCTGTTCATTTACAAATGTTCCCAACTGGGTCTTGGCCGCTTAAAAATTTCTTCTTTGAGTCATATTTGCAGTGAAAATTCTGAGAGCCCCCAAATTCAGCTCTACAGCTGTTTGTGCCTGTCTTCACATGGAGAAAATGAAGTTTCCTGTTCTGATCCTCACAACTGTTCCTCCTCCATGTAATTCCCAATTACAATTACATCAATCCCTGGGCTTATGAATAAATGTCAATTCATTACTTGCAGCTTTCTCCTGCAAATTCTGCTTTTTGGAGAGGTTTGTTCCCTTCAAAAGATTTCACTGGGTTTCTCTCACGCTTCTGAAATGATTTTGTGCCACATGCTGAGCACCACAGGGATAAATCTGCTCACCAGACATGGCTGAGCCATCCAGACAGTATTTAGTGGCATGAAGGTTTGAACATGAAGATCTGAACATGCAGAAGGTTAATTTAAAAAGAAAATCGACCTCAGTACATTTATTTAAGAGAATTCAGGGCCCCCTGAGCTGTGATCACAGCTAAAATACACTGAATATTGATTGGAATTGTGAGTACTACAGGATTGGAATGAGAAAGAATGTGGAAAATGGGCATTGGGAGGGGGAATGTGATGAAGCAGCTGAAGGATGGGCAAACAACTTGCAGAAATCCTGGTGTCAACTGCTGCAACATCTGGTTTTGAAAAACACAGCCAGTGTTACACAACATTTGTTGTTTATAGCAAACCCAGCATCACTTTTCTGCAACTGTTCTTATCGTTTGGCATTTCTAAAGGATTCAGATCTCATCCCTTCCAGTCATTCATTTTTCATCTGCAGCAACCCCAGCAGAACTGGATTACCCAGAGACAGAAAATCCAGCTATTCCTGTTTTACTCTGTGGGTTAATAACAAACCTTAAATCACCCCTGGATTTTGTGGTGCTGACAGTGCCACAACCTTTTCCTGCTCAACGTCTGGGCTGAACTTGCCCAGTGAATAAAATCCACTGCAGGGAATTTATCCATGGAAAAGGATTGCAATTAGAAAAATGCACCTTTAGGTAAAGATTTCTGCACTGACCTTGGAAGATTAGGTCTGTTCTAGAGCAGGAGATGCAGGTCAGTGTCCTGCAGGACAGCCTTTAGGGACAAACAACTGGGTAATTCCTAATATTGCACAAAGAGCTCCAGGAATTTTCTCCCAGCTAGCTAAAATACCATGAAAAATATCACCTGCCTAAAGAAACCTTGTTTAATTTATCAAGTTGTGTGTTTGTGTTCTGTGGCCTCTCACCTACTCTGTGTGTTGTTTAACTTCTGGTTGGTTTTATTAAAAGAACCTTCCTAAACCTACCCTGAAGCTTAACTTTATTCAATCAGTGATACAGAACTCCAGAAGAAAAGGTGACATCCACCAAGTACAAAGGGGAGAAAAAAAAGGGATTTTTATTTACAGCTTCTACTCTCAAAAGCTCAAAGAGCTGACTCTACTCAGTATCCCAATAAATGAATCCAGAAAAACCTTTGTACAGAATTAAGGACACACGATACTGATGGCTTTTCAGGATGCTGAATTCAGCAAAACTCCAACTTCCCAATCCAGGGGATACAAAAAGTTACAAGTTTCTAATTCAGGAGATTCCCAGAATATATTTGCACTGGCAAAGGGGCACACGAGGCTTTTTGCCATGGAGATTTATCCATAAATATCTGGGAAATTCCAGCAGGTAAGTGGAACAGCTGGATGAGATCCCAAGGAAGGAAAGGGGGAGAGGAAAACAAAGAGGTTGGAGAAGCTCAGGGCTGTAGGAGAAGCTCCAGCAAGGCTTTGGCACCCCCAGTGCTCCCAGTATCTTCTGGCATCATCCCTTAAGGGCTTTTTAAAATTATTATTATTATTATTTGCTGCTTTCTTTAAACACAAGAGCAGCATTTTTCCCATGTAGTTTTGAAGTCTATTTCATTGTATCCAGCATGGAAGCCTGAGTGTGGAATACTCCAGCCCTGAGGCACAGCCAGGAATCACAGCCAGGACAGGAGCAGTCATCTCATCTCCTTCTCCAGCACTGCCTCCCACCCCCTGCCCCAGCATCCAGGGAAAACACAGCCAGGGAGCTCAGAGACATTTTCTTCAGGTCTGTTCTCCTATTCCAGCTGGGGATTTTCACCCAGGGTATTTCTCATCTGCTCACTTCAGTGCTTCTGTGAAGGGACACACAATTCCCTCCCTCTGCTCAGGACCAGGTGTTAAATCCTCTGGATTTCTGGCCTCCCCCTCCAAAGGAGCAGGAGCTTGGATCTCCTCCTCTTCCCAAAATGTCAGCAGCTACACAAAGCAAAAGGCCAATTCCAAGCCCTCAGGATTTGCCATTCCTGGCTGGTCAAGGTCAGGGTAAAACCTTCACTGGATGTAGGCAAGGGCAGAAGAGATTTTGGGAAGCCACCTCAACATCCCGGCAGATCTTTTTATAACTCCCTCTTTACAGCTTCTGGATCCATCCTAATAAAAGGATTTGCTAGATCAGTGCCTCAATCCAAACTGAGGATTTTTGGGCTCCTTTTACTGAAAAAATAAAGTAATTCAAGATAAATCAGGAGTGTTGATTGTGGCCCAGCCCTTTTCCATAAAATCCAGTATTTCAGCGCTGCATACCTAGAGGATTTCCTTGGATTAAATCCCTGCATGCAGGATCAGTTTGTGTGGGATGTAGCATGGAAATGCCACTCTCCAGGTGGCAAAATCTGAATCTCCTAAAACTGGGTTGAACATCTTGGTCTGTGGTACTTGACCAAAAACTGCAGAAAGGCTGCAGGTTATTTTTAAGCTGGAAAAAAATACCCCTAAGTAAAATCCTTTCTATAGGAGGCCATCATCATAAATTATGCCTCTGCACTAAAAGATTTATTAAATTTTCATTCATGGAAAGAGGCATCAAACACCATGACAAACAACTGAGTTTGTGCTGAAAAAGTGGAACAAAAGGGAACTCATAAAATCCTTTCCACATCCCTGTTTACACACGAGTGGGAAGAAATGCAGCACCACCACCACTTTCACATGGCACCTCCTCTTTGTGCTGAAGAAATGCTTCCAAAGCAGCATTGCCCAATTCCTGCTGCCCAATAAATGCCAAAATCTGGGAACAAAACCCCACAGAGGCTCCCCACAACCCCACCAGGATTTATATTCTCATATATACAGGCAGGAGGGAAGGAAAGCAGAGGAAAGAGTTTATTTGCTACGTGCAAAGCACATTCATGGCAACAAAACACCAGAAACTAAAGGGGTTTGTGGGACTTTTGTTTGGGTTTTTTGACTGCTTGTAAGTATCAGCTTAAAAGAGAGGGGTTTGGGCTGTTTTGCAGAAAAAATTCCTGCTTTCACTTTTTAAATCTAATGAAGATTTTTATCCAGGCTGTGATAGGGAAAGAAAAATAATCAGGACAGCCTCTTGCTCCCAGCACACACACTGATCCTCTTCTGAACAAACACACAAAGGCTGCATTTTCTCATCACTGAATTTGATTTCCCTGTCTCCTACTTCTCAAAACTCAAATTATTCTTTTACTGGAATAATGGAGGCCTGAGGAAAACCTGCAGAATTGAGTATTAGGGTCTGAGTCTGTAGGAACTGAGATGTAAATATGATCAGCATCTTTAGGGTGCCAACAACTTGGTGTTGGTGCTATCCCAGGATTATTTTTGTTAGAAAAGAGCTCCAAGGTCACCAAATCCAACCTGTGATGGATCCCCACCTTGTCACCAGCCCAGAGTGCCACATCCAGTTATTCCCTGGACACCTGCAGGGGTGGGGACCATGTCCCAGGAGCTCAGGTCAGCTCAGACTCTGTTTGTTTACTCCAGCTCCTCCAACAAAGCACAGAATGACAAAATTATCTTCTAACAGCTGTCACTAAAGCCAAGGAAGAGCTGGCACTGCTGAGCTGTCCCTGAGCTGATTTCAGAGGAAGATTTCCCTGCAAAACCATCCCAAAGCCTCACTTCAAACTTCCAACCTTGCACCCAAGCAGGCTGTGAAGCCTCAAAACGTGGAGAGGATGGCACAGAAACCACTCAGCTGAACTCTGCTCCATCCCACAGCAAAGGCACTCCTTGGGGTGCTCCATGGCACATTCAATCCTGCACAGATCCACAAACCCAGGGATAGCTACCCTGCAGCAGCTGATGGGCCAGAGCCCAGCTGCAGGAGAGCAGGAGGAGCTGCCCCTGCAGGAATTGCTGCTGGGGAGGCAAAACCCATCCAATACACCCTGAAATGTAACTGCAGCAAGCAATTAAAAGGCATAATTAACTTAACTGACCAGCCAGGAGCTTGTCTATAGAGACACCAGAAGGGAAAATGCTCCCAGCATCCAGAAGTGCTTCAAATATTCCCTTAAAAGAGAGGGAAAAGAGGAAAAGAAACAAATGTTTCTTTCTGAAAATCATCTCATTTTGCTACTTCTAGAAAAGTCAAACCTAGGAATAGATGGAGCAATTCTCTCTGCAGTTCATTGCATGGAGTTGTCATGTGAAAATGATCTTTTGTTGTTATGTTAGTGAGAAGTGACATCTCAGACCTCTCCAGAAGGATAATTTATAAAGATATTAACCTGTTTTCACATCCTGCAGGGGTTAGGGATGGAGAAAACACCGTGTGAAGAAGCCTAATTGGGACACTGAAGTGATCCCAAATCCTTTCTGCAAATATAAAGGTGCTGCTTGCCAAGAAATACTTAAATTGAAAGTATAGACTGAAAAAAAATATTTAAATTTAAAATTATTGAAATTCTACATAAAAGGGAAGATACAATTCGAGTTGGACTCCACTGGACCCTGCTCAGCCTCATAACAGCATCCACCATCCAGTTTTCTGCTGGTGTCCCTTAAAACTAAAAGTGGATGAGCAGACAACAGTTTTTCCATGGAAAAGGAAAGTGCAGCTGGGAAAAAACTTGTAAGCAAACAGAAGAGTTTTATTAGTTAGCAAGAAAGTCTTCTGGCTGGCTGCTCCTCAACAGGAAAACCCTGGAAATTAAAGTTTCATGGACATAATGAAAATTTTCTGTCAGCAGAGGAAAAGCTCTCAGATCTGGCATTTTCCTGTGTGAAAAATGAGGGTTCTTCCAACATACAGAACATTTAAGATCCAAACCACCACATCCCTCCACTGGGAGTGCAGGTGACAAATCAACCCTGCTTTAATTGAAGAGCAAGGCTGGAGCCTATGAAGTGCAATGTTCCACAGGAAATAATTACACAGCTTTTTAAAAAAAAAAAAACAAAAAACCAAGGCCATGAGGTGAGTTTTGGCAGCCCAGAGGAAGCAATAACACACTGGGGTTGTATCACTCACCCCAATCAAACCAGGGGTTTTCATGTCCCTGCTATTTCCTCACTTTGGCTGATTTAAGCTGCCAACTAAGTGACCTTCTTATGTTTCTCCAAAGAAGATATTAAAAAAAAAAAAAAAAAAAAAAAAAAGCCTGTGTATCTCAGCTTTTCACTGAATTCATGCATTTTTGGAGTAATCCTGAATGATCCTGTCAGCACTTCAGCCAACCACAAAAGTCAATCAACTTAAAGATGGGTTGTGCAACTTCCTTGGATTCAAAAACTTCCCTAAACCCCAAAGTGCCTGTGCTGGAGGCTGGAGAAAATTCCCATCTGGACAGGAAAATGTAAAACCCTGAAGAACCACTCAGCTGCTCTGAAAAAAAAAAAAGATACATGGCTTCAAACACTGTTTTGAAGGGTTTTGTTCCCAAATCCTTGAGGCCAGGAGCATTTTGCATCCCTGCTCCCTCCTGCCATGGCCACTGAGCACACAACTGCCCCATGAGTTGCCTTTTTTTATTTTCTTTTCTGAGGCCAGGAAAAGCTTTTGCAGAATGAAGTACCCAGAAAGGGCTGCTGGAATGGCTGGATTTGTGAAACAGCTCCTAAATTCCAGCACCAACACAGGGCACTGGGGTGCTGGGCCTGGGAACATCCACCAGGAATGATGCTCTGGGTGGGAAATTGGGTGGTACAGAGCCAGGAAAGGCTGCAAGAGTTTGACATCAGGGACAACCCAGCAATGTATTCCTGAATTCCAGCAGCTCTAACCAAGCAAAGATGCAGCTCTTTGGGATATCAGGCAGAAAAAGGAATCCTGAAGGATGGGTTTTAATATCATGACATTTTCAAGCATGATTTTAGGTAAATATGTGCAACACCGAAGGTTTAAAGGTATCCTACAACAAATTCAGAGGTATCAGTCACAGTGAGGTTCAACATGTGCTCAGATTTTGTGCCTTGTGGGACAAGGCACAAAAGGACTCCAGGAATTTCATGTGCACACTGCATTTACTGCCTGGTTCCACTTGGAACTGCAGCTAAACAACTATTTGCATACAAGTGAGAAGTGTTAAGTTTTGAATGCAGCTCTGGACCTCATTTGCTCAGTGACTCATTTTCCTTCTCCCAGTTACAGAAACATGGAAAAGAATTCCTGCAAAAGTGACCAACCCCCCAAACTCTGGGGTGAAGGGCAGCTTCAGTAACCATTAACATCCAGCCTTGTACAGGCAATTTAAATAAGCAGGCTGCCTGTGTTGAATTTATCTAACAAAAACATCTCTGAAATCAAGAGAAATGTTCAACTTTAGATATAAATAATTTTACTTTCTGGGTAAGCAAGATGCTGTTGTGTATATTTAGTCTGGTTTTATCTGATGGAGTGCTTATTTTATTTACTATTCTTAGAGCACTTTTAAACAAAACGTTGGCTTTGTTTCTCATTCTTAAGAGGAGCTTTGCTCATGACAGAGAAATCTCCTGCTTTTCCCCAGAAAGGATTTTCTCTGGCACATAAAATTCCCCGAGCCCTTCCAACCTAAGGTGAGCCCCAGGATTAATACTGATCTGAAAGCTGTATACACTCACAAAATTACACATGCAAAGTCAGTTTTCCATGGAAAACTTTAGGGTTTTTTTTTTTTTGCTAAAGTGCAGCAAAGCCCAGAAATCCAGACTTTCCTAAATCCCAGATATCACTGAGGAAACCAACCCAGTTCAGGTGGAGGCTTTGAAGTTTGAGGTCTGCAGGGAGCAGCCGCTTCCCCTGAGCTCAGAGAGGATTCAGAGCTCAGAAAGGAAACCAGAACAGCAAAGAATGACACATCCAGGGGGTCACCACAGCTGGGGACCTGAGCTGGGGCTGGCTTGCAAGTTTGGAGCAGTGTCCTAAATACCAGTGGACAAATGGAGCCTCACAGCAGCACCCAGTGAAATAAAGCACCAAAGCACCTTTGGGTGCAGCTTGAACCAACTACAAACCACCTCTGCTGGAGGTGAGGGAAATGGGAACTGAGCTAAAGCTGTACTACCCATTAGCTTTCCTTTGTCACCCAAGACTTTATTCACTTAATGACTGAATAAAGCTAATTTAAGACCACTTAGCTAATCATAATCCACTGCTGCTCTATTAAAACACCCCAGCCCTCGGTGCATAAACCCAATCCCAAGGAGGATTTTGCCAGGCACGATTTAAACTTCCCAGTCTGTAAGAGCAGGAGCTGAGTGCTCCATATATAAATATACATTTCTCCCAGCACAGGGGGTGTTTGTTGTGCAGTTTGTAACCATATATCGCCATGGCTGCAGCCCAGAGGGAGGGGACCCGGCTGCAGCTGCTCAGCCAACGTGCCCTGGCTCCAAGGGCATCTGCTGCTAAAACACCACAGCCCCGGGATCAGATGGCTCCAAGCATTCCTGCCCCTACCCAAAGGAGTTAAGAGCTTCCAAGTGCAGAGAAAATGCAGCATTTCAGTCTCCAAGGCAGATGAAGAGAGCAGCTTGCCTGCTTTGGAAGGGCTGCTCCAGGCCAGCAGGGTTTAATGCTCCTGTAAATAAGCACGTGCTGTTTGCTGCATTTTTGAGATCAGGCTCAGCGCTGGAAACTCATGACTAAGGCTGCAATAACAAGCAGGAGCAGCAAGGACAAAGTCATTTTATAGCAGCTTCAATTTTTATTTTCTAAGGAATTATAGCCTTGTTAACAACAACAACAAGAATTTTCTCTTAGCACGCTACGTAAAAACACCAGACTGAGGGACTCATGTGGAATAGAAAAATCCTTGAGTACAGACAGTCTTGCCAAGAGCCACAAATGCATTCAAATGCTCAGTTCAGTGAGGAACAAATATCCCTGCACAGCCACTTCTGTGAGGTTCCCCTTTTGTGGCAATTTTTGTGTCTCTGTTCTCAGGCTTTAATATTCTTGTTCCCTTTTCTACTTCTGTACAACTCATTGTTCCTTCTTTCTGGATCCCAGACAGGATTTGACCAGTGACTCAAAGAGACAGAAGCAGAGCTCTAATTCAGCAGTTAAACTGATCTGGAGACACCACACAACCACTGGACAACTGTAACACATTTATGAAGCAGATACAGGAGGGAAAAGCCCACAGTAAACTTTCTGAATATTTGCCAGGGCAATGAGAAAGCCCAGAAACTGATCTAAAAAGAATGGAAAAGACCCCATCCACTAAAAATCTCTCAATTGAAGCTCTCAATCTCCAGACTCACCAGTAGATCCTTTAGCAGGACCTACAGAAAGAAAAAAAAAACAAAAACCCCAACACTTCTAGCAAAAATTAATGTTTAAAGCTCCGGGTCCCCTTCTTCTTTTGCAAGAATTGGATATCCAGCAAATCCCTGAAGTCCTTAATAACAGGGACAGGAAGGAGTAGAAACTAGGAGCTCTCCAAGCCACTGAGAGCTATTTCATACCTGCTGGTTTTGCAGACAAATCCACTTATTACACTTTTCCTGGGGCCTGTTCACAAGGGGCTGATTGTAAACAACTCTGCTGGAATGATACACCTGGAATAATTCACCCCCAGGAGTGGAAAACACAACAGGGAGAAACTCCAAAGGCCCTGCTGTGTTTTTTTTCTGCCATTTCCTTTCAGCTGGGGATATTAATGATGTAATTTTAGCAGGGCTGCCCCTCTGAGTGATGGTTAAAAATAGCACCCACACCCTCCACTGATGAAATGCATCCACTCCAGGCAGGGAAGTCGTGCAGCACAGCAAGTCCTCTCCTTCTTTTTTCCAGGGAGAGATAAAAGAACGAGGCAGAAAGCAAATGAAACATTAACCTTTTAGCTTAGCATTTCTGTGTACCCAAGAAAGAGAATTTACTTTAATCAGAAGCATTGTCTTGCATAATTACAGCCTGTGACTCCACAGCTTAAAAGAACAAGAGAAAATGAAATTAGAAATGAAAATTCAAAGCACCTAAACAATGCCAAAGTTGACTATTTGTCTCCTCTACTTGTGTGGCACCAAAGAACAGATCAACCATAAGGATCAGATCCACAATTCCATGGAATGCTGTAGGAAGTACAAAGGACTATGTTCGTATGGGTTTGGGGCAGTAGCACCCCTCAAACTTCTCCCAGTTCCCACTGTCTGCAATCCACAAATGAGATTTATGGGATTTCAGTCTCAGTTCACTCCCTAAAATCAATCCAAGAACAGCTGCAGATGCTTCCCTTCCCCAGCAGCTTCCCAAACTCTTCATCCAGGCCCCAGGATCAGGCTCTGCTCTGGCATTTTCCAGCATGTGCCGTTTATCAAAGCTACATTAAGCTGTCATTAAACACGAGAACACAACTTCCTTTAAACAACCCCAAAATAACTGAATTAATGGACACAATTCCACTGCTTTGACTCTTCTCTGATTTGTTCTTTCATATTATGGAATCATGGAATGGTTTGGGTGGGAAGGGACCTTAAAGCTCACCCAGTGCCATCCCTGCCATGGGCAGGGACAGCTTCCACTGCTCCAAGCCCTGTCCAGCCTGGCCTTGGACATTTCCAGGGATCCAGGGGCATCCACAGCTGCTCTGGGCACCTGTGCCAGGGCCTGCCCACCCTCAGAGCCAAGAATTCCTTGGAATATCCACTCCAAACTTCAGTTTGAAGCCATTCCCCCTTGTCCTGTCACTCCAGTTCCTGATGGAGAGCCCCTCTCCAGCTGCACTGCAGGCTGAACAGCCCCAGTTTCATTTATTTATTATTTTCAATTCCCAAACCACCCATTTCTCCAGTCCTACAGTATTTGGTGTCTTTCCCCTGCTGCAGTCTGATTCCTTCCAAAATCACAGCCTCCCGTGGCTGCAGAGAAAAGCCCCCAGTGAGAATTCTAATGCTGACATCAAAGGCAAGCAAGAAACCTCAGATTTATTTTAAATCCCCAGAAATTTGCAGGTCTGGACCCAAAAATCTGTGAGAGATGAGACCATTTTTCACTTGTATATTCAGATACCTCTAAAAACTCCAGCTACCCATTGAGAAAATTATTGCACTTTAAGCCTATTATCCTCAGCTTTTGGAGGCAAGAATCCATCTAAATGGAAAGGTAGATGGGAATGAAAAAGGTGCTTTGGAAAATGGGGGGATTTAGGAATAAACTGTTAAGGGAAGGAACATACACCAGCTAACAACTAACCAGCTGTAAAAGCTTCCTGAGCATGACATGCACCAGAAAATTGCCATTTAGTCATTAGTACAGTGGTGGCAGTATGTAAAATGGGCAGGGACGTGCTGGATTTCTAGGAATTCGTGTGAATCACTCCTATTTTCTCCTCTGAAGTGCCAATTTTGATCCAATTTCGTTTCAGGGCTACGTGGGCCTAGACAGGATAAGCAAGCCATTTATTTTAAATTCCTTCCTGAATTCTTGCATGTCCCTGGGTTTAAGATGGCAGCAAAAATGGGCTATTTGAGCAATTCCCAGATGTTCCCTGACCATTTCTCACCTCCCCCTCTCAATGTGCAGGCAGCACACTCAGCAATGCCCAGCCCCACTGATCCATTCCTCTCCAGGTTGCAGCAGGAATTTGCCAGGAGGCAAAAATTCTGCAGTTAAAATGCACCTTCTTGAGGTTGTTTTGTTCAGTCTTGAATTACATATTTGTTATCCTTCAGCGATTTCTTAAATTTCAAATTTCACCTCCTGCCTTTAATTAAAGATTTTCAGTAAAAATCCAGGTTTAAGCATTAGTTCCACCACAGGAAAAGCTCTCCCAACACCTTTTTTCTGCCTCAGAAGATGGGCTGTATGAAGCCATTACCATTAAGATCTGAGAAAAAACTGTTTTTCACCATTTATTGTGATTTTAATTAAAAGCTGAAGTTGCTTTGTTGTTTCCATTATGGGGAGAAGGTCGTGTTGCTGCTTCCAGAGCTGTTGAGGTAATGACCATTAATTTCACCTGAATTAACAGCTCCTGTGCCACTGAAGGCATTTCCAGGACTCCAAATATATGGAAATGGGAAAATCCTTCTAGGAATGCACATTCTATGTGTGGCCTCCTGAGAGAGCCATGGAAAAAGGCAAATAATATAAAATATGAGCTTAAACCTCACAGTAGATATTGGTGATTACACTGTCCTTATCCAAGATTAGGAACGTGCCTGAGGATTGCATTACAGAGAGGTAAAAATCCTTGGCAGAGCTGGATTTACCAGCATCCTATTCTTAGAATTTAAAATTTTCTCAGTAGCTTGAATAAATTAACTCTAAACAAAAGTGTCATCCAACTCCCACTGAAGCCAAACTGAATGGACTACTCCAAATTAAGTGTTCTTTGTCAAATCCTATTGTAGCAGGAAACTGCTCATTTCCTAATGCTTAATAAGGAGATTGTATTGCCCAGCACACAATCTTTATTTAACACAGGGATAAATAAAAGCAAGATAGGGCTCTGAGTGACCTGGGCTGGTGGAAGGTGGCAGGGGTAGAATGAGATGAGCTTTAAGGTCTCCTCCAACACAAATTCTGGGATTTGATGGATTACCAAGGAGCAAAACAAAGCCTTATTTCCCAGAGCTCCAGGCTGTACCTCAGCTCTTCTCACTTCTCCTGGAGGAAGCATGAATGAGTCTCTTCTGTGCAGACACCACTGTAAATAAAATCTCTAAATAGCTTTGTCAAATTTGAATGAAGTTAATCAACAGGCTCAGCAGTTAATTAGGTAGGGACCAACATCTGCCCAAGCAGAGTGATTCCACCTCCTTAACTGAGGAAAACCAGGCAGGGAGTCCAAACAAGACCAAAGTTAGAGAATCACTCAGCAGCTTCAGGATAAGGCCCTCAGGTTAAATGCTTGATATCCATCATTTCAGGGGGATATGGGATCAAGGCAGGTGGTGCAGACACAACTAAAAGTGTGTGGAAATTTCAGAAGAAATGAAAGCATGCTCTGTGATATGACCTCAAAAAGTGCCACTGGTGAACACACACAGCATCACTTCCCACTGCAGCCCCTGGGATCCCTCCCTGTGGAGCACAAAGGGAAGGAATGGGGGCCATGGATTCCAAACCTCAGCCAGGAGCATTTCCACGTTTGCACAAAAGGTTGTGACAGCTGTTGCAGGAGCAGGCAGCCAGGAGCCACCTTCCCATCCAGTCAGGAGTGTCCCTGCTCCTTTCCATCCTATCAGAGCAATCCCAGATCTCTCCTGACAAGGCTCACTACAGGGAAAAGGAGGCAAGGAGGGTGACAAAGAAATCCTGATTCCAACCTCCAGAGAGGGTAAGAGTTAACTTAGAAACAGCTGACAACATCAATTTGCCCCAGCAGTGAGGAGCTCCACTCCCAGCTCTACAACACCCCACTCACCCTGGCTTTGGGGACACAAAATGGGCTTCTGGAAGCAGAGGACAACTGAATTAGCAGTAAAAACTTGAGGTGAAATGCAGCATTTCTGTTGTTTTTTTACCCCCTAAACTTGAGTATTGCCTTTATTGCAAAATCAAACCTCCAGCCTGAACTGAACCCCCAACATTAGCTTGAGCAACGTGATTTATGCATCATCAAAAAATCCCTTACCATACAATAATCTTCTAACACGGGGGGAAATACACAACATCAAAACATGTTCTTTTGGAGCACTCTGATCCTTGGGTTTGACTCCTAGAATTCACCCTAAATACTTGATACTCCTCAAACAACTCGTGTGGCAGAGGCAGAAGGTCAGGAATGCTGTGCCTGGTGTGTGATCTCAGCCTACATTGCTCAAGTTTAGAAGCAGAGCTCTCCCTTCAGAGGGGAAAATGAACGAGGACGTACACAAACAGCTGAAAAATTATATACAGTTGGGAGAGGGAGATTTTTCCTGAAGGATTATCATAGCCTAAATATTTCTTTAAGCCCTACCCTACCAGTAGCTGACCCAATATTGGTGGAGATGATGCAGTTACTTAAAAATAGAATAATCCAGCTGCACAACTGATGCAGAACAAGGCGGTCTCGAGTCTGGACCTGAACAAAATAGATTTTTTTTTTCCCTCTCCCTGTATTTTCTGCCTGCCTTCAGCAGACTGGTGTCAAACATTTCAAGAGGAAAAGGCTCTCAATCGCCATTAAACTGGGAGAACTCCTGCAGCCTGGTTTCTTATGGAAAAAAAAAGGAGTCAAGGAAGTGGAGAGGGAAAGAAAAAAAAAAAAAAAAGGTGCAAGACCGTACAAACACATTTTGCCAAGGAAAACAGAGCGGCAAAAATAGTGGTGAGAAGTTCTGGGAGGCTGACATCACACATTGCTGCTAACCATTGTCATGAAATAATTCACATCCCAACCTTTGCTGCACATGGCAACCACCACAACCCATCTCCAACCCATCCCACCTGGGCCCAGCAGCAGCACTGCCAACAGGGACAGCCTCACATCCTAATGCTGACTGGAAATTAAATCAATTTATTCCTCAGATGCATTTAGAGCTGGTTTTCCTTCACGCCCATGGATTTTTATCCAGTCAGCCACGTGCTATTCCATGGATTTATCCAAGTCTGGGGCACAGCAAGGCTTTGCAGGGCCTCGTGTGAGGACTCAGAGTATCCCCTCAATTAAGCAATTGCTTTTCCTGTGCTCAGCAGAACTAAATGGAGAGGAGATTGTAGAATAAAACCTCCTGCCCCCATTTTCCAACTCAGAGCTTTACTCCTCTCTCTCCAGAAGCAGTTTGTGCCTATCCTTGGATCCTGTGTTGCAAGAATTATGATTCAGCTTCACTCTAGCAGGATCAGATTTCAACAGTTGCCTCATTTGAAACCAGCCTGGCGTGGAGACAATTTGGAGGGTTTTGTGTGGCAACAGAGGAAAGGCAAGATAAATATACAGGAAACACAAAAATAGGAGAGTTTCTGTCACTTTGCAGAAAATGAGACTTGTTCAGTTGAGGAAATCATTGTCCAGGCTGCTCTGGGGAGGGACAAGGGGAGTGCCACCTGAAAAAAGTCAGAGCAGGGATGAGCAACTTCTAAACCTCCAGAGCAAAGAGATGAGCAACTTCTAAACCTCCAGAGAAGGGATGAACAACTTCTAAACCTCCAGAGCAGGGATGAACAACTTCTAAACCTCCAGAGCAAAGAGATGAGCAACTTCTAAACCTCCAGAGCAGGAAACTTCACCCAGAGGCTGTGAGAAATCAGCATTTTACTCAGCACTGAGAGCAGTGACAGGATGAAGCCTGCACAGTCTCTCTCCTGGGATGTTTATAAGTTATCTTCTCTTTATTATAAAGATGCTTTTGTTCTGCATTTCAACATCTGGTCTAATGCACTTCATTCCTCTGTGTTTTTGGAAAATATGCTGTGGTCACTGAGCATTTTTAATACATTGCTAAAATATGTCACATGCAGAGAGCAGGGCTTGTCTCCACTGCTATCCACCTAATGGCCAAATCCTTGGAATCTTACAGTAAAAGAGTAATTAACAACATCTCTGGAGCATGGAAAATTCCTATTGCTTTTTTTTGAACAAATAAAAGTAAGCTGATTTTTTCAGTCAGCTGTGATAACCAATAACTACTCTCTTTTGGGAATTACCCCATCCACAGGCTTGTTAAAAATTAGCTGTGTGCACAGGGCTTCCCATGGGTCACATAGCTCCTCCTGAACTTTGGAATAAAAATGGAATTTCCTGAATTTCCCTTTGCTACCAGCAGAGGATTGCCTGCAAAACAAAATAGCAAAAAACAATTTTAATTCGTGACTTTGTTTAACCACCTTGCTGCTGGGAAAGGCTCAGGAGACAAAAAAAAAAAAATTGCCCAACCTTTATTTGAATTTGTTTTGTTCAAATGGTGTTAAAACCATTATTAAAACCTGACTACATTCTTGGAACAGTGGGAAGAGGGACAGAAAGCAACACATCCCTCTTGGAATTTGAATTATATGTAACCCAAGAATCTGTGTGTTTATCTCTGTTCTGCTTGACCAGAGAGATGTGTCAGTGCCTCAGTACCTGTGAACAAACCTGACTGCAGCTTCCAGCACAACTGCAGCCAGACCCTGAGGACAGGGAAAGCCTCCACTTCCCAAAGTTACCTCCAGTTAAAACAACTCCACATCTGTGGAAACAGCCCTACATCACTGGTCAAAATAGGAATAAAAAGCACAATTCACAGAGCACGTTACAGTTGCTGCATTTCACGAGAGTTCCAAAACCTTCTATCAGAATCCATCTGTGTTTCTTATCTCAACTTGCACAGGGCAAATTTTAAAATTTTATTTTATAAAAGAAAAGCCCAGATAGAGCACAGATGCCCAAAATATTTATGTCAGCAGGTACAGAACTTCTCAGTGCCACACCTTTCACCTTGAAGCAACATCCACCTGGTTTATCCCATTTTACCACTGATATGTACACAGGGACAAAGGGGTTCAGCCAGGAGAAACAGCAGGAAAAAACTGGGGAATTTTGATAAAAAACCAAGAGTTTGCTGGTCACTTGGATACTGCAGCATGGATCCAGCACCTGGGCTAGTGGAAGGTGTCCCTGCCCATGGAATTAAGACAATCTTTAAGGTCCTGTCCAATCCAAATCATTCCATAATTTATGAATTAATGCCTGACAGTGCTCCCACAGCGAGCTGGGCCCCTGAGGTAAAAGCAAAGGTCTGTGCACTTCTCAGGCTGACACTCCTGATATAAATTCATTTCCTGGGGCAGCACAATTCTGGTGAGATTATTCCCAGGTATCTGACAAGTCTGTGCACGAAGCTGTACCAACATTCCCAGCTACCACTTCCAAGAGCACACACACTGCCACTGAGAGCATCCAGCAAAATGCTCCTCTCTTCCTGCCTCCTTCCCATGGAGAAACTCAAATATTTGATGCCAAAAGTGGTGGATTAAGGAAAACACAATCACTGAGAGCTTTCAAATCCAAGCTACTACAACCCCAGCCACTGTTCAGATGTGGAGAGTAAATTAAATTACTGACATTTCTCCAAATCGGGATTAAAACATTCCCTGGGTTAATACAAACTGTGTCTAATCCAGCTAAGCACAACAAATACAGCACCTTTCTCATTTTTCTTTTCTTTCTCATGTTTCAGCTCCAGCCTTTTTAACTGAAACACTTCCAGCTCCAGGGCTTTGCCAGGAGAGGAATGATGACCTTGGGCAGCTCGTTTCTTCTGGGGAGAAATCCTGTCCTGTCAAGCTGTCTGAAACCAGGCTCACTAAAAAAATAACAGCATGAAGATCAAGCACATCCCGTGCTTTCATGTCAATTTTATGTGCTCCAGGTTAAAAAGTTGCTGGGTCCTGGTAAATTAGGAGCTGTGTTTGCCATGAAAATGAGGAATATAAGTCAGGAACAGTGAATTCAGGTGGCAAATAATCCTAAATTGCACTCCAAGCTGAAGAAACAGAACCCCAAGACAGATCATCAAATATCAAGGAGAATTCAACCCTGCTGGTGAAGCAGAATTTCAGTATTTGTTCCGTACCCCCTTTTCCCAACCATCACTGAGGCAATCTGTAAATTAAACTGAGCACCAGGCAGGTATTCTATAAGAGAAAAACAGATCAGAGCAAAACCTAATTAATTTTCACAGCGTACCATGACTAATCTTAGCATATATGGTACTGGAATAGCAATCACTGAGTACAAATGAAAACACTGTTGAACCCTGTCCTATTTTTAATCAGATGAAAGCCACAAACCCAGCCATGCTTCTGCTTAGTGCTGAGTTTTCTTCTACCCTGATGGTTTTTACAGCTGGAGAAATGGCAACTTGCAGCATTACAGTGCTGTAAAAAATGACTGCTCCTTACACTGCTGGGATTACAGTGCAGTGTGTCACTGGAAAGGAGGAAAGGCAACATTTCTTGGGACATGTAACCCTTCCTGAGCTGGATCAGATCCTCTGAGTGAAATTCTTCAATTTCTGTGGTATCAAAGTGTATTTGCAAAGTCCTGCAGGAAGCCAGTGGCAGGGAAGGAAACAGAATAAATTCCAAATTAAAAAATTTAGATGGTGCCTGATGATATTTTTAATGATATTTGAAGGCAGCATATGAAGGCAGATATTTCCCCTGATTAATTTTGCCCTACAGGGCTCACAAAAGCTGTTCTGCACAAAGAACAGTTCCCAGTTCAAAGACTATCCTCATTTACCAGTGATTTTTTTTTTTAATGCATTAAATAAAAACACTGTTAGCCAGATTTTAGCCTGGACATTTTCATATTTGCAATGAGAGCCTGGAGTGTGGAAATGGAACAATTAACCCTGATTTGCTAAGCTCAGTTTTTAGCCAGGTCAGCATGCAATATAGCATTACAAAAATCAGATTTATTTGGTAACAGAGAAAGGTGCAAGGTCTCTCTCCTATCTTCCTCTTCACTCAGTTTCCCACTTGGAAAAGCAAGAGAAAGGTGGAAGTGGCAGCCAAAGTGTTTAAATGCCTTTTCCCTTTGAGAAACACTCAACACCATATGCTTTATCCAAGAAATAATCTGCTGAGAGGTGGAATGTCCAAGACAGCCACTCTTGGAGAGTATTTCTTGAGAGCAAAGCTGATATTTCAAGGGAAGGTATCTCAAAGCACCTTCTTGCTCATTTCCCAATGGTAAATTCAGGATACTCCTCTCTCCCTGACACACAATTCCTACAAACCCTTCTGTGAGTTCCTTTGCCCAAGCCAACCCAGAAGTAAGGCAGGAAATCCCAGCCTCCAAGCCCAATGGAAACAAAGCTGAGCAGCAGCAAGGATCCGAGCTGGATCCCTGCTGGGAGCAGGCACAGCACAAGGACACACCTTTGGAGTGTTTCCCCGAGGGCCTCTTGGGCAGTGACTCCTCCATGGAATGTGTGGATGTGTGGAGCACGTTTTCCAAACTGTTACTGACGCTGTTGATGGGGGTCTCCGACCTTGGAGTGACCTGGAATGAAAAGGACAAAAATCCATTAAAACCAAAGGAGGGAGCACACAGACATCACACCTGCTCTGGAGTGAGGGATCCCCTGGGAAGGCATCCAGGAGAAGTTGGTTTCTCTTAAAACTGAAGGTGTTACTGCTGATATTCCCCAAGTAACAGTGCAGGGAAGTGGTTTCAGTCAGCAGCTATTCACTAACTGAGATTATCTTGGCTAATCTAAAAAGCTACTTACAGCATAATGCTTTTTTAAACAATAGTCACCCAGCAGTCAATTGGAGAGAGATTGCAAGACCTTTAACCTCTGCACACCACGGATTTTAACTTTTCCCCAAGAAAACTGGGGAAAAGGGCTCTTGGAAAATGTCATTTTTATGTTATGTCACTGTGCTGGTTTGGGGTGGGGTGGAGTCAGTTTTCTTCCCGGTAGCTGCTGTGAGGCTGGTTTGGATTTGTGCTGGAAGCTGTGGAGAACTCAGGGATGTTTTGGTCACTGCTGAGCAGAGCTGACACTTTTTGGGTCCTCAGCCCAGCCCACCAGCACAGAGGGATGGGACACAGGGGTTTGGGATGGGACACAGGGGTTTGGGAGGGGACACAGGGGTTTGGGAGGGGACACAGGGGTTTGGGAGGGGACACAGGGCTTTGGGAGGGGGGGGACACAACTGATCCAAGGGATATTCCAGGCCTGTGACATCATGCTCAGTATGGAAAGCTGGGGGAAGAAGGCAGCAGGGAACATTCAGTGACCCCAATACTCTCCCCCTGTCACCACAGCCCATGAGATTCCCTGGGATGGCCAAATCCTGGGAATTGATTCCCCTGCTTTGCTTGCACATGTGGCTTTTGTTTTCCCAGCTAAACTGTCTTGATCTTCAGGCAGGAGTTCCCTCTGTTTCACTCTGCCCACTCTCTCCTCACCCCAATGCCAGGGGAGCAGGAAGTGGCTCCATGGGGCCCCATTACCTCTCCAGGGATGAGACTCAAGGCATTCCCAAGAATTTCCACAATAGATTGCAAGAAAAATTCTTAGCAAGACCCCGATTTTCTTGTCTTTGCCATTTAATAACCTGTCATGATCATATTTCAATGGAAACTAACGATGCCCAAGCAGAAGGCCGAAGCACCAAAACAAAAAAGGGTTCAAGAACCTTGGAGAGGGAAAGATGCTTTAAAGAGGGAGTTCAGACCAACAAAAACACTCCCAGAAACTACTCAGAGTAACTGTGTGCCTTGAAATTCAATTGTTACATCTGGAATCAACCTGAACTGCTGGTAGGGAGAGCTGCAANCTTTGGGAGGGGACACAGGGCTTTGGGAGGGGACACAGGGCTTTGGGAGGGGACACAGGGCTTTGGGAGGGGGGGGACACAACTGATCCAAGGGATATTCCAGGCCTGTGACATCATGCTCAGTATGGAAAGCTGGGGGAAGAAGGCAGCAGGGAACATTCAGTGACCCCAATACTCTCCTCCTGTCACCACAGCCCATGAGATTCCCTGGGATGGCCAAATCCTGGGAATTGATTCCCCTGCTTTGCTTGCACGTGTGGCTTTTGTTTTCCCAGCTAAACTGTCTTGATCTTCAGGCAGGAGTTCCCTCTGTTTCACTCTGCCCACTCTCTCCTCACCCCAATGCCAGGGGAGCAGGAAGTGGCTCCATGGGGCCCCATTACCTCTCCAGGGATGAGACTCAAGGCATTCCCAAGAATTTCCACAATAGATTGCAAGAAAAATTCTTAGCAAGACCCCGATTTTCTTGTCTTTGCCATTTAATAACCTGTCATGATCATATTTCAATGGAAACTAACGATGCCCAAGCAGAAGGCCGAAGCACCAAAACAAAAAAGGGTTCAAGAACCTTGGAGAGGGAAAGATGCTTTAAAGAGGGAGTTCAGACCAACAAAAACACTCCCAGAAACTACTCAGAGTAACTGTGTGCCTTGAAATTCAATTGTTACATCTGGAATCAACCTGAACTGCTGGTAGGGAGAGCTGCAATTAGAATCCCACATGGATTTTAGCCTGGCACAAACCACAGGAGGAAACGTGCACCTTGCCATGACAAAATGAGCCTTCCTCCACTCAGGGTAACTCAAACCCAGCAGCTCCAGGTCCCTGGAAGGGAAAAGGCTCCCTCAGACCCTGCTAACCTGACACAGTGCCCTGGGCTGGGACAATTCCTGCTGAAAACAATACTTTGCACACCCTCCCGTGCCATGTGGCCGTCAGTCAGCACACACAATGCGAGGCAGAAATAGCACAGCCCCACTCCATACAATCACCTATTGTAAGCTCCATTTTAAGGCTGACATTTATAGATTTATACACACTTTAAGGCAGTAGAACAAGTGAAAGGCTCTGTATACTTGACATCCATAAAAAAAGCTTCGCTGTGTAAGGAAATCAATCCAGAATGGCAGATGAAAGGAAAAAAGAGGATTACAGGTAGCTGCTTTCCTTTTCAGCACTACTTCTTGACAAGAAAAAAGAAGTTTATTTTCTATATATGAATGCAAAAGTATTATATTTATCTAATTATACACTATTTCCTCAGCACAGCTTCCCACCAATAACAAAACTTAACACCAAGCTTTCCCTTAGACCAACCATTAAACTCCCAGCTTGGTGGGAGGGTGGGGAAAAGTTTAAATTCCCTTTACCCAAGTCAGTTTTTAGCTGAGCTTATCTCACACAGCCTCTCTCCTGGAGCTCATTAAACTCTCCCTCCAGCCCAGGGCTGCTGGAAGGAAGTTCCAGAGGGCTGACCCCATCCTCCTGGCAAAGGGACAGAGCAGAGGAGCAAGCTGGGAAAGGAGCTGCCTTATCCTGGACAGCCAGGTGGCAAATCTTCGGAATAATCAGGAATATAAACACTCAGAATGATTGGAGCTGAGTAAGAGCAGCCACTCAGCTCCACAAAACCTCTGAACAAGCAGTTTGTTACAATTTATTGCCTCTTATCTTGTATTCCCTCCTCTCCACTCTCCTTACAACGAGCATCGCGTGCAGCTCATAATTTGCATTTTGTTTATACATAACCTCCATTTTTTTTTTTCCATAAAGATTTAATTTTCCTAGACTTGCTAAGGATTAATTTAGCCCATATGTCTTGTCTGCCTGAGCTCATCCTATCTGATCCCCTCGCACATCAAAGCGGCTCCAAATTGGCCTAGAAAAATCACAAAGCTCTGATTAGTTCCAAATGGAGCACTTTGTTAGGGAGCTGAATGGTGGTAGAACCACTGAATCCCACTGCTTAAAGCTCCCAGTCCAAATTCTCAAATCATTTTTTCCACTGATTTAAACATCACGATACTGCAACGGTTTGGATTTGGTTAGGGAAAGTGAAGTCATGAAAAGCGGTTTGCAAATCAAAGTTTCGGTTTCAAAATAGTAACAGCTTTTTTTTTATCCTTTTTTATTTTAAACTTGATGCAAAGCCAAACAGAGGAACAATAACCCATCAGCTCAGAACTGTTATAAATTGTTAGATCTTGTCCTGGGAGGGTTGGGAGAAACGCTGGGAAAAGCTTTCCAGGAAAGACCTGTCCAAATTCAGCTGCAGGAATTCAGCATCAGGAAAATTCGGGAAGGAGAGTTCTCCCCATCTGAAATCCCTGCTTTGGGCTCAGCACAAACAGCTACTCAGGAGAAAGTGGATTTGGAATAAAGAACAAGGCATTCCAGGGAGATAAAGGTTCAGGGAAGCAGGGAGCAAATTGCTTTGGACCTTTTAGGAGCTGTAACATCTCTGGAAAAGCCAAGGTGCCATTAAGGAATAAACATCTGCAGCTCCAGAACTGTGCAGGGCTTGTTTTCTGAGGCAGTAACAGGCCACAGAGAAGATGGATAAGTTGGCATCACAGGAACCAGGAATGTTCAGGCCATACATCATAACAAACCACAGGAGTGACATTTTATAAATGCAGGAAAAAAACTCCATGAATCACTCAAGGTCTAAGAAAAAGCAGCATTAGAGACCTTTGAATAAAAAACTGCATTTTTCTACAGAAATTACTTGAGAACATCAGCAGAAACAGTTCACAAAGAACAACCAAAACTAGCAGCAAGCCCAGAGTTAAACATTCTGCCTGATTTCACCCCAGCACAGCATTTCCTGAGGGCCAGGGAGAAGGAAAATCCTCTGATGCACCTCTCCATAGTTTCACTGCACTGTTCAGGAATTCCTTCCACACCACAGTGGCCCGAAGGCTCCTTCAACGCCTCTAAAAGCTGCAAGTGGGTGGAGAAAAGATCCTTGAAACTATTTTTACTCCACTTTAATGTTGCATCTTTGATTGGAGCAAGCTGGTCTGGAGGAAGGTGTTCCTGCCCAGGGCAGGGGTTGGAATGGGATGAGCTTTAAGGCCTCTCCCAACCTTGATGATCCTGGGATGCTTTGATCTGCTCCCTCCACTGCAGAGCATCTGCCTCACAGATGGACTTCTGATTTTCCAGATGCAAACCCTGCTGTCTCCTGCATTTCAAGTGAAAGCCAGAATTGAAAATAACAAAGGAAGTTGATCACTGCTTGGTGACTGAGGCTCAGGGTGAATTCCTCTCTGCCTCGTTCTCCACTGTAACGATGACAGGACTCAGAACTGCTATCAGCTACTGAGAAGTGGATCCTTCCCAACACAGATTATTTAGGGGATCACTAAATGCTGCCCTGGAGTCTTCCACCCCCAGGAGTTACCAGGAAGAGAAACAATTGCTTTGACTCAGGGCTTGGTGATGAACAGAAGGGAACAGAATTCATTGCTAGAAATTTGCCATTATCACATTTTTCCCATTTTCACCTGTCATCATCCAAACCCAACCTTTTTTTTTTTCCCCAGAGTGCAGTGATAGGTTGGCATTGATGATTAATTCTAGTTAACTCTGTGATTTCCTGATCCTAACAGGCTCAGATCTTCTTGGGACAGCAAAAGCAGCTCTAGAAAGCTCCCCTGAGCTCTCAATCCATGAAAAAGCACACAGGGAAATAAACACAGGTATTCCCAGAGGTGGTGCTGCTCCTTCACTGCTGCCTGATGTGGCTCTGTCCCAGCCAGTGGGAGTCACTATGGAAAATGGGAAATCTGGGAAGCTGGGTAACTGTTAGCTTTGCTAACACTGAATACAGCAAAGTCTTTCATAAAAATAACAGGACTGATAGGAGTCAAACTTAATGTGGTCAGAGTTTTACCAAAACAGCAATTATCTGTTCCTTTGAAAAATAAACAGAGCATAGAAAATACATGGTTTAATAGCAAAGTATTTGCTGACTTAGTTTGAAGTGGAGCCAAACACACTAAAAAAAAAATTAAAAAAATCAACAGAACCACTACCCAAAGCACCATGGACAGATGGAACAATGATACAGGATCTGGGGGAGCAAAATATGGATTTCTATACCTGGTTAGGTGAGAAATTTAGGTCATGTATTACACAGGAAAAGCAAACAATATGTAAGAGCAATGAGTGAGTTAAGTGAGGTCCTGGAGCTCCAAACCACACAAACACATTCTCCCATTGATCACACAGGAAAACTTTACCCTGTTTTCAACAATGGCCAATGATAAATTGAGAGTCCCACAGAGAAATGCCTCTGTCCATACTGGCTTTTGAATTCTCCTTTTAAAAAGGGTTTTTTAGCCATAAACTGCCCTCCAGGAGCAGGTAACGTGTATGAGTGAGCTCAGGAATTGGAACAGGGGGTAAAAACCACTCCACTCCTGTCCTGCCAGGTTCATATTACTGAGTATTAACAGCAGCTTCTTTGAGGTTAACACCAAGGTCTTGAACGTGGTGCAATCCTCTTGGCAACAATGCTCCAGGAGAAGTGGCAAGGATGTGGCCCCTGCAAGCCCAGGCTGACCCCCACCAAAGGGGCACACTCAGGTTTTTAAATAACTTAAATAAAAATGCATTGCTAGCACTCAGCTCTCAGTCTGACACCACGGGATTGCTCAGCAGGCTAAATCCAAGTCGGAGACAAGAGCAACTAAAGCAGGGATGTGGAATTCCAAATCCACTGAGACAAGCCCAGGAGGGGCAGGACTGAGCAAACACCTTCCCCTGGGTAATAACAAGGAATAATAACAGTGAAACCACTGCCTCAGGCACTAGTTCTGCATTCACTCACACATCCAAACACCTGAGTGTTCTCCCTCCAGAAGAAAAAAAATCCAACCTTCTCCTTTGGAGGATTCAGGCTCTTCCATGGGGATGTTTAAAAGGTGCTCACAAACACCCCCCACTTTCCACATACCCGGTGAAGTGCTCACCACTTAAATTTACACATATTTAGTTGCTTTGTTGGGCTGGGATGCGGATGCAGCTGGAAGTGTTTGGTTTGTGTTAAAATTCAGGGGGTTGCAAGAGTCAAAATAAGCTGTAAGAGGCAGGTGCCTCCACGTTCCAACAGCTACAAAATACACCTTTTCTCCTAGAGGAGGAACACAAAGGGTGAAGAGGCAATTCACAGGGAAATGGGATAATGGATAATAGATCAGATGGTTCTGTCCTGGGAGACTCTCTGGAATGAAATGAGGCATGTGGTACTTAAACACTGCAGGACAATCACACACCTGCTCCGAGGCTCCTCATGAATTCAGGAGAACAGATGGACCAAAATAAGGGGCTGGATTTTATGGACTCATTTCCACTTAAACCCCTTTGCTTAAAGAATTGTCAACACTGATAATAACAGGAACATAAATCTACCATAGAGGCACTGGATTCATCAAATCTGAATTTTACCAACCAATCATTCAAAGCACCTCCAAATCAAATCAAATCAAATCCCTGCTTCTCAGCAGAATTTGGAACAGACACTGCTGCTCTACACCCAGCACTGATGCACAAACGTGACCCTGTTCCTCACCTGATGCCACCAAAAGCCAACCACTCCTGTCTCTTCTGCAACAACTCCCAAAGAAATCACCTGACAGGTCACAAACCCACTGAATTCTATTTCTCCCTCCTTCCCCTACTCAACATTCACTCAAGTAATGGCTCAAGTGTAATAAAAGTTCTCAGAACCATGGGAGCACAGAAGGGACCTCAGACACCAGGTCCAACCATGATCACCACTGAACCACATCCCCAAGTGCCACATCCACACGTTTTCTGAGCACTTCACTGGATGGGGATTCCACCACTTCCCTGGCCAGCCCATTCCAAAGCCTGAACACCCTTGCAATTAAGAAATTTTTCCTAATATCCAGCCTAAACCTGCCCTGGGCCAGCCTGAGGTTGTTCCCTCTGCTCCTGTCCCTGTTCCTGTTCCCAGAGCCCGACCCCCTGGCTGTCCCCTCCTGGCAGGAGCTGTGCAGAGCCAGAAATTCCCCCTGATCCCCCTTTTCTCCAGGCCCTTTCCCAGCTCCCTCAGGATTCTCCAGCCCCTTCCCAGCTCCATTCCCTTCCCTGGACACCCTCCAGCCTCTCAATGTCCTTCTTTCTTCCACTCATGGTGATAAAAGAAGGCATTGGAGAAGAATTCACAACACACCTCAAAAGTGTTCACTTTCACTGTTTATCATCAGGACTTGGCAGGTCTGTAATTAAAATTAAGTCCTTGCTCTTAAGTAAGTGATCTGATTATTTCTGGATCATTTCAGCTATTCACAAAATCCCTGAAATTCTGTATTAGCCTGAACACCTGTTAAAATGTTTATCCCTCCCAATGCTGATTATTGGATAATTATCCCAATGGAATCAATGGGAAATTTCTGCTTCAGCAGGAGGCAAGAGCAAGGAATTTACAAGTTTGCTCATTACAAACTCCATACAAAGAAACATAGATCTGAACCATATCAACATCCTTTTGCTTGAATTAATACCCATTTCAAACCTCAGGAAGGAACAGCTTCCATTCAGCTGGCTCCAAGACTGAAGGCAAACTCCAGTGGAAGTGGGACAATGGTTCTTGTTTCCACAGATAAATTAGATCCAGCATTTCTATAATAAAATTCTGTGGGCTCTGACAAATCTTATCCATGTTTGTGGGATCTCCATCAGATCATGCACTGATTCCATCAAAACTGGTACAGTCCCAAAGATCCAACACCTTCCAAAAGGAATCTTCACCCCACAAGAAGGAGGCTCACTTTAATGCTGCTTCACTGACAACCAACAGTTACCAGGTAATTAGCAGAAAAAAGAGTAAATTTTAAAAGTGAAATGGAATGCACTCTTAAAACAAAAACTTCATTCAGCCAGTGCAAAAATAAATGGGAAAACAGTTCATGGAAAAAACATCATCATTATTAGTTCAACACACTTTTTTTTGGCTGCCCTGTCCCTGATGTTTGGGTGCAGGGTGCATTTCCCAAGCAAACTCGTTTAGGTTCCTAAATTCAAGTTCATCATCTAACATATGATTTGGTAAAATGAATTTTTTGCTAATTAATATTGTTCCTACCCAAGATCATTGTCTTCAAAGGATTCCTTTATATATAAAGTTAATTTCTGAAAACAATGCAGGTTTGAGAATGAACCATTTAATCACATTTCAAATGAAATCATAAGGAAGGAAAGAGCCAGAAGGGGAAGCATCACATGTTTTAAGTGGAATACCAAGAGGTGTGTGCAATCCACGTTGCCTGGAGTACCCAAAATTCTCAAAGGACATGCAAAAGACGTGCAGGGCTTGGCAATGTCACCAGCTGGAAGCTACAAGACTTGTCCCCCAAGCTCCTGAGGTTGGATTCATGTGGTTTGGAAAGTGAGATCATTCTGAGATAACTCCTGACACCAGTGAGTAAACACCTCTAACCCCAGCCAGCAACTGCTCTCAGTGTGGTCATCTGCTGAATCCATGAAATACCCTCAAAGAGGCTAAAAATTAAGTTGACCATAATTTACTCTATCCCTACAAATCTCAGAAAAAAAAAAAAGCCATAAAGGCAGCTGACATTTAATAGCTGCACTGCTGTCTCTGTGAGGGCTTGACGACTCAGTTTCACCCAGCAAGTAAGTGATGGTTTTTTATAACTCATCACTCCATTGGTGAAATAAAAATATCAGGATATTTCTCAATGGAGTTATGTCCATTCATGCTCCTGAGGCAAACAGTGCAGACAGGTGAAGGTGTTTGAAATGGATCCCTCAGAGCAACTCCACAGCTCCCAATCTACAGCCCTGAGTTCTTGGGAAGTTTTAGAGGAGCCTATGGAATTAGCATGAGTGAAAAATAGCACCTTATGCTATAAACTTGAAATAGCCATGGGTGCAGGATTTGGAAGCTGACAGGGCAGAACCCTGCTTCCCATTCACGAGATAGCAGCCCAACCCAGCCTCACACCCACAGGGTCACTGCCCTCCTTTCCCTTCAGCTGCAAACAAACTGCACTCAGGGGGATTCCTGAGCCTGGCCCTGCTGCTGAGCCCACAGCCACACCAGAGCCATCAGCACACAACCATGGAATGCTTTGGGTGGGAAGGGACCTTAAGGCTCATCTCATTCCTGCCACATTTGCTCCAAGCCCTGTCCAGCCTGGCCTTGGGCACTTCCAGGGATCCAGGGGCAGCCACAGCTGCTCTGGGAACCTGTGCCAGGCCTCTCCACCCTCAAAGCCAAGAATTCCTTCCTAATTTCTGATCTAAACCTACACTTCATCACCCTGACTGCACTGAAGAGCTCTTGGCACAGCAGAGCAGGTGCTCACTCCCAAAACATTCTCTAATTTCCCTGGTTTTACAGCACAATCTCCATGAGGAGATGAAACAACTCCAGGAAACAGAGTGACAGATTCATGAGTAACTTCCCCAGCTCTGAAGTTCTGGCCTTAGAGTTACTGCCAGCAGAGTTCTTCAGAGGAAAAGTCCATGCAGAGATTCATATTACTATGTCCAGGACCCAGGTAGGTCACAGAATCCAAGTTCAGATCTGTGTTTCCATCTGCCATCCATTCCAGCAGGGAATCACAGACTCACTGAGGCTGGAAAAGAGCTCCAAGGTCATTAAGTCCAACCTGTGCCCCATCCCCACCCAGAGCACCGAGTGCCACCTCCAGGAATCCCTGGGACACCTCCAGGGATGGGCACTCCAAAGCGCCCTGGGCAGTTCCCATTCCTGAGCTCCCTTTCCATGGGGAAATTCCTGCTGCTGTCCAAGCTGAGCCTGCCCTGGGCCAGCCTGAGGCCGTTCCCTCTGCTCCTGTCCCTGTTCCTGGGAGCAGATCCCAAATCCCCCAGCCCAGGAGCTGGACTCAGTGATCTTTGTGGGTCCCTTCCAACTCAGGATATTCCATGATTCCATCCTCACAGAGTCCAAGGCAATGTAGAGAGGGCAGCATTTTCCCTCTTGTTCATAAAATGTTCATTTCATACCATCAGGTAGAAACCATCAATCTAATAATTACTGACCTACTTAAAGCCAGCCACAGCCACCTTCTCCTGCAAAGTTAAGATTCAGGTAAGACAAGAAGCATCTGAAAAAGCATTAAAAAACCCCACATGGGCAGCTGTTTTTAAGCCTCCTCATGGTCAGCAACTGCAGGCAGTAAAAGGAAACAGCAAAAATCAGTTTGCATCACTGACCACCTTCAGCTGTGCTCACCTACCCCAAAGCTACTGGAGGAATGATGAAATATGTACAAAAAAAATTTGTATCAACTGCTCAGTCTCTTCACTGTTAAACACAGTTTGAATTTGAGATATTTCACTGTGAAATGTGAAAGAGGAGATGGAAAAAGCATTGCACAGTCCCATACTCTGGAAAAAGTTCTAGCTCCTATCAGGTTGGGCCATATTTTAATAGGGCTGGCTAAGCAGAAGCAGCACATTCCCATGTGGTTCTGCAAGGAGAACAAAGAGCACTCTCAGATTTCCATTGCATCTCCCGACTAAACAAGTTAACCATAAATCAGAAATTGTAACAGTAGGGCAGGTACAGTTACACAAGGGTTACACCCTATCCCCACCCTCCCAAGGGGAAAGCTGCAGGATAACTCAGCCAGCTCACAAACAGCTCCCTGTTTGCCACCCATCTCACATCCCAGCTTCCCAGAGTTTTCCAGGACCTCACATGGTGAGCATTTCTCCAGCTCCTCAAGGATGAGCTGAGAGAGGAGCAGAATTCCCCCATTTGACACTCAGCTTCCAGCACCAGCTCAGCGTGGCTCATGCTGGAGTAAAGCAACAGGAGCCAGGAGAAAGTGCTGGCACCAGGGAGGGAATTCTCCTCCAGTTCCAAGGAGGAAGAGCAGCAGCCCAGGGCACTCACTTTTCTCTCCACATCCACGTTGGTTTTTTTCTCTAGGTGATGTTACAGCGCAAGGATTGTCACAACATCACTTGGTAACACCACAAGGACTCGGGGTTGGGGTTTATTTGTGCACATTTCAACAGGGCTGAATGGAGAAAGACATTGTTTTTTCCACTTGCTTCATCCAACTCCTGCTTTAAGCCAACTGCTTACTCTAAAAGTAGAATTACCCGGTTCAGAACAACAACAAAAACAAAAATCTTAAGGAAATTTGCATCACTTCAAACAAAATGCACATTCAGAGAGTGTGAAGGCAAAGTCACCTTTGTGTTCCCTCTCACTACTCTGTACTTAGCAACCGAGACTCCTCAACGCAGATTTCTATAAAAATGTGCTTTTTAAAGAGACAACCCTTCAGTGAGCACAGAGGAAAAGAAAAACCCAGCGATCCTGGCTGCCTTATTCCTGGCAGGAAAAATGGCAGGATGGATTCTCCGTCCATCTTAGATTGACAGAAACAGTGCCCGAGTTTTTCAGCTCCATAAATCCTGCAGCTCAGAAAGAAGACTCTCAAAAACCCTCCTGCCTGCCTGATTTTATATTTTTTTTTCTTTTCTTTTGCTTGTCTTATTTTGGGAGGAAGTTGGATACGATTTACAGTGTCTCCTTTGTAACCCAGGGTCACTGCATCATTTGAATAAGGGAAGCTGCAAGTAGTTAAGTAGCTGAAAAGAAGCTTTTTTCTGATTTTAATTATAGCCTTCTCCATCCAGTGTGAAATATTCTTCCCAGCTATATTTTATCCACATGGAGGTCTCAGCTGAATGAAAAGGCTCCCCCACACCTTGTTCTTTCCCCTTACTACAGGAGGTTAGGAACAGGCACAAGACAGGAAGGGAAGAATAAGAAAAATACCAAGTTGAACACACCTCAATTTTACAAAGCAAAGCTGTTAAAAGAAACAGTAAATTGGAAGGGAATTTGAATTCAGGGTAAGACCGTGCACAGATTTCTGTCTCAGTCTGGAATTCTACGCTCAACTTAGTGAAATCTCTACTGAGCCCTCAGAAACAGCTTTATTTAGCCATGACTCCAGTACAGGGCTTTTCACAGCTCTCAGGTATTCCCCACCTTTTCCAAGAGCAGGGTAACACATCATCCACTCATCCTCAAAGGCTGCAGCCCATTAACTTCTCACAAGCACCCTCTAAGCCGGTGCTTAGATTGAACTTTCAAGCGGGTTAAAATCAGGCACAAAGACACTCGGACTCCCTAATTTGTAGCGGGCTGAGAGCAATTAAGCAGTCACACACCCAGCGTATTACAGCACATCTTAAAACCTTCCTGCCTGGCCTGACCGCTGGCAACTGAATGAAAGAACAGCGAGTTAATGACGGTGAACCCAACCACCAGGATCAGCACCCGAGGGATGCAGAGTGACAGAAAACGACAACGTTTCTTTTAGCTTAACACCAGCAACTCCAAACGTTTGCCATCACATCCGTCTGAACAAAACCCAGTGTCACCAAGACGCTTTGCCACTGGACAGCTACTCCTCCTTTCCAACTTTTTCCAGGGGGAACTTTCAAACGGATGCTTTTATCTAGAGATGCATTTATTTCCCTTCCCAAATCACTGGTTTTCCATGCAGCTGGCAGGACTGTTCCCCCAGCAGATGCTCTGAGAGGCAATCAGGGAAGGTTTATATTGCTGCTGCTGATCTGCTTGCGAACCCCATCTCATTTAAATGTCACAAGCTCGCAAAAACTCCATCCATCCTCCCCCTGTGCCCTCAGCTGACCACCCCCACCATCAACCAGCCTCTAAAGCTGCCATTTACCATTTATAAAGCACGGTTTAAAATGAGAGCCGAAGACACGGCCCGGTGCCGTTCCAGCGTGCGAAAAACAAAAAAAAGCAGGATACCCACCTTATGGCAGCCAGGGTAGGTTGCCATGGTGTTGAGGGTAGAGGTGCTGGGATTCTTGCCGGTGCTGGCCATGAGGCTCTGGATCTGGGTGAGCTCCTGCCTCAGCACCTGCTTCTGGTGGAAGCTGAACGCCGGGTGGTTGGATGCCATGGTGAAGAGCAACAGGAACTCATCCCCCGTGCGGCCCTCGTTGAGCTGCAGCCCGTAGTTGTTGATGACCGAGTCGATGTGGGTGAGGGTGCGGAACAGGACCCCGGCGGCCTCCCGGTGGGCAGAGCCGAGCAGGGCGAGGGACACCAGGAGTTTGCTGCGCACCACTTCGTCCGTCAGGTTGGTGAGGCTGCCCAGGTCGGCGGGGTTGTTGGCTTTGATCTCGGAGTCGCGCAGGGAGTGATAATCCTTGCGGGCCAGGTCCTCCAGGCAGGCGCCCAGGAAGCGCAGCTCCAGCGGGATGCACAGGTCCAGGAGGCCGCAGAGGAACTCCACGCGCTGCGGGGAGGGCAGCTCGGAGAACCAGCGGTACACGCCGTCCCGCTGCAGCCGCGGGCACCGCTTCTCCACCATGGTGCCCCGCGCCGAGCACGCCCCGGCCGGGGCTCGCACACCCGGCC
>WEIU01005957.1:287334-301030 GCA_013389925.1 Aegithalos caudatus | reverse complement strand
GGTGCGGAGGGGCCGCGGGTGCGGCCGCCGCTGCCCCGGGGGTCTCCGAGGGTCTCCGAGGGGCGATGACCCCGCTCAGGGCACAGCTGTGCCTTGCCCTGCTCCCGCTGACCCCGCAAAGCCGATGGGTTTGCGTCTGCAGCTCCTGTCCTCCCCGCAGGGTTATGCCTGCAGGCTGGAGAGCAGCCTCGGGGAGCATCCTTACATCCCAAATCGTGTGTGAGCACCTTCCTTCCTTCTGTCCTTCATGGCCTGTGCTTATAAAGCCTGTCCCCCGCCTCCGAGTACTGCCCGTGCTCCTTGCTGCTTCCAATGTGGGCAGTAGGTGCGTTTTCCCTGCCTTTTCAGTCAAAACACCTCGTTTCAGCCACGAGGAGCCTATGGAGCAGAAGAGGGAATGGCTGCGATGCTCTCCTTCCTCAGCCGCTGTTTCAGGATGACAAAGAGCGTCAGGGATGCAGCCTGAGCTGCTGCTGCCTGGTGATGCCAAAACCCCGATAAAGCTTTTGGCAGCGGCGCTTGCCTGAGTCGCCACCAAGCCAGTTTGGCACCCGACTCCAGATTGTCTTTAAATACAGCGTGGAAACAAAAGAGACACCAAAGACCTCTCAAAATTATGATTTTTTTTTTCGGCCCCCACGTTGCCACTCTCCATTCTAAAGCGTGATTCTGGCTGACAGAGATGTAGCAATGCACATTTTCCAGCAGGGCTGTCGGCTGCATGTTTGCACGGGCGGCCAAGGGGCGGACACAATTCCTGTTTTTCGTGGTGTTTTTCCATGGCACTCGGCTGTTTGGCTGTGGTAGCCCAGTAGCCAGACTGCACATCAGCTGGATAAATGACACGGGTGAAGACCTTTAACTGGGACTAAACCAGGAATAACATTTTTAAATGCAGCCCCAGGCAGGCAGCGAATGAATCCGGGCTTGGTTTTTATATGCTGGTAATCTTGGAAGATGGACCGTGTGTTTTATTTTCACAAGTGCAACGGTGCTGCACCACAGATAAACAAAAGACCCAACGTTGATGTTTTTAAAGGCAAAATTGCATTTTGTCCCGAGTTGATGTTTATGGGATGTGCAGATGCCCAAACGTGGGCTCTCACATGAGTTGTGTGACCCCTTGTGCTGGTATCACAGAAGAGAAAAAGTCTCATTCCTCTGGGTGATGCTTTATTGGAAATCTCATTATACACCTTGCTAAGACGAACTGCTGCACCACAAACATTCCAAATGCCGGTAGTTTATCCTTTTTTATTTCCCCGTGGAATATCCCGGGCTATCGACCGCGTTTATTGGAGTCCCACTGAAATGCAGGAGTCGGCAGGCAGAGGACATTGACTGGAGCTGCATAATGTCATATATTGTAAAGAGACACAACCCTGCCTCTGTTGCAGCCTCCTGCTGTGAGAGGGTCCTTGACAACCCCTCAGCCTCTCTGTGTCCTTTCCTTGCAGAGATCTGTCATGGAGTGCAAACCATATGTGCTTCCTTTTCCTGCCGTGCCCGGCATTGTCCCTGGGAGGAAGGGATGTGTGGAAAACAGAGGAAGTGCTCTCAGTCCCTTAGGAAAGCTCTGTAGTTACTTCTAGCCGGGGCCAGGCTGTTGGCATGGGCATGATGAGTTCCTTGGTGGCCTTTCTGCTTGTATTGATGTCTTTATCCATCCTGAAAGCGCGTCCTTTATCCGCTAATCCATCCTGAAGGCACCACGCTGTGCTCAAAGTCAGGTTTCTGTAGCAAGGTGAAGAAGGCTGAAACTTTCTGCTTGGGAACCAGGTCTATGGCTGAGTCTAAATAAACGTTTGAATGAGAATTTTGTTGCAAAAGAGTGATTCTGTGGTTTACAGCCAGATTTTTTTTTTGTCTTTGATGCCAGACAGCAAAACAAACCCTAATCCAAAGTGTAACAGATAAACTGGGAGCCTTTTGTCTGATTAGAAGTGACTTTGGGTGAAGCCTGAGGAAACCACAGGGGGTGTGACATATAATTCTGTCACCAAGAATTCCTGGCTGTCCAGGGGCAGAGCCAGGAACCGCTTTCAAGGAGATAAATCAACTGAGTAAGAGCTCGTGTTACCACTTGTCCAGGCAGTGGGTTGGGAGTGAAGGTCGTTTTGGGGTGTCTGTGCAGCCTTGTTCCTCCTGTGAGCACAGGACACCAAACTGGCTCCTCATTTCACCCCCAGATCATCCCATTTTCCCCTGAAAATTCTCTTTGTGCGTGCTTGGCACAACTGGGGAAGATTCCTTGCTGGAGTAATCAGTAAGCAATAACTAATTTTACTATTTTTGGCTGTTGTAAGGGTCTGAATTCTGTTTGGATTTCCTCAATCCTGTTAAACCAAGGAGCTTGGCTGAGGTGCTTCTCTCCCTTCAAGCAGCACCTCAGAGCCATTGTAGCCAAATCTTTTATCACAGGATTGATTTATCAGTCCTAATTATCACAGATAATTCCTTCCTGTGAGTTTGACTCCATGCAGCACAGAATGGCCAAAAAACTACAAAAATTAACTGAAATAACTCAGTGTGAGGTGGGTGGCTGAGTCCAGGGTGAAAGGAGATTGTTCACTCTGTGAACACAGAGACAGGAGAACCTCTACCACGGAACAGGAGGAGATTTATTTGGGAGGCAGCTGGATAAAAGACCAGCTGAGTTACCCAGATCCATCGTGGCCAGTGCTCCCAGCCCACAGAACTCCTCCACAGGGACCTTCTCAGAGCTTTTCCCCACCACATTTAGGAGCCTTTAGGAGGCTGATCAACGATTGCAAAATCTTCTGCCCGTTTAATGACAGGTTTGACATTTTAAACCTCCTAAATGTGGCTTAAATCTTAGCACTCCTGCCAGAAATCCAGCCTGGAAATCCCAAACTTTTACCAAAATTACTTGCAAAGCCAGAGATGAACCCACTGCCGTCTCGGATATGAGTCAGCCGTGATGGGCAGCCTTCCCCGGGGTGGCTTCCGTGCCAAAACAGCTTTCCCTCTTTTTGGGGGTTGAATGCTTTTCCAGCATGATCTGATGTGAAAGCCCACCCTGTCCGTGGATGAACATAAAACCTGCCAGACCAGCTGGGTGTTTAAAGCGAGATCTCTGCACCTTTCCCCCCAGAGCTGCCGGCTCCTTCGGGGATACTCCTTGCTCCCTGTCACCTCTCCCGGATTTCCCGATGCTGATCATCCCCTGCCTCTCCCCTCATCCTTTCCTGCCTGCCTTGTTCCAAACCTTCCTCCTGGTTGCCGTTCCTCCCTGGCTGACTCCCAGCTTTCCCAACCCACGCCGAAACCCTGCTGCTCCACCCTGTCCTTTCCTGCCGGGATGCTGTGAGTGGCAGGAGCGGGAGCCTTGCGTGTCTCCCCTCGGATCCACGAAAAGGGAAGATAAATATTGCCCTTGCATGTTCTCCCAACTACTTTTTGAGCACACGGGCTATTTCCTGCCGGCTTTCGCGCAGATGCTGGAATCGGAGCTCTCGGGCTTGAAAAAACAAACAAATCCCAGCTTTGAAGCGCGGAGAAAAATATCACGTGGGCTTTGGGAAGAGGGGGGAAAAAAACACCCACCAAACCCAAACCGAAAAGCGGCCAGATGTCGGCTCTGCGGCATCCCTTGGAGTTGGATTTTCAAGGATGAAGCCGGCTTTGGTTTGGGCAGGGTGGGGAAGGTGTCCTTGCTGTGACAGCGGCAGGAGCGGGATGGATTGAAGGCTGCCAGGGATGAGCCTGTGCCTGCGAGTGTCACTGCCCTCTGCCGATAGACTCCGGCACGCACTCAAGTGTCTGTAAATAAGGGTTTTCCAGGAGTTTTTTTTCCGGCTGGAGGCATAAGGGAGAGGCTTTCCTCCCCCTCTGCGAAGGTTCTGCTCTGCTTCATCTGTCACCTTTCACAATTCAAAGCGTGAGCAGCCCGGAGCATCCCTTGCCCCGTGTGTCCCCTGTGTCCCTTCCAGCAGCGCTGGCACATCCCTCCTTGGCCCCAGAAGCCAGGATGCTCTTCTGGTTCCCTGTGGGACTTCCTTCAGAGCGAAAATCCACTGCCAAAAACACTGCCCAGCTCTCTTTCCTTGCTCCTTGCATCTGTCCCGGGAGCTGCTGCAAAAGGAACTCTTGGGTTTCCCTCTTTCCCTGCCCTGCAGGGCCTGTCCCTGCCTCTCCTGGGTGCCTCAGCCTGCCCCATCCCTGCCAGCGATTTCCTTTGCCTTCCTGTTGGGAATATTCCCTTACTCCAATCTTGCCCCACCAAAGTCACATTTTGGGTGACTTGACCAAATTAGGGATGTGCAGCAGCCCAGCCTGGAGTTGTCCTCTGTGATCCACAGGCTGATTCCAGCCCCCCTCCATTACACAATGTTCATTTAGTCCTTGCTAAAGCCAAAGCACTTCAGAGCTGGAAAGGAAAATCTGGAAGTATTTACTTGATTATTCCAGTGAAATTCCTTGGGGTGTTTTCACATCATATCCCTCCTCTCGCTGCCTTGGGTCAGTATTCCAACAACCAGCTAGATCCCTTTAAAGTGCTGGAGGAGAAAGGACGAGGAAGAAAAGGAAAGTGCCCAAGTATGTGCTGAATGTGGGTGTAAAGTTCAGTGTTCCTTTGCAACATTTGAAAGTCTTGCTGCAGCTGGTTGTAGAAAATCAGCCAGGGCAGAAATGGAGCTATGGTTTGGGTTGGAAAGGACCTTAAAATTCATTCCATTCCACCCCCTGCCATGGGCAGGGACACATTCCACTGATCCCGGGGTGATCCAACCTGGCCTTGGACACTGCCAGGGATCCAGGGGCAGCCACAGCTTCTCTGGGCAACTGTTCCAGGGCCTCCCCACCCTCACAGGGAGGAATTCCTTCCCACTATCCCATCTAACCCTGCCCTTTGGCAGTGGGAAGCCATTCCCCCGTTCCATGTCCCTGTCTGAAGTCCCTCCTGGACTTTCTTCTCCTCCTGGAGCCCCTTTAGGCTCAGGAAGGGGCTCTGAGCTCTCCCTGGATCCTTCTCCTCTCCAGGCTGAGCACCCCCAGCTCTCCCAGCCCACCTTGAGAGAGCTGATGTCACCTGCAGGTCCCACACTCGAACACCTCTGTGCAAATTCCCAATATTTACATGTTGGGATGCACGCTGGAATCACACACTGGGGATGATTTCCTGAAGAAACCCACAAATAGCTTCTGAATGACGACCAAAATGAGAAAATTGGGATTGGTTCACGGGCAAGTCATGAATAGAAAAAGAGATGAAATTAGCTGAATGAACTGTTCATTATGCATTATTCAGCCAGCTGTACTAATTAGTGCCTTAAGGACTGTTCCTGTTCCCACTGCAGCCAACTCTAAAACTCCTTTTGATTTCAGTGGGAGCAGGACAGAGCCCTCAGAGAATGGGCCTGGTGCCTGCTCCCTCTGCAATGCCTCATGTTTTCTTTTCCTTTTACTATTTCTTACTGCTTCCAATCTTTTGTGTCTTCCATTAAAAGGGCTTCTGAAATGTCCTGCGTGGTGATCAGTTAATCACAGGGACAGAAATGTTCCCTCGGTCCCACAGAGTGTCCTGTGCCTGATGTGTTCTCTGAAGGGAAAGGTTTTTCATGTCTCCTCTTGCTTTGCTTTCATCCAGAGGAGGAGAGAGGCTTGAAAACCTTTTAGAGAACACAATCCATCCAGAAATGTCACTGGGGCAGGAGCTGCTGAATTAAATGTTTGCACTCTGAGCTCAGAATTTGCAGTTGGAAATTTAATTTTTTTTTTTTTTTTTTTTTTAATCTGTATATGGATTATGTTTGTGCTGGCTCTTTCCCACCAAAAATTCCTACAGCTCTGAGTGTGGCAATGTTAGAAAAAGACACCAAACTGGTGCCTGTGTCACCTCAACAGCAGATCTCCACCAGACCACTTGCTGGGAGCCAGAATAACATGGTTTACATCTCACTGTTCTCCCCATGGACAAACCAACACCTTCAGGAGAAACAAACCCTGATTTTCGTGTGGTTCATGGGAGACTCCAACATCATTCTGCTCCCTGCTTTACCCTGGGCTGCAAAACCAATTCCTTGGCAGAGGCACCACTGCAGATCATCATCCACAGAATTTTTCCAGCTGGTGGTGAGGCCAGAGAAGACCCTGAGGGATGCTCAGATTCCAGCTTGGACCTGAAGGGATCACATTAAAATTAATTATTCCCTCTTGCTGCAGTCTTCTGTCCCCCCCTCCAAGGCAGAGGTGTCTCCACTGCACTGTGTAGGGAATGTCTGGCCAGAGAACAGCTTACCATGTCCATGTTTTCCTGGATTTTGCCTGTCCATGTTGTACCAGGCACCTTTTCCCTCCCAGTCCTTGGGGTCCCCTGGGAAGGAGCAGCAGCAATGCAGCCCCAGGGTGCTGCTGGTGGGTTCCTGCCCCAGCCTGCCCTGAGCTGGAGCTGCTGTGGGATCCCTTCCCAGCAATTCACTGAAATTCCCTCCTGGAGAGAGCAAGCAGAGGATGTACCAGCAGCTCAGCCTGGAGGAATCTCCACAACCCCACTCTTTGGGCTCCTCTCCACAGACTGCCTAAAATGGGTATAAAAGGAGCCTCGGCGTGGAATTTATTTTCTTCCTAAGACCATCCTTAAAATAACAAACAGCAGCAAACTGGTGACATGCAGTGCATCTGTTTGAATAACACGGACCTTCTGTTTGTGAGAGAGGAAACTCCAAATAACTCCTTGATTTGTGTTTCCTTTCTTCTCCTTCCTCATCTCCTCCTCCTCACTACTGTATACAAATCTGTTCTGCCAGCTCCAGTCCCCCCTCCCCTGATGAGCTGCTTTTTTACGCCATGTGATGGTTATTTAATTTCCTCTTTTGCTTCCAACACGGCCAATATTTATCTTCCCTCGTGGGATCGTGCCTTTGTTTACACGCTGATGTCAAGGGGGGGAGGCCAGCTCTTCTCCGGGGCCAGCAGACAGAATTCCTGCCCTCTGACTGCATCCCAAGGAATAGCAGCTTCCCTCCCGGATCAGGGGAGCAATTAGGATTAAAAGATGTGTTTAAAGTTAGCACATGGAGACGTCCTTTTCCCAAAGAGGGATGGAGTGGCTGCTGTGGCAGGCAAGGGGTCGGGCTGTGCTAAAACCTGGCTCAGTGTTATCCTCTAATTGCTTCCCCACAACGAGCAAGGCTGGGAAAACAACGCCTCAATGACATTTTTTTCTTTTCTTTTTTTAAAGACAGCCACAGCGTTTTAACACAGGTAAAAGGGAGGTTGTAAAGCGCCACTCCCAAAAATCCGACTGAAATCAATGTGACTCTCAGAAAAGGTAGGATCTTTCCAGGAGCAGCTTTCCTTTGTTCAAAGCTGTGCTCTAAACCGAGTTAGGAACCATCTTTTCCTCATTAAATTTGTTTCCTTTCAGAGCTGAGCCTTTCCCTTCATTACCACATGCAATTTTTTTATTTTTTTTAAAGCCCTCATAGCTAATATCACAACTATAGATCTTGGGGTTATTTATAGCCCTAAACTCCGCAGAGAGCTGTGTGTCTTGTTGCTGTGGAAACTGGGATTCTAAAAGTAAAAGGGGTTTGAAGGGATTTGAGAAGAGACCTGCTGAATTTCGGGATTGGCTTTCACTTCCAGAGGTCTGTGTTCAACCATGCCTTAAACTTACAGGTAAAATTCACCTGAGGGGCTCAGGTAACCCTCAGGGGATGCTGGGGAATACTGGTCCTCTGGTTTTTATGGTCTGGCACATCACAGCCTGGGTTTTGCTCTCTGTTGTGAGACAAAAGATGCTCAGGTAGCCAAGGGAGTGTCAAACTCCTGCTGTCACCAATGGCACGTTTGCCAGGCTCTGGGCAGTTTGATTTTTTCTTTAGCTTTCTTTGGGTTTTTGGCAGCTTTTTTTCCCAAGGGAAATGCCACCTGATGTGCTGGAACGCCCTGCACACTGCCAGAGTCATGGATTTGAGCTCAATCACTGAATCATGGAATGGTTTGGATTGGAAATGACCTTGAAATTCATCCCATCCCACCCCTGCCATGGGCAGGGACACCTTCCACTGTCCCAGGCTGCTCCAAGCCCTGTCCAACCTGGCCTTGGACACTTCCAGGGATCCAGGGGCAGCCACAGCTTCTCAGGGCATCCTGTGCCAGGGCCTGCCACCCTCCCAGGGAGGAATTCCTTCCCAATATCCCACCTAACCCTGCTCTCTCTCATTTTGAAGCCATTCCATGTCCTGTCACTCCAGTTCCTGATGAAGAGCCCCTCTCCGAGGACTCTCCAAGGCTTTGAGATGAGCATGGAGCGGCACTGGCTGGAAATTGGATTTAAACTGTTTATTAAACTATATCAAACCGTTATTTAAATGATTTTATTTGTCTCTGGGTGTAGAATGTAAAGGACAAGGGTGAGATTGATGGATCCTGCTCCCTACCCTGCTCCTCCTCTGGCAGCTCAGCAAAGGACAGACTCTCACTTGGCAGAAATTCCACGCTTTACCTGGGCAGGGATCTCACTGAGCCACCCATGGAAAAGCCAATTCTTTCCCCTGATCCACCCAGGGATCCCCAGGCTGGATCCCAGCTCCTGACTGGAAGCCAAAAGCTGCAGTCCTGCTTTGCCTGGCCGTGGGATGCCTGAGGCTGACAGGGTCCCTGTGCTTGCCACCATCCCGGCTTTTTCTGTGCCTCTGAATGCCAGGTGTCCCCCTCCCAGCTGGGGACAAATCCTCGGAGAGCTTCCCTGGCTATGGGCGTCACTTTCCAGCTTTAAAAACACCTCCTAATTCAACCAGGAATTCTATTTACAAACAGCTCCGGAGCCAAATCCCACCTGAGATGTGAGCTGCATCCACGACTTGGAAAAACAGCCTAGAAAATTCCACCCTATCCACGAGGCCGAGGAGGGAGAAAGGAAAAGGACGGGCAATGTAACACGATTAACCCAGGAGCTTAAATTCACAAACAAGGCCCCAAAATGTCAGCGCCGATGAGCTCTTCCCTTGCATTTCCATAAGCAAAGCAGCGATCCCGGGGCGTGCCGGATTCCCGGCGTGGATGGGGCGAGCAGCGGGCAGCCTCTCCTTCCCCCAGAGCATCCCTGACATTTGTTCAGCACAAATCTCCAGGTCCTTCCTGGCACGCCGTGTGTCGTGCCCGCCTCGGAGTTATTCCTGTGATATTGGATTAAAAATAGAAAGGCGAGGAGCCGAGGCTCGAGACGGCGATTTCAGTGACGGAGCTTTTCCATTAGAGGGTGCCAGGAACCCGGCGTTGCCACAGAGCCCCGGGAATGGTGGAAAACACAACTTTTGTGCCGTGCCTTTCGGGACTGGGCAAATCCAGAGCCATGTTTGGACCCGATTCTTGCCCTGCCCGTCTGAAGTAGAACCGTGGAATGGCAGAAGGACTCTGAGCTGGGAGGGATACAAAAGGATCAGCAAGTCCATGCCTTGGATTTGCACAGGAATCTAAGAATTCAAGATTCCAAGAATTCAAGATTTGCACAGGAATCCAAGAATTCAAGATTCCAAGAATGCCACCATGTGCCTGAAAGCATTGTCCTAACTGCACTTGGGGGTGTTTTGCAGGCAGAGATGTGTTTTAAAGAAGTGGATGTGGAGAGCAGGAGATCTCAACATTCTCAGGGAATTCTGGGCGCTGTTTGGATGTGAATAGGAAATCCTCATTAAAAAAGAAACAAGTATTATCCACAAAAAAGGTGGTAGTTCTGATGGAAAACAATAGTTTGTTTTGCTTGAGGTGTAGTGGTGAGAACAGACAGTAAAGGGTGGGTCTCCTCTTCTACTCCAGGCCTGCCAAAAATCAAAGATCAGGTAACAGCCCCAGTTATTGAGTGGATTTTCTTCTCCATCCCAAAAAAGCCCCTTTGGAGGAGCAGAATATCCTCAGGTCCGGGCTGCTTGCAGGCTCAGCAGATTTTAAAGTGTCTTGCTTGGGTTTGAAGCTTTGGAAAAACAAAGTTCTGTAATTTTGTGGAAGGGCTGGTGAAACTATGGAGATCAGCCATAGAATCACAGAATGGTTTGTGTTGGAAGGGACTTCAAAGCTCAACTCATTTCACTTCTGCCAGGGCAGGGACAACTTCCACCATCCCAGGCTGCTCCAAGCCCTGTCCAACCTGGCCTTGGACACTTCCAGGGATCCAGGGGCAGCCACAGCTTCTCTGGGCACCCTGTGCCAGGGCCTCAGCACCCTCCCAGGGAGGAATTCCTTCCCAATATCCCATCCATCCCTGCCCTCTGGCAGTGGGAGTTATTCCCCAGCAGTGTGGGTTCCTCTGTGCTGCAACTGCAGGGGGACACTGCTGCTGACACCTGGGAAAAATCAGATGAATCCTTGGATCAGGAGATATCTTTGTCCCTGCCCTGCCTCTGCAGATCCTGGGCACATCCATCCCTGTGCATCACCTTCCCCACCTGTCCAGCACGTGGATTTCTGGTTAATGAGGGGGTAGGAACCTTCCTGGGATGAGTGTCTGGAAAGCTATGGGGGAAGGGAACGTGTCTGGATCCCAAAGCCCAGCTCTGCCCAGCCCTGCAGCACATCCTGACAGCTTTCCCTGTGGATTTCAGCCAATGTGGCTCAGGTTTGGAGCCGTCTGCTCCAGTCCCAGGTCGCAGTGGGTGATCCAGAGCAGATGGGATGAAGGGCTGACCCTGAGCCACACCAGCAGGACTGATCCTCGCTCTCCTGACCGGGAATTCAGGACAAGGCAGGAGCAGCACTGTCCTGACCAGGTGGGTGAGGCCTGTGTCAGCAGCCTCCTCTTTCCCTGGATTTTGGAGGAATCTGGTGCTTCTGAACCCAAAAGTCAGGATCATGCATTGGCAATTATTTCTGGCTGACAGACAGAAAACCATGGATGGTAAAGGAGCAAGAAGCTCATCTGAGACAGCAGTTTTCCAATAAAACCACTCTTGGCTGAGTGCTGGTGCTGGCTGTGGGCACCTTTTTGGTCCTGGTGGCTTCCCTGGTGTCACAAGGAGGGATTTAATGGATCACACATGGAGCTAGGGCAGACCAGGAGCTGCCCATCCCCAGCTGTTTCCTTGCTGCTGTGGCTAAGGGACAAGAAGGACCCCTGTCCCCCAGTCTGTGCTCCCTGATCCCTGTGAGCAGCCTGATTTCCCAGGGAGGGAATTGCAGGATCTGGGGCTGCAGCCAATCCTCGTGGGAAGAGCCCCCATGGGTGGTCTCATCTTACATTGCTGGAGAGTCCTTCTTCCCAAAATGATCCTGAAGCATTCTGGGGAGTAAATATAAACCAGAGGTGTCTGGGGAGGAGGATGGGGCAGGATTCAGGGCTCGGAGTGGCACAGCTGAGCAGTTTGGGATGGGAAGGGAAGCCAGGACATGTGAGGACATGGGAGGGAGCACAGGCCAGCAGAATGCACAGAGCAGCAACTGGCAAAGCTGGGGCTGGGCCAAGAAAATAAACATAGGAAGTGCTTGGGACTGATGAGAAGCATGGGCAGCCTGCTCTTGTTTGAGGAGGTTTTTTTGGGACACTGGAGCAGGCGCCTGTTGCAGGCAGAGCGAGACCTCAGCCCTGTTCAAACTTCCATTGACTTCAGCTGGGCCAGGGTTTCATTCCACATGGTTCTGCTTCTCCCCAGGATGTGATTTCCCTGTTTTGGGATGCATGCCTCCACCACCCACTGCCCTGCAGGAATTTTGGAGGCTTGTGCAGAGATTTAGGGGCTGGGTGCTGCCAGCATGTCAGGAGGAGCAGAGGCTGCTCTGCAGCACTCCAGAGCTTTGTGTGAGCACTCAGGATCAATAAATCCAGAGCTGAAGGCCAAATCTGAGTGCTCAGCAGCTCTGCTCATCAGTTGGGTGCCTGCATGCTGATTGAAAGCCAGTTCCTTCCAAATTTGCTCTTCCAACAAATAACCTGGAGGCTTTTCACTCCAAAGTTTGACTTGGGCCCCTTACTTTAGAATTTCAGTCCCCTGTGTGCTCCAGTATCCTGGTGAAGATGGGGCTTTCAAGGTAAGTGACAAATTGGAGCAGGTTTTCTTCTGGCACCTGCTTTCACCCTAAGATCTCCAGAATTAACCATCCAAAATTCACAGGGTCATGAAAATCCTGTCACTCATGAGGGAAGTTTGAAGGGAAGGCTCAAGCCTGGGATATAAGAGCAGAGGATAAAAGAGGAGCTTGGGGTGGTTGTGAGAAGAGGTTCTCTAGGAGGTGGAAGCCCAGGGAAGATTTTATTCCTGGCTGGAAATGAAGCTGGGTATGAACGGAATGAGGACAGGGAACTCAGCCACCAGCTCTGCTCCTTTTTGGGATTCCATTCATCCCATCACATCTGAGATGAGTTTCAGTCCAAACCCAAAAGCTCCCTCACTTCAGAACAGGGAATTTATCAGCACCTGGGCTCCTTTGTTTCAGCAGGACCAAGGTGTGCATCTCCTCCCAGGGAAAATCCAAATATCCTCCTCTTCCCCATCCCTGCTGCTCCTGCTCTGTGCCCGTGCTGGTGCCTGACAGTGACAGCCGAGTTAAGCTGGTTTAGAATTCCCATGGCTTGGTTTCTGAAGGTCTCACTGTTGTAGGGTGACATTCCTTTATCCCTCGCCCTTTCTTTTCCTCCTGGATTATCCCATGTTAATAGTACCATGTAATACAGCCTGTTATTAACTGCTCCTGAATCCTGCTGGCTGATTCCTTAAGCAGATCTGGAAACCCCGTGAATCTGCATCTGCCTTGGAGTGTTCTGAGGGCTTGTTTTGTGCTTTATTCTTTTTTTGTTTGTTTTGGGTTGTTGGGGGATTTTTGGTGGGTTTTTTGTTGGGTTTTTTGTTTTGTTTTTTTTTTTTTCTTTTGGGGTTTTTTACTGGTTTGTTTGGGTTTTTGTGTTTTTTTTTGTTTGGTTGGTTTTTTTGCCGTTGTTGTGGTTGTTGGGGTTTTCTTTGGTTTTTTTCTCCTTTAAGCCCAATGCAAGAAATATGTAGGAAAACTTTCTGCTCTGGCTTTTGGGAAGCAAAGGAATTTCTCATGTTCAGATAGCCCAGATATGATATTCCAGACTGAAGTGTGCCTCTGTTTAAATCCCTACAAAATGATCTGCAAGAAGGAAACCTTGTTTGAAAACCTACATCAAATATGGAATAAATCCTTCCATAGGTATTTATCTGCCCAGAAAAAAAGATCCTTGACCACCCTTGTGTGACAGCATTTCATAAGAAAAGAATATGAGTAACATCAACTTTTTTACATGGCTGTTTCTTCTTGGTTCACTGAGAGACATTTCTTCTTTGTTATGAATTATAAATCCCTATTGCTACGGTCCAAACAATTCTGGGAACTTCTGCCACTGGCTTTCAGAGCCCAGGGAAATCACAGTGTCCTTCACATTTGCAGTGCTCAAAGCATTTCCAAACATTCATTATTCACACAGGAATTCGTCCATCAGCAGCTCCATTAAACTGAGAGTGGGAGCTCTGCTTTCTCATCAGGTGCCAAAAGACTTGCTTGAGGTTTATTTCTTCCTCTGAGAGCAGATTCTGATCCCAAGGGTCAGAGCAGCACCTTTTGCAAAGGGTTAGACCAGAGCAGTGAGTGTGTCCTTGGTGCCTGCCTCAGTTTCCCCATCAGTGATGTCACATTTGAGGATTCAGCCCACTGGGAGCTTGAGAAAATAATAATAATAATAATAATAATAATAATAATAATAATAATAATAATAATAATA
>WEIU01005957.1:253587-279452 GCA_013389925.1 Aegithalos caudatus | reverse complement strand
TTTTTTCCTTCTTTTCCCCCACCCCCGTTCCCTGCCTTGGATGGTTTTTAGGTGGAGTCGTTTGCACCAAAACCCAATAGCTGCTGCTGTTCTTGCTGCTATTTTTTTTTTTTTTTTAATGATCCTGTTTCCACAGCAGGGGAAGAGAGAACTGATCCTCAACATACTCCCAGAGAATGAATAATCACAAGAAACTGGCTTAAGCAGCTCCCTGGATCTGGTGCATGATTTCGATTGAGTTCGATTTGATTTAATTATTTTTTATTTTTATTTATTTCTTTTTCCCCAAGTCATCCTTCGCATTTTATTTCCTGCATTTCTTCCTATTCTTTTTCTTTTTTTTCTTTTTTTTTTTTTTTTTNTTTTTTTTTTTTTTTTTTTTTTTCTTTCACCTTTTGGGAGATTTGCAAACCGAATTACATGCATGTCCAGTGGGGGAAGGTTTAATTTTGACGATGGAGGGTCGTACTGTGGAGGCTGGGAGGACGGAAAGGCTCATGGCCATGGAATCTGTACCGGCCCGAAGGGTCAAGGTGAATATTCGGGCTCCTGGAGTCACGGCTTTGAGGTGCTGGGGGTCTACACTTGGCCCAGTGGCAACACTTACCAGGGCACCTGGGCGCAGGGCAAGCGCCATGGCATTGGCATGGAGAGCAAAGGGAAGTGGGTGTACAAAGGAGAGTGGACCCATGGATTTAAGGGACGGTACGGGGTCCGGGAATGCACTGGAAACGGGGCCAAGTACGAAGGCACCTGGAGCAATGGATTACAGGATGGCTACGGGACAGAGACCTACTCGGATGGAGGTAGGTGATGCATTGATCCCTTCCTGGCTGGGGCAGGGGGGATGGAGGGCGGTGGGGAGAACCTCCCAACGGGGTTTGGGTTGGAGTCTGGGAGTTTGCAACCTGCTGCCTTGGATCAAGGGATGCTCCCCACCCTGCAGGAGGGAAGGAACCAGCCCAGCGTGGCACCAGCCCAGCTCTTTGCCACAGGTAGCCCCATATGTTCCGTGGGGGTCTCTGGGCGCCGGGTCCTCCCTCCTTCCTCCCCTCCAGCAGGATTTTGGGATGTGGAAGGGGCTGTGCTGCTGGGGGGACGCCCAGCTCCGGCCCAGAGGTGTCGGAGCGTGGGGTGGGCCAGGCCTTGGGGACACAACCCAAGTTGCACATGGGATTGGCAGCTCTGACTGCACCACTGGAACCTGTAGGATTTGCACGGGAACAACGCGGGGCAGGATGGAGACGAGCGTGTGTGTGGGGAGATCCGGGGTGGATGGGGCAGCTCCGGTGCTGCCAGAGCTCCCAGCCAGGGCCGGGGGGCTCTGCACCTCCTCCAGCCCCTCCAAAGGCAGCCCCACGCTCAGTGATGCCAGGGAAAAGACTTTAATTCAGACAAGAGTCTTACATTCCTAGTTTACGGCTTAATGCTTAGCGTAGGGGCTCAGAGGGATCACCAGAGCTCTTCTCTGCCGTCAACACGGCTTAACGAGATGCTGAGGGGAAACTGGGATTAGAGGAAAAACAAGAAAACCCAATTGGAGCCATCAACCCCCCCCCCAAAAAAAAATTGCTGTGCTAACAAGCTTTAGGGCTGAACTGGGAGAAACAGCTGTTCCGTGCTGTAAGTGGCTGTATCATCCTCTCTCCTGGGTTGTGGCTACTTCCACAATCGGAATTGCCACCATAATCCGAGGCAGGCCTACCTGCCGGCAGCCAGGGGCACTGGGCTCCGCTGGCCCCTTGTTTTCCTGGGAATTGTGGCCTCCTCGAGCAGGCTCACGGGTTATTTTTAGGACGTTATGGTTTTACATACGGCTCCGGTGAGGAAATTGCAGCATCGGGGAGCTCCATCGCAGCCTTCCCGAAAGGTGCTGCAAGACCTTGCTCTGGAAAACCCAGTTTGCTGCTTTGTGGTTGCACAGGGAGGGGAGGTTAAACCTCACCTGCAGCTGCTTTTTTTTTTTTTTTTTTGGTGTGTGTGTGCTCTCGCGGGGAGAGGCGGAACCACCTCGGGATTTTTAATGTTAATTTCGTGCCGGTGGTTTTCTCCTAGAGAAAAAAAGACAGCTGCAACCTTTTGTTTCAGTTTTTTTGGTGGATGCTGGGGAGGGAGCTGGGGTGTGCTGGGTGTGTGTTTGGAAGCCATGGATAAATCCCAGCAGTCCTTCAGTGGAGAATAAAGCTCGGGCAGGGAATCGTCGCCGTCTCCCACGTCCAAGGCGGTCAGGAGGGGCTGTGGGGGGGTTTCTGCTTGCTCCCAACGTGGGTGCTGGCTCCTCCTGGCACCCAGCCCCTGCCTGGGAGGTTTGAGGGAGGACAGACACAAGTCTGGACTAACTACAGGTCTCTGAGGGCTGGGTGTTGCAGGGCTGGCCCTGTCCCTGGCCACGCACGTGCCCCCGCCCCGGCACGCTCCCCATCCTCTGCAGCACAGCGTTTTTTAGGGAAACCTGGGCAGCATCCCCACACTGGGGTGGCTTAGCAGCAGTTTCAGCGTTTTCTGAGAAGCTACCAGAAGCAAAGAGCTTTTCCTTCCATCTTGTCAGGCCAGCCCGGCTTCCAGGTGCTCAGGGACCCAAAAGCGATGTGGAGTGTTTGCGATTTTGGGAGGAGGGAAGAGGAGCGGTGCTGGGAAAAGGCAGGGTCTGTGGCAAAATGGTCCCCCTGGGACTCTGCAAACCTTCCAAGGAGGAAGGGATGGCGTGCTGGGGAAATGCAGAGTGCTGGCAACTGTGGCTGCTCCTCCACACCAGCTTCCCCCACCTCAGCTGGGCCAGAACCACCTCCAAGGCCACTTTCACCAGCTCAGCTCCCAGCACGCAGAGGCCACATCCCTTTTCCCAGTTGCCTGGCTCCGTGCAGGGTGGAAACCACCAAAGCTGGGCACCTCCAGCCTCTTGGACACCAAGCCTTGCTGAACTTTGTGTGTTTGTGTCCCAGAGGCCGCTGCGTGCGGGAGCGGTGGCACCGGGGAGGCAACTGTAGGGAAGGATGTTTCTCATTAATCTATTCCACTTATTACCTCCAGCAAACTGAAGTATCCAAGAATCCTCGCCCCAGCATCTGTCACTTGCCACCCACAGATAAATATTCATCCCTTGCACATCATTTCATTTTTGTTTTAAGCTCCCCAGCCCTGGCTTGGGGATGGGGCCTGAAATGCACAGCGAGGCTCGGCGAGCCCCAGAATCCAGGGATCGGCTCCAGTTTTCCCATTCCCCCCGCACGACAGCAGGGAAGGGCACACTTCCCATGGCCTCAGGGCTGTGCTGGGAGGGTGCTGGTGTGGCTGCTGGCTGTGTTGGGTGGCACACGGTGGCCCGGGGGCTCCCTCCAGCCCCGCAGCGGGCGCAGGCAGCGCTGCCCCCACGCGCAGCTTGCCGAGCTCGCACCTCCCACGCCGCACACGCCGCGCACCCCACGCCTGTCCCCCCACGCCGACCAGCCCCCCACGCCCTTCCCACGCGCTCCTGACCGTCCCCCCAGAGAGAGCAAATCCTGCTCCCCCAGCCCGGGGGATCGGTGTCCATCAAGGCAGAGCCCAGATGAGGCGAGGGAGCTGTGCTGCTCCCCCAGGAGCCCACGCGTGGCCGAGCGTCGCTGGCGCTGCTGACACGCGGCCTCTGCGCTGTCCTCTTGTCCCCCAGGCCTCACCCCCTCAGACATCCCCAGCACTGCTGATGGATCCTCATCTTCCTGCCAAAAAAACACCCCCTGCTCCCCTCCAGAGAGCCCTGATATTACATAAACCAGGCTCCCAAGGATTGCTTCGGTTGGATGCTGGAGTTGGAGCACTTGTGTGATTCCTCCCAGCTCCGGAGTGGGAGCAGGAATTGCTCCCTGGCTTCAGGTGGAAGGGGCTGCATCCACCTGGATCTGCAGCCATGTGAGGCTGGGGCTGCTGGCAGTGGAGCTGGGGGGACCTGGGGCAGAGGCTTGGAGACCCTCTTCTGATCAAGTCTGGAGATCAGGAGATGGCACAGCTGCTTCCTGCCTCGGATACTTGGGGGATGCTCAGTGATTTCACCCCGGGGACAGCTGGAGCTGGAGCTCCAGACTTCCCATGGAATCCTCTGTGTTGGGTTTGGGTTGAGCTGCTGAAACCATGGCTGTGGAGGTGGATGAGATGGGGTGGCTGAAGGAAGCCCCAAATCTGTTTTTGCCCTGTCCATCCCTAGCAATGCTGTTTTCCTCCTCCTTCCACCTCTTCCCAGCTGAACAACTGGGATCCTAAAGCAGACAGGGATGGGCCCAGCCCACTGCCCAGCATCCCTGAGGGAATGGGACAGGCTGGAGGTGTCTGTTGTGAACCAGGCTCATCCTGTTGCCAGTCCTCTCCCCATCCTGGATATCCCACGTTCCCTAACTCCTTGTTTCTCGGGAGGGCTACCCCGAAAGGGCCGGGCGGTCGCATGGCGGTGTTCATCTTGTGTAATCTCCGTGCCCACTCACCTAAAATGAATCATCCTTTGATAGGTGAGGGAAATATAATTAGTGTTTGCATTGTTAGCACTGGCTGAGTAGGCAAGTGGGTTTTCTTGGCCCGGGCTGGGAAATATTCCTGCCATGGGAAGAGGGAAGCGGAGCGCTGGGAGCTGCCGGGGTGGGGCTGTGCCAGCCTGTCCTGCTCCATGTCCCACTTTCCCACCCCTGCAGTGGCACTGGTGACACCTCTCTTAGCAGGTGCATCAGGAGCTACCGACCAAATGGCTTGGGAGTGCTTGAGGAGGGGGAAAAGCATGGAATATTTCCCAAAATCCAGTATAAAAGGGCTGCTCCGGGGGGATGGAGCGGGAGCTCTGTGTGGGACCTGCCTGGCTGGGGAAGGGGCTGCATCCCCTCACCTGAGCAGAGCCATGGTTTGGGATGAATTCCCACCAGCCAGAAGGGTTGGAATGAGACATCCTTAACCCTTCCAACCCAAACCATGCCCAGATTCCACGGTGCCACAATGGCAGCGGCCTGGGGCCGGTCCCCACCCCGGCCTTCCCCTGAGTTCCAGCACTGGGAACCGAGGAGCGAGGGCAAATTTCCATCAGGATCTATTCATAGCACGGATGTCAGAATTACCTTAAAAGTACCAGCTCTTGCCTTGTTTTGCTGCCGGGAAGGAATTGTTGATGCACTTTAAACAGTGGGCGGAAACAAGCAAATACAAGAGCGCCCTGATCCTCGATCCTCCCGTTCCTGCAGCACCCAGACACAGCCAGAGCTGGTCCTAACAACCCCTCAGAACCTCAGAATTCCTTTTAAAAAAGTCAAGGTTTTAGTGATGGAGCATCTCACTGCCCGGATTGGGTCTGGAAGCTGCTTGCAGTGGTTCTAGGAGAGCAAAACCGGAGACGTCGGGAGCTGCCGAGCCCAGAAAAATGAATCAAAATACTAAATGAAGATTCTGACCAGCCTCATTAAAAATAAATGCTATGAACTCATGGTAATTACTTCTCTCACTGGAACATGCTGCTTAGTTCCAGGTACAGCTCAGGACAGAGGAAGAAGGATTTTTGACCTCGGAGAAAAGAACATGAGACAGAAATTGCCAGACAGGCCTCAGCCCCTCACTGCATCTTCCCAAGCCTTTCATCCAGGCTGGGATTCTCCAGGGAATTGTGCAGGACCCCAACCTTGGGGAGCCCACCCACCCCCTCTCCCTGCCCCACAGCAGAGGGTGACTTCAGCCCTGAAGCCCAGTGTTAATGTCATTTCACTGGGGTGGGGTTCTCATGGCTTTGAATGCAAATCTCAGGATATTTGCATGTGATTTGATATCCCATGGGGCTCCTCGTGGTTGGGTGACATCTGCTCCTGGAGCTGAACATTTTTATTTTTTTTTTTTCCCTTTAGAAGCTCCAGCTTGTGGAATCATGTGATTTTGCAAGATTTTCAGCTTCAGTTTGGAAAGCAAGGTTTCCACCCAGGCTATTGCAGAAAAGTCATTCTTCCAGGCTTGGGAAGCAGCAGACAAGAGCTAAAAATGCCTTCTGTTTAAAAATGCCTCGATTTTAAAATGAACCTGATGAATTTTGAATGCTTTGAGTCAGGTAACGCTGACGTAGATGAATGAGCTGTATTAATGTAGGCATGACTTGGAGCTGGAGGAGCTGGGCAGGCTGAGCTGGGGATGGTCTTTTAGGGGAGAACACTGGGGTTTAGCATCTGCCTCCTGAGGTTTTTTGTCTCTTTGGGTCTGGTTTTGGCACTGATTGAAATCCTGAGCAAGAAAGGAATTTTTTGCAGGAGTTTGCAGTAGTTACAGGAGACTCTTGATGGTCATTTGCCCCTGGATTCATCTGTTTAACTCACAATTAAAGTAATTTTTAACAAAAACAATCAGGAGCTTGCAGAAAACAAAACTTGAAAGGCAAATGTTTATATTTCGAGGCTTGACTTTGGCTCTCCAAAGGCAGATTCCGGCCTTTGCATCAAAAATCCTTAAAAATTGCAATGGATGCATGAGCATTCCCTGAGAGCAGCCACTGCTTTCCCAACATTATTCCCTGAAGAGGCTCCACTCACTCTCAGCACACAGCAGAGCATCATGAATTTTCATGAATGAGTGAACAGCCAGAGCAAGGCCCCTCATTTTGCTGATTTCCACAAGAAGATGATCACTACAAAGGTATTATTTCCAGCTCAGGGTGTCACTTGGGGTCTGCAAGGTGTTTCCCTGGAATGAATAAGGGTCTGGATGTATCCAAGGCCAGGCTGGGGGGAGCTGGAGCAATCTGGGATGGTTGAAGCTGTCCCTGCTGAAGTGAGATGAGCTTTAAGGTCCCTTCCAACTCTGTGATTCCCTGATTTATTTCACAGGGAATAAATAAACCCTGCTCTTGCCTCATCCCATCCTGCAGCAGCCTCCTACCCCTGATTCCTGGGGAGCTCAGCCTCATCCCACCCATCTGAGCACCTCCCACAGCTCGGGGGGGATGCAGCCCCCCAAACCCAGCACTTTGGGAGAGGCTGGGACTCAGCCCTTGCTCCAGGATCTCTGCTGAGGAATGGGAGAGATCCCGGAGTTTGTGGCAGGATTAGAGCCCAGGGGGATTAAGGGAATCAGCATTAGCCTGATTTCACTCTGCTTTGTGAGAGGAGCACTTAATAAAGGTGCTGAGCAATATCCTGAAGTGGTTTGCATCCCTGGGGATAAAACCTCATCCTGCTTTTGACCCCAGCCGGAGGCTGAGCACGCAGGGATTCAGCTGCCCTGGGAAAACTGTGGCCCCATTTCACCTGGGGATGATGCTTCCTTGACTTTCCCTGTGTCTGTGACAAACCCAGCCCTTCCCACTCCCAGGACAGACAACAAGAAACGTCTTCCTTTGGTTGTTTCCTTGTAAAAGTTGTGTTTCCCCCTGACTGCAGGGCCTGGAGCTTTGAGAGGAATCACAACTGGCCTGAGAGGCACCATCAGAATCAGTGAAACCAAGATTTGATTGCCTTTATTGTGGTTTTTTTTTTAAGCCTTTCCTTGAATTCTGGCTGGAAAAGGCACTTCCCAACAGGTTTGGGGAAGCAGGAGATGGAGGAGCAATGAGAAGAGGGAGGGGATGCTCAGGACAGGCTTGGTTTTTCCTGAAGAACAGAGTTTTTCCCCTTGAAGCAAACAGCTGAAATTCCTTGGAAAACATTAATTTCCATACAATATATATTTTTAATGTTTCCCAGTGAAGGAGGAGCCTTCACCCTGCTGCTTGCAGAGTATCCTTGGGACAGGCAATGAGGACATAAATGTGTCCCCGTGTCTGGGATGGGGCTCATACCCTGCAGAGGAACATTCTTGCCACCTGTGATTTCCTGGTGATTTTCCCCAAGGAGAATGGCTCAGCAAGCCCTGTTCCATGGTATTTCAGCCAGAAATACTTTTGTTGTTATTTGCATCCAGAGGAGGTGGAGGAGGAGGTAGATTCCCTGGCTGAGGCGTGAGGCTGTAGAAATCCATCTCCTCCCTGCAGCCTGCTCCTGCAGAGGTTCTGGCTGTTCCAAACCCATCCCTGCTCCCATCCCTTCCAAAGCCATCTCCTTCCAAACCTCATCCAACCCCAGCACCTCCACTGCTTGATTCCTTTAGATGGAGACTCCCTGCTATTAGAACTACAAGCTGACCACGCTGACACGAGCTGTAATTCTTTTTTTATTGACCCCCCAAACCAGATCCAGCTCTGCACCCAGGCAGGAGCACAGCAGCCCCTGACAGCTCTCATCCTCCTCATCCTCTCCCCCTTCCCCTCAGTGCCTCCCTGGATGCCCAGCCCTGGCTGTGCCCACCATGTCTGGATGCACCCAGCATTAGCACTATGACTAACACCCATCACGTGTCCCTGCCTGCAGATTAGATTTGCATACTCAAAAATCCATACTTTATTCCTTCCCCTGTGTAAGCAGTTACCAGAGCATATTTTTGGCAAATTAGCAGCCACAGCAGAAGCATCTGACTGTGTTTTTAGCGTGGCTTGGTGCTGGAAAACCTTGGCAGGGCTGGAGGGGGGATAATTTGCTGTGGATTCCGTGTCCTGGTGGTGTTGGTGTTGGTGTTGCTCCTGCATTCCCACATTCCCAGGTGGACATTCCCAGGGCTGGAGCTCCTCTGCTCTGGAGCCAGGCTGGGAGAGCTGGGGGTGCTCCCCTGGAGAAGGGAAGGATCCAGGGAAACTTCAGAGCCCCTGGCAGGGCCTAAAGGGGCTCCAGGAGAGCTGGAGAGGGACTGGGGACAAGGGATGGAGGGACAGGACACAGGGAATGGCTTCCTACTGCCAGAGGGCAGGGATGGATGGGATATTGGGAAGGAATTGTTCCTGGCACAGATTCCCAGAGAAGCTGTGGCTGCCCCTGGATCCCTGGAAGTGTCCAAAGCCAGGCTGGACGGGGCTTGGAGCAACCTGGGGGACAATGGAAGGTGTCCCTGCCCATGGCAGGAGTGGGAACAACTTTAAGTTTCCTTCCTACCCAAACCATTCTGGGATTCTGTGATCCTGTGCTCAGGAGGCCCCACAGAGTCAGGCAGAACTTTTGGGATCATATTTTTCCCAGTGATTCCCCAGGATGGCCAGCAAGGACATCCCCACTGCCACACCCTCTGTCACCCTCTGAGGCTGGGTGAGCACCCTCCAGGCCTCCCTTTTCTCCCAGACCCCTTCCCTTTGGGATGGGTGTTCTGGGGATGATTTGTGTGGGAATCCTCCTGGGATCTGTGATATTGAGCAGCTGCAAAAGGATATCTGTAAAACTCCCTCCTCTGGTTGGAATTCAAGAGCCCAGCCTAATTATTGCCATTGGACATCTTTAATTAATATGCTGCAGAGGCCAGAGATAAGAGGGGGGCTGAGCACACCAGGCAGGATCCTTTGCCAGATAAATCAGCAATTTGTAAAACCTAATTACTTTGGCTTGGAAAAAGTGGAGGGGCACTTCGGACCACTTCCCCCTCCTCCCTGGGATTCTGCTGAGTTGGGAAGGAGAGCTGGGAGCTTGGGAATGCTGCTGGTGCCCAGCACAGTCACTGGATCAGGATCTGCCTGTGCCTCAAGGATGGGACAGAGCTCCTGCCCTTTGGAGCCTGCTGCTCCCATTTTCCAGGCAAACCTGGGAAGCTGTGTCCCTGTTGCTGATTATTTTATCTGACCTGGGAATATTGACCCAGCGTGGTGGGTGTGCTTGGGTTTTTAGCTCAGTGTTAGGGATTGAGAAGGAATTTCTTCCAAAAATTTGTCTTTTTCTGAGGTCAGGTTGTGATAATGACACCTGTGTGTCCTGTGCCCTCAAGGAGCTTCACAACATCCCAAATTCCTGCACAGGAGGAACTGGAAGAGGGCAGGTCTGTGCAAACCTCCCGTGGGCTTTATCCATGCGTCTGCCAAAGGATTCATCCTGCAGGACACGGAACTGGCCGTGTGGGTTTGGGAAAAGCCTGGGAGCAGCCGTAAAGCTTCTCCTTAATGGTGTTCCTGGAGTGGGGCCAGAGGGCTCAGAGACTACAAAATGCCAAATCTTGGGTATGGGCAGAGGGGGGAAAGTAAACACAGTCATTCCAACCCCAAAAATCCTTATTTTTATCTCCTTCCAACATCAAGGACCAGGTTTATATCCAAGTGCATGATCCCACCTTAAGGCTTCCTCCTGTGCTGTTCAAACTCCAGCTGTTCCTGAGGGAACTCCTTGGGATATTTATTTGTTATAAAGCCACATTTCCCTGGGCAGCACTCTGGGGTCTCTCCATAAGCAGGAAAGGACCCCAGGTCCAGGAAATTCCATAGTTTGGGACAGCAAGCCATGACTTGGTTGTCCCTTCTCAGCCATGGAGAAGACCTTGTCAGTGAGAGGGAGCAGTACTGGATCCCCACAGTGCCTGGATCCCAGAGGGATGAGCTGGAGATCCTTCCTCCCCTCCCCAGAAAAATCCCCAAAATCTCCTTGGCAAAGGAAATGCATGGAAAGACATCACTCTTCCTGCAATGCCTCCCATCCTCATGGAGAGCTTTGCAAACAGGAGCTTCACCAGGGTTCCCAAACCCAGCTGAACTGCTGGAATGCTGCTGCCTTCTCCCTGTTTCCAGCAGGGAATGTGGAGGGGAAGGGTCCTGCTCATCCCCCCTTTGCTGCAAGGTGCAAACTGGGGCAAAATCCCCTGATTTGGGGGATTTTGGCATTTTGGGGCCACCAGGAGCTGCCCTGCAGACTCCCAGCTCTCTTCCCAGGATGGATTTTGGCCAAATGCTGAGGAAGCACTGCTCCCTGTCACTGCTGGACAATCAGGAATGATGCTTCCCAGAGCAGGGACTTCCCTCCCTCTGCTTTCAGCCCCGCTGCCTCCAGCCAAGGATGGGGCTCTGCACGCTCCTCAAGGCAATGGCAATTCCTGCAGGAGCTCTGGAGACAAGCCAGCCCTGCTCCAAGGGGAGTGAGCCAAAAAAACCCCAAATTCAGGATTAGGAACACCAGTGAATGTGTCCAACAGCACTGCCTGTTTTCTTCTCTCCATGTTTCCATCCATCCATCCATGTCTTTCCCATGAGCCCATTCCCTTTCTTATACTCCAACAGTTGTTTCTGAAATAGGGATATTCTCCAATCCATCTTTTGGGATGGCTCCAGTTGTTTTCTCCTAGCCTCAAGTCGTGCCCTCTCCTTAGCTCTGCTTGGCCTGGATGTGGCCACTTCCTCCCCTTGGAGGCATCCCCTTTATCTTGACATTCCATGTCCAAGACTTTCTTCTCTCTCCTTTTTGCCCCGTGCAAAAAAGCCACCTAGAAGTGGGAGGGGTATCTTGGAAGCATCCATAGGAGTGCCCTGCATGGCTGAGGGAAGAGGTTGGGACATTTTCCTCCCCAGGGATTCTCCTCCATCACGGTGGCTTTGGCTCTTCTCTGGCTTGGGCAACACCATGGATTTGTGGCCAGGATTTCCTTAGATTGCTCCCTGCTTCCCATCCCAAGGGAATCACACTGCCCTCCTTCATCCCAACCCTGTGAGGTGCTCAGAACCAAAATCCTTGGACTCCTCCATCCAGCAGCTCAGCAGAGGCGAGGTGTTCCACCAGAAGTGCTCATTCCAGCCCCATCCTGCCGCTCTGCAGCCGTGCTGGCACGTGAGGGGGAATGTCCTGAAATCCTGTTTCCCCTGCAGGGAGAAGGAGTCCCCGGGCTCCTTGTGAGATCAAGCTTTGTGCACATATCTGCAAATGTTGGGGCAGAGGTTAAGCCGAGCCGGGCTCGGGGAGGAGGTGGCGGCGCTTAGCAATGCAGATCAGATGGCTCCGAAGCCTCCCGCTATCCATGGCCAAATCCCGGGATATCGAGGGGTTTAAAGCATAATGAAGTCAGGGGAAGGAAGGCAGGAAGGAGAGCTGCTGGCTGAGGAAGGAATGAGCTCCCTGACAGAAGCTCTTTGATCTGCTGGTGGCCGTGAAGCCGCCCAGATGTCTCGGTGGCCGTCGGGGACACCAGCGTGGCCTCTGAGGCAATCCCTAGGGATGGATAATCCCTGCTGCTGCCTCCTGCAGGGAACCAACCACACCCAGGAGAGCAGGGCTGGGGCTTGGGAGCTGCCCCACGGTGCTGGGAGAGGACAAGCAGGACTGGGAAATCCACCTTGCCAAGGAGATGCTGCGGAGATGCCGAGGAGATGCCGAGGAGATGCCGAGACTTCTCCTGGCAGCTGTGCCATTCCAGGGGCAGGTTTGAAGGCCAGGCAGGGATGGCAGCATCCCGGGCACCTCAGCCTGGCTGGGGACAGGCAGAGGCTGCAGCTGTGACCTGCTGTGCCCAATTTGCTCCAGCCAGGCCGTGCTGTCACGCTCCAGCCCGTGGAGCTTTGTTCTGCTCCCTGCCAGTCCCTCAGGTTTTCAGAGCACAGGGCTCTGATCCTGCCCTGCTTCATCCAGGGAGATTTTCCAGCTGCACTTTTGCCAGGAGATGATGAGGATGAGGGACCTGTGTGGGGTCAGGGCTCCAGTCAAGGGATTCAGCCAAGGGAAAGGGAGATGGGGACTTGGACAGGGTGGGATCTGCTGGATCTCCTGCAGGACCTGTTCCCCCTGTGCCCTTGCCCACACTGGCATCTGTCCCTGAAACCCATTGAATCCATCTCTAGGGAAGCAGGAGCACAGTGTGAGGACATCCCAAGCCACCCTGAGGGCTCCTTGGTGGGGAAACTCGGGGTGCTGGGGGGAATCTCTCCCCCAGCTGCTCCACTGTCCTGCTGAGATACACTGGGATGGAGCCAGAAAGGGAAGGGAGGTGCTGCCAGGTGCCCAGGGAAAGCAGGGACACCTTGGCAGGCTCTGTCCTGCCACAGCCACCATCCCAGGCATGGGGAGAGCCCTGGGTGCACAGCAGGGGCTGTTCCCTGTTTTTGGGGACAGCACAGGGGACAAGGCAGGCTCAGTGCTCAAACCCCCCCACAGGACATGTCTGCTGTGTGCCCTGAGCTGCACCTGGCAGGTTGTCCCCCATCCTTCTCCCTGTCACCACCTCCTCTCCCTGCCCTGCCAGTGCCTGCCCTAATCCCAGTGCTGATCCTATAAACCCTCAGTAAATCCTGCCTGCCCCTGTCTCTCCATGTCCCTTCTCCAGGGCAGGCTCTGGGGGGTCCCCAGCTTGGGCCTGCTGGCTTTTTTGGGGTGCACAAAGCTGCCACCCCAATAATGTGATGCCATTGGAGCACGGGGGAGGATTCCCAAATCCTGGGGGATTTCTGCAAAGCACTGGCAGGTAAAAGACAGCTGAAGCACCCCAAAGTACACCCCAAAATACACCCCAAAATGTGGCCAGGTGCTGGTTTCACCCTCTCAGGAAGCAGTTCCTGTGCTCAGCATGAGCTGCTCCAGCCCAGATCCCATCTCCAGAGCCACTGCTGAGCCCCAGGACTGGGCAGGGAAATTCCTCAGGGAGCCCTGGGGAAGGACTGGCCCCATTCATGCAGGGTGAATGGACTGGCCCATTTCAGCAGGACAATTTTAAGCCTCCCTGGGCATGTGGGAGCAGGGCTGGCACAAAGGGAGGTCCCTCTGCTGTGAGGTGCTGCCTGTGCCCATCCCAACCCTTCACATCCCGGGGCTGGGACCTCTCACAGCATTCCAGCAGCTCCAGGGCCCGGTGAGAATCCATCCTCAGGCTCCTCAATCTGCCCAGGAGGGCTTAGGTGAGCAGTGGATCACTGCATCTCGAGCTGGTCCAGAGAAGATTAAGCTAACTAAGAATAAAAACAAGCCCTGCAGTTTGACCGGCTGGGATAAAGCCTGGAATTGTGCCAAGCTCCGAGCTCCAGGAGGGGCTGGGATTAGGAACCCCGAGCAGATTACCACCCACCCACCCCTCATTGCAGTGCACAGGGAGGGTGCTGAGGTCCAGCTGTGCCCCCCCTGGGCTGGGGGGGCTCCTTGTCCCCCCATTCCTGGAGCCCTGTGCGTGTTTGGTGCCACCAACAACCGGTTAAGAAACTCCAGGAAGTGCCCACGCAAATGTAGGAGCTCCAACGGGGGCACAATTCCAAGGGGAATATCCAAATGGATCTCTCCCTGTGAGGCCTTTATTTCCATGGAGCTGGTTCCTTCCCCAGCACACCGGAGGAAGGCACTGTGTGTATAAATAAATGTATTGTTACACATTATCCATCCACTGTGAGATGCCATCGCTGCCAGCAGCGTGGATGGGATTGGAGTGTGCTCCTGGGTAACCATTCCCCCATCCCACGCCCCTGCTCCCTTCCCTTTCACATCAGGGATGGATTCCAGGGGCAGTTCCTTGATGCCTTGGCTGCTTTCTAACACTCCTGTGCTGCAGCTGGAGTGCAAGCCTGCAGTCCAACCCATTTTCCCTCCACAACCTGACATTGCAGTCCTTGTCCTGGAGATGGGACTGGGATTCCACAGCTGTGAAAAGCGGTGGAATCAATCAACCAGTCCACCAAAGACCACTGCTTAGGGATCAGCAGTGTGGAGGAATCCTTTTATTAGAAGATAGTCTAAGGGAAATATGGGGTCCAATCGAATGTCATGCTTATGCTTTTTTTTTTTGCTTGCTTGCTTTTAGTAGTGCAAATTTGCCAATTAGACAACCTGAAACAAATGTCTGGGTGGCTTTAGCCAATGCCTCAGGTTTAGACACCATTTGTTTGTCCGGTACAACCCCAGAAAAGCCATTTTCCACCGGTGTAGTTGATGTGCCAGTGGATGCTTGGCCAATTCCAGAAGGAATCGACAGAGCCATTCAAGGTACACTCGCAGGGTCATCCACACGTGCAGCCCTGGTTCCATGCCTGAGGTGTTTTGCTTTTCTGAAATCCTTTTCCCAGGGAAGTTCTGTAAACAGCAGGAATGTTTTTGCAACTGTACCTATGTTATTCATTCCTTCTCACAGGAGGGACTTCTGTCCCTCTGGTTTGACCAGTGTGATTGAAGAGGTTTTGCCTTTGTTTCACCAATCAAATTGAGCTGTGTAAAATAGCATATAAGGGAGATGCTTTCCAAAATAAAGGATTCATTTTTAGCCTTCTGAACCTCGGGGTCCGTGTTGCTGTGGTGTAAAACAGCGTCACACATGAGATCTTTGATGGGGCTGGTGGGTTCCTCACCTCCCCAAGGCGTGTTTTAAACAGGAAAACCTACACACCCTAAATCCTGTGAGCACCACCTTTGTCCCCAACTCCCCCAGACGAGCTTGATACCTTCCACAACCCACCCCCTCTCTCTCCTTGTGTCTCCCCTCCTCAGGGACATACCAGGGCCAGTGGGTCGGAGGGATGCGCCAGGGTTACGGCGTCCGGCAGAGCGTTCCCTACGGCATGGCCGCGGTCATCCGCTCTCCCCTGAGGACATCCATCAACTCCCTGCGCAGCGAGCACACCAACGGCACGGCGCTGCACCCCGACGCCTCGCCCGCCGTGGCCGGCAGCCCGGCCGTGTCCCGCGGCGGCTTCGTCCTCATGGCCCACAGCGACGCCGAGATCCTCAAGAGCAAGAAGAAGGGAATCTTCCGGCGCTCGCTGCTGAGCGGGCTCAAGCTCCGCAAGTCCGAGTCCAAGAGCTCCTTGGCCAGCCAGCGGAGCAAGCAGAGCTCGTTCCGGAGCGAGGCCGGCATGAGCACGGTCAGCTCCACGGCCAGCGACATCAACTCCACCATCAGCCTGGGCGAGGGAGAGGCCGAGCTGTCGGTCATCGAGGACGACATCGACGCCACCACCACGGAGATCTACGTGGGAGAGTGGAAGAACGACAAGCGCTCGGGCTCGGGCGTGAGCCAGCGCTCCGACGGCCTCAAGTACGAGGGAGAGTGGGCCAACAACAAGCGCCACGGCTACGGCTGCATGACCTTCCCCGATGGCACCAAGGAGGAGGGCAAGTACAAGCAGAACATCCTGGTCAGCGGCAAGAGGAAGAACCTGATCCCGCTGCGCGCCAGCAAGATCCGGGAGAAGGTGGATCGGGCCGTGGAGGCGGCCGAGAGGGCGGCCACCATCGCCAAGCAGAAAGCGGAGATCGCGGCGTCCAGGTGAGGGGAGGGGTCGCATCCCGCTTGTCCTGATGTGTGTGAGCTGGGATTCCATCCTGGGGGATTGGGGGAGAGGGGAGGAGAGGTTTTCTTGTGGTCGGGGCGGTGCTGGAGGGAAGCAGCTCGTGGTGGCATCTGCGGGTTGGTGCCAGGTGGAGATCACAGCAGCCTTGGGCTTGTCCAAGCCTTGGGGTGTTGTTCAGGATGAGATGGATCCAAGCCCTGTTGTCCCTAATCCTAATTATCTGACCCTAATCCTGCCTTGTGCTGCCCGAGGGGCTCCTGCTGCCCATGGAGAGGGAGGAGGAGGAGAAGGAGGAAGAGGAGGAATGAGGGTTAAGGGCCCCAAAAGGGTTCTGTGTCCCTTCCTTGGGTCAGGACAGCAGGGACAAACAAAGCCAGCACGGGGCAGAGCTGAACTGGCTGCAGGGATGGGGCTGAGCTGATGCCAGCTGGGGCAGGCTCTGCCTCCAGCCCCTCTGGGGAGTCCAGGCAGGACTAAGAGGATTCCCAGCTATTTCCATTCCCAAAAGGGTTTTTTGAGTGGAAACTCAGTCAAATACGTGGCTTCAGCCCTGTGGAGGGTTTGCCCTGGCTGAGGCTCTGTTGGAAAACAGCAGATCTGGGTGCCCAGTAATGCCCCTTCTCCCTGTGCAGCCCTCATGGAACTGCTCAGAGATCCAGAGCTGGGATCTGATCCGGCTGAAAACAGAGGGGAAAATGAGCCATGTCTAATTTAAGTTGAAATAAGGTCCCAGCTCAAACCAGGGCCAGCTCAAGCACCCTGTAAGGCACCTGGAGCTCTGTGCCTTGCAGGAAGCTCCAGGACCAGCAGTGAGGCAAGGAGGAAAAGCTCCTCTGGAGAATTCAGGGCTCTGTGTATCACATTTTGGGGTGGTTTATTAGAGCATGTCATTCCTTTCTGTTTTCTGAGCAAGAGCTATATTTAGCAGGCAGGCTGGGAAAAAGGGCTGGGGTTAGGGGAAAAACCCAGGTACCTCCTGAGCCTCCTGTGCCGGATTAATTGTTGGGTCTGGAATATTTGTATGCAGAGTCACACTTGAAATCTTTATCAGCACGTCTGCCAAGGGTTTATCTGCAATATGAATGAGCCTCCCGGGCCTGCTTTGGGAGCTCATTTGGGCTTGATGATGTTTTCGAGCTGATGGTTGGAAAAAAAAAAATTTAAAATCCCACTAGAATGCCAGGTAGGAAGCAGGCTGCAGAGGAGTGGGAAGACCAGACCCTTCCCTGGGATCTGGGGATGGATGGGAATGCCTCGAAAGGCTGGAATCCTGGAAATGTGGAGCTCTAGTGTGCTGTGGGATGGATCCTGGAAATGTGGAGCTCCAGTCTGCCGTGGGATGGCTGAGCATCCTCTATCCCAAATGGTGATGATCCTGGGACACCAGGAGAGTGGGATTGGGAGAGATGCTTAACGAGCTCTTGACATGTAATATTCCACCTCTAATTATGGGAGAGAAGGGACACACATCAAGTGAGGAATGCCACCTCCCTGCCCTGCCCTGACTGGGGCTCTGCTGGAGAGCAGCAGGGAGGGTGGAGGATGGAGAGCTGGAGATGGATGGGATTAGGTGGGTCCAGGGAAGGATTCCTTCCCAATATCCCATGTAAATCTCTGCTCTTTTACCTTAAACCGCTTTGTCTGAAACCTCCAATCCCTCAGCTCGAGCTCTCCCCCCTCGCCAGGGTTTTGGCAGAGTCCCTGAGCCTGCAGAACCAGAGCAGAGCGAGGTTTTACATACTGAGATCCAGCTAGGAAAGCTTTCTTATTAATCTTAGTCCGATTAATTTTAAAGCTTCCTAATGAAGGAGCCCTCCCCTGCAGCGCCCACGCCAAACTGCATCATCCAAATGCCACAAAGCACAACTGGGGGAGAATCCTGGTGCTCATTCCTGAGCTTTTGGGGCTCAGGGGTGGAATATCCCCCCTCTAAAGCCAACATAAACTCCAATTTCCCAGCACCTGGCGTGGCTGTGCATGTGTGTGTGCGTGTGTGTATTCTTTTCTATCTGCTCACACTGAGTTCACTCTGCAGCCTTTCCCTTGGTGGGGGAAAAAAAAAAATAAAATAAAATATGTGCCCACCCACGGATTTCATTAAATTTGTAAGAATTCAGTATTTTTGAAAACTCTGCCGCTCTGTCAGATTTGGTTGGAATTGGCCAACACGTTCAAAAGTTATTAGTGTGGGAGTGATGGCATATAGATATATAAACAGCACAATCACAGGAGTGAGCCCCATTTCCTGAGGAAAGTAGGCTAAAAACACAGTGTGCTGGAGACAAGTAAATTGCTTTCCTAAAGTTGTTGGAGTCTGGGTAGAGCAGAGATATCTGCACGCTTAAGGGATTTCTTTTGGGGTCGAGAGGAGATTCCCCTAAATTCTCTTTGCTGTAATTGAAATGGGGGAAGGCATAATTCCCCCTGATTCCCTCTGGAATTGTTCAGGTGAAGCGAAGGGGGCAGAAGGGATGTGAGTGAGGGCTGAGGAACTCCTGCTGAGAGCAGCTGGAAGTGTTCAAGGCCAGGAGAAAGAAAGTTTGGAGCACCCTGGGATAGGGAAGGTGTCCCTGCTCATGGAACTGGATGAACTTTGAGGTCCCTTCCAACACAAATCTTTCCATGATTCCATGAGCAGTTTTCAGAGGGAGACAAGGAGGGAACTCTTTTCCAGCCTGTTTAAAGGGAATGTTCAGGGAGTGCTCTGGGAGATCTTCATTCCCTCTCAGATCAGCCAGGAGCCAGCATTCCTTCTGCTGCCACTCTGGGAGGATGAAGGATGCACTGGACACCTCCAGTCCCATCTCATTAGTGCTAATTGATACCTCAGGCAAATTAATGTGTCATCATCCACTAAAACAAAATATCCAGGCAGCAAAGGTGGGCCAGGGAGCTCATCCCAGCCCCTGGTTTTTGGCACAGCCACGTGCTGGGGAGGATGGAAGCACAGGGAATGTCGGGGCAGATCAGGGCTGGCTCCAGCCCTCCAGGATGGATGATGGTGGTTCCAAAGCAAAGCAGACAGACCCTGCATCTCCCAGGGTTTCCTCCTGCTTCCACAGTTCAGGGGTTTGTAATTAGTGGTGGGGCTGGTTATGGGAGGAGAGCCCATCACTGGTGTCAGGGATGAGTCCCAGGGATGGGTGGCATGTGGCAAACACTTCTCCCCAGCACAATGCATGGAGAACCTGCTGTCCAGCACCTTAAATAAGAATTCCTGGGAGCAGCCAGGCTCCCAGAGGGAATGCTGCTCCCAGGTCAGTCCTAAGTAATGCTCTTCCTGGCATAATTATAGCCGAGCCCTGCACCAACCAGGAGAAAAATATAATTAAAGCTCCACAGTCTCAGGAGGAGCTGGGCTGCAAATTAGCACAGTGTCATTCCACTTCAGAAAGGGAAACTGGAGGAAAATAGGAAAAGGAAGCAAATAAAGACAGCCTGGCAGTGAGGAGGGGAGAAGGGGGATGCTTGGATGCTCCCTCAGGATGCTGCAGCCAGGGCAGCCAGGAAAAGCCCCCGAGAGCTGAGCAACAAAGTGCACGAGGTTCTTAGAGCCAAACAGGAATTTTCTCGAGAAAAAATGAAAACGCAGCCCGGGCAAAACTCAGAGAAAAGCAAAGCTGCTGCAGCCGTGCTCTGTGAGCGGCGGTAATGCACTCCCCGGCCCCGGTAATGTCCCCACCGGCATTCCCGGCCCCGGTAATGTCCCCACCGGCTCTCCCGGCCCCGGTAATGTCCCCACCGGCTCTCCCCGGTAATGCTGCTGCTTAATGCTCTGACAAGGCTGAGCTTGCAGCTCTGCCATTGTCTGGGCTGCCTTTCATTTCGGGTTGTTGCTGCTTTTTGGGTGCCTGGCGGGGTTGGCTGCTGTCCCTAATCCCGCTCCTGCTGCCCATGGAGAAGGAGGAGGAGGAGGAATGAAGGTTAAGGGCCCCAAAAGGGTTCTGTGTCCCTTCCTTGGGTCAGGACAGCAGGGACAAACAAAGCCAGCACGGGGCAGAGCTGAACTGGCTGCAGGGATGGGGCTGAGCTGATGCCAGCTGGGGCAGGCTCTGCATCCAGCCCCTCTCCGGGGAGTCCAGGCAGGATTGCTCTGCCTGTGGCCCTTTGGAGAAGTGCTGCTGCTCCCTGCTGAGGCCCTGGCAGCCAGCTGGAGGTCGGGATTTGCAGGAGTCCCCTCAGCCCAGGAATGGTGGGCTAAGAGAGGTTTTGTTGTGGTAGGGGTGGTGCTGCAGGGAAGCAGCTCGTGGTGGCATCTGCAGCTCGTGGTGGCATCTGCAGGTTGGTGCCACCTGGAGCTCACAGCAGCCCTGGGCCTGCCCAAGCCTTGGGGTGCTGCTCAGAGCAAGGTGGGTCCAAGGCCAGATGTCCCTCTGGTAACTCTGATGTCCCTCTGTCCCTCTGAGCACTGATGGGGTCACTGAGGGCATCCCCTGGAACCCAGCAGGTCTCGTGTGGGGTGAATGTGCTCCCTCCATCCCTTCCAGGTCACTCCATCCCTTCCTTGAGAGATCCAAAGAGTCAGGGAGGGAAATACAGAGGGGAGGGATGGATAGATGGATGGATGGATGGTGGATGGATGGATAGATGGATGGATGATGGATGGATGTGACTCAAAGCTAAGAGCAGCTGGGGCAGGAGGTGATTCTCTTCACAGCACCCTTTCCTTGTTCCTCCCACCCCCTTCTCCCCCAAACCTTCCCTGTGCAATCCAAGAGGAGCAAAGCCTGGGCTGGCAGCCTCCAACAGGTTCTGCTGCTGCTGAACTGAGCATTCCCTCCTTCCCTGCCAGCTCCCTCCCTGCTCCTGCCCCTGCTGACAGGGGGCAGGGGATAAGATTAGGATCAGCTGTTATTCCTGCTGGTGGTGTTTCCCTGTCAGGGATGACAAGGACACATCAGGCACATTCCCACCTCCAGTCCAGGCCACCCCAGGCTCAGCCATCCCTGAGTGTTCCATCCATCCCTCCCTCCCTCCCTCCCTGCCCATGGCTGGCTCCTGCAGGGTGTGATGTGGGCACTGTGACTGTTTACGTGCTCCTGCCATGCCAACTTCCTGCTCAGACAGGATTTGCAGCCTTAAGCCCTTTTGTGTCAAAAGTCAGGAGCAGCCTCTGGGCTCGGTGTGTCCCCAGCAGCCACCCCACCAGGGCAGGGACAGGCTGCACAACCAAGGGCCTTCTGTGGGAATGCAGCTTTGCCAGGCAATCCAGCTGGGAAAGCCTCAGCAGGGTCATTTGGATCTCCTGGCAGAGCAGCTCAGTTTGGTTTTCATTGCCCTCCCATCCCTCACCCAACCACCACCGATCCCAGCTTGGCCATTCCCACCCCCTTCCCTCTCCAATGAGCTAAATATGAGCCAAAACAACCCAATCCACGGCCTGGGTGTGTGACAAACATTCCTAAACCCATTCCCAACTTTGCTGGGCTGTGCTGAAACGACACAGGCGGAGCAGAGATTCCCAGCCCCTCAGATCCTCCCTTGTCCCAGCTGGCTCTGTCCTGCCCCTCCTTCTCAGCAGGAAAGATCTCCCAAACCCTCGTGCTTTGTGTCGTGACAGGCCCGCTGGGGGGGATGGTTTTGTCAGAGAATGGAGCAGGAGAACGGATTCGGGATGCAGGAGAAGGGATTCGGGATACAGGAGAGGGGATTCAGGATGCAGAAGATTCGGGATGCAGGAGAAGGGATCTGGGATGCAGGAGAGGGGATTCGGGATGCAGAAGATTCGGGATGCAGGAGAAGGGATCTGGGATGCAGGAGAGGGGATTCGGGATGCAGGAGATTCGGGATGCAGGAGATTCGGGATGCAGGAGAGGGGATTCGGGATGCAGGAGGAAATACCCGGGATAGGGAGCGGTGCCGGAGCGCGGTGCCAGCAGCGGTCACCTGTGCGGGGACAGCAGATGGAGGGGACAGGGAGGGATGGCACTGCCTGGGAGGGGATTCACTGCTGCCAGGCACCGCTCCCGTGGGATGGGGCTGTCCCGGAGCGCTGGGCAGGAGGCGAGGGCAGCGCGGGGGAAACGGGAAGCTGCCTGCTCCTCTTCCTCCTCCTCCTCCTCTTCCTTTTCTCCTCCTCCTCCTCCTCCCTGCCATCGCACCGCAGCCCATCGCAGTGCGGATCATCCGCCTGGATTTTAATCCAGCCCCTCCCGGGACCATTCCAGCCCCGGAGATCCCCCAGGAACCTCCTGCCTGCCCAGCACGAAGTGATGAAGCTTTCCTGTTGCCTTTGGGTGGAGCAGCCCTTCGTCACACGAGGGGGTGGGAAAAGCAAAATACAACAAAAACAACCCCGCGAGCCCAGCCCCTGCTTTTCCTTTCTGCTGCTTTTCCTGCTCAGCGAGCAGGAATTGCCGCGCTGCTTTTCCCAGGGATTTTTGGGCAGGGAAGGAGAGATCCCTCCCCTGGCAGCCTCCGCCTTCTCCATCCTCATCCTCACCCTCCCAGGGGTGCAAGGAGGCCGCTGGGATGCCCAGTGCTTCTCCCAGTTCCCATTTCGGGTTTCCTGGTCGTTCCCACCCTCTTCCCTTCAGCAACATTTCCAACACCCCATCCTCGCCCCTCCCCAAACCCTTTCCTCCCCAGGGAGAGGCAAAATTAAAATCAGGAGCACAACCAAGAGGAAAACAGAGATCTGAGCCAAATTATTGAGTGTTTTCCTTGCTGGTTTTCCTTCCCCCCGAGTTTGGGATGCTGGGGTGGGGCACAGGGAGTGGGCTGGGCTATTCCAGGCTCTCCATGCTCTTGCAGTTGGTTTGAAAAGCCCCAGAAAAGCAATGAGGTTTCTGTCACTTCCTCCCCACAGGATGAATGACAAGCTGTCCTGACTTCCTAATCCAGGAAATTAAAGGATTTGACTGTAGACCCTGCTAAGCAAATTTCCCCCCTGGAAATCCCAGGGGGATTTAACCCATGGATCCGACCGATTATCCCTTTAAAGTTGTGACTAAGAAAGTCCCAATTCTTCAGGGTGCTGAGCACCCTAAAATCCCACAGTGGCCATGTCCAGTGCCCAGCCCAGCTCCCAGTGGGACCTACTTTTCAATTTTATCCATCCCCAGCCCTCTTTTTCCATAGTGGGCAGCTTCCCTTTGCTGCAGCTCGCTTCCAACCGGGACAGCAGATCCTCGCTGCCACCACATCCCCAATGTGACACCCTCTGGGGCCATGGGATGGTTTTGGGGGGATGTTTGGGATTTCCCAGTGTGTCCCCAGGCTGGGGCAGTGGGCAGTGACACAGAGTGTCCCCGTGGTGTCTCCACCACGAGCAGTTCCTCGGGATCACATTCCCTCGTGGAACACAAGCAGGTCTGTGAGCTCCAAGCCTGTCCCCTCTGGCAGGAGGGCAGCTGGTCCCCATCCAACATCAGGACATCCCTGGGGACTTTCAGGGAGCTGGGGCAGGTGACAGATCTTCCCAACCCTTCAGTGCTGGGGATGAGCCCTCCAGGGCAGGGATGGGAGGCAGGGATGGAGCCTTTCCCGCGGGGAGAGGGGCGGGGCAGTGCCGGGAGCCCTGCAGGTGTGGGGGGAGCAGCGATGGGGCCAGCCCCGCTCCCGCCTGGGTCCCTCGGCTCTGTCCCAGCCCCGCAGCACGCAGGTGAAGCAGAAATAATGAAAATCCCAGATTCTCTCCTGGCAGGGCCGGGCTCTCCCTTCCCCTGTTGTGCTGCTGGCTGCTCGAGTGGAAATTTTCACGGGTTTTGCCTCGGAGGCAGCTCAGACCTGCAAAGCCAGGATGGATTCCTTCCCTGTCTGCTGGCCTGGGGCACGCTGGGCTTTGGGGACCAGGCAGGGACCCCAAAGGTCCCCAGTGTCCCATCCAGGGCATCCCATGGGATGAGCAGGGTGCAGTGGGGCTGAGCAGGATCCCAGCAGCTCAGGGACAGCTTGAGGAGCCTCAGGAAAAGTGGGATTTTTTGGGGGTTCAGCTGATTTCAGGGCTCAAATCCCCATGCAGGCAGCTGGGATGAGGGAAGTGGCTCATCCTGGGTGGGCTCTGAAGTTTGGGGCAGGCAGGAGAGGCTGTGGCAGTGGGGAGGGATTATTCCTTGTCTTCCCACAATCATCAGGGCTGGGGCCACCACTTGCCCCACCAAGAGGTGACAGAGCCCTGGAGGCACCCCCAGCCCCTGTCCCTCCTGCCTGAACCCACCAGGGCTGGGAGAGTGAGGGGGATTGAGTGAGTTGTGCCCCAGGCAGGGCTTAAAATAATGAGAAATTGCCCAAAACACTCATCATTTGCGTTTTCTCATTGTTCCTGGTTGTTTCTGGTGGGCAGGTGTGGGGTTGGATGTGATAGTGAGGGATGGAGATGATCCCCACAGGTGGCTGTGTCCAACCACTTTGGGGCTGGATGTCCCTGAGAGCAGGGAAAACTTCCCAATCATCACCAGGTCCATCCTGGTGAGGCTGAAGGCAGCAGGAATCCCAGAATTCCAGAACACCCTGAGTTGAAAGGACCCACAAGGACCATGGAGTCCAACTCCTGGCCCTGCACAGCAGCATCTCCTCAGCCTCCTCCCAAAACACAGATGTTTTCCATTCCCAAGCATCCTGGGGATCAAAACACAGCTTTCCATCCCTCAGACCCTGTCACATCACCTGGAAAATGACCTCTCTGCTGCCCCACAGGGCTGGAGAGGCAGAGGAGTCCTGGAGGCTGAACACCAACCCTCTCTCCTCCAGCAGCTGGAGAGCATCTGGTGGTGCTCCCAAAGCCATTCCAACTCCTTGCCTTGGCCCAAGGCCAGGCTGGGCTGGAAATAAAATTTTAAGTTCAGTTCAATGAGAATTTGCTCGATTCTGGGTGAGATTTTTGTGCCTTTTGCTCACAGCCAGGGTGGGTTTTGCTGTTGGGTTAAAACAGGAGAAGTTCATGGATCTTCCCTCTCCAGCACCAGGGGAAAGGGAGGGACAACATTTCCCTGCCTCTTTCAGACTTTTGTGCCTCCAACAGCAGGGGAAAAAATTGCCTGGAAAGTTCAGTTGCCAAAAGTCTGTTTTGCTTGAGGTGACCAAAAGTTGAGAAGCTGCCAAAGAGTTTTGGCCAAAACCTGAAGGGGGTGAAGGGTCAGGAAAGGAAAAAAAGACTTTTCCTTGTGGTTCTGGTGTGGTTTGCTCTGGAATTTGGTTTAACTCCTTCTTTGAACTGAAATTCAACAGCCAGGTCAGCTTTGCTTTTCTGTCAGCACCTCCCTCACCTGGAGTTTTTTTTCCTGAAATCCCCAAATTCTCTTCTTCTGAGCCCTTTTCCCTTGGCTGTAGGAAAAAATAAAAAGCCTCTGACGATTCCCAAGGGAGCAGGGTGTGCTGGAGGCTCCTCAGAGGGATTTGAGGAATTCCCTGCAGGCAGAGCAGAAGCTCCCTCCGCTCCCTTTGCCTGGTTGAGCTTCTCCCCCTGTGCTGCATTTGGCACCTTTGGCTTTGAAGTTCCCACCCCTTCTCCATCCTGTGGGGGCACCAGCCCAGCCACAGGAGGAATGGGAAGTTTTGGGAGCATCCTGGGGATGCTGGTGGTCCATTGGATTCTCCACCTTTTGTCCCTCAGCCTGGGGCAAGAGGAAGTGCCCAGTGTCCACCTGGAGCCAGGTGTTTTCTGACAGCCTCCATCCATCATCCGTCTGTCTGTCCATCCATCATCCATCCATCATCCCTCCATCCCTCCATCCATCCATCCATCATCCATCCATCCATCCATCCATCATCCATCCATCATCCATCCATCATCCATCCATCCAACCATCCATCCAACCATCCATCCATCCATCCATCCATCCATCCATCATCCATCCATCATCCATCCATCCATCATCCATCCATCCATCCATCATCCATCATCCATCCATCATCC
>WEIU01005957.1:229654-245105 GCA_013389925.1 Aegithalos caudatus | reverse complement strand
CCCGGGGCTCGCCTCACCCGGATGGGGCGGCCGGGGGCATCCATGGCTCAGCCCCGCGGGTTTTGGGGGCTGCTGCAGCCTGAGCCAGGGCACATCCCCGGCCTGGGGCATCCCTGCATCCCCCCGGCATCTCCCGCCTGCTGGGGGAGGCTCAGCCTGGTTCCAAACCCATCCCATCCCATCCCATCCCATCCCATCCCATCCCATCCCATCCCATCCCATCCCTCCTCCTGCCCCAGTTTTCACGTGGCAGATCCGAGCTCTCTCGCTGAGCTGTGTTCTCCCAGGGGCTCCTCCCGCCCTGAGATGTTCCTCATCTCCATTTTCTCCTGCCAGGAGACTTCGCTGGTTTAAATCACCTCTTGGAACGATATTTTTAGGTGATACATTTTTTACTACCTCCCGGACGGGGCCGTGGTGCTTCACCGGGGTTCGTGTGCTTGGAGCTCCGTGTGAGCCACGAGAGGGGAAGGGAGGGAAGGAGCTTCCACTTAGAGCACATTAAAAAACAAACACAGCGTCCCTGATGTGCCAGAAAGCTGGCAGCACCTGTGGAGCCTCCCGGGCAATAAAGGGTGCAGGGCTGTGTCACACAGCACATAAAGGGTGCACAAAAAAGTTGCAGGGCTGTGTCACAGCACACAAAGGGTGCACAAAAAAGTTGCAGGGCTGTGTCACAGCACATAAAGGGTGCAGGGCTGTGTCACAGCACACAAAGGGTGCTGTGGGTGCTGGATTTGTCTCCCTTCCACAGGATTATGGGCGCTCTAAATGCCCTTCCCTTGCATGAGATCCTGGGTGCTGGATGTCCCCACATATTCAGAATTGTGGGTGCTGGATGAACCCCCATTATTCAGAATTGTGGGTGCTGGATGAGCCTCCTTTCCACAGGATTCTGGGTGCTGGATTTGTCTCCTTTTCACAGGATTTGGGCTGATTGATGTGCCCCTCATATTCAGAATTTTGAGGGCTGGATGTGCCCTCCTCGTTCAGAATTGTGGGTGCTGGAATTGTCACTCTGGTACAGGATTGTGGGTGCTGGATTTGTCCCCCATATTCAGGATTATGGATGCTGGATGTGCCCTCCCCATCCAGGCCCCTGGGAGCTGTCTGTGCTCCCTGGCAGGGTGCTGCAGGTCCCCAGTGCCACCCACGGCGTGCTGCGGTGGGTGCTGAGTGCCACCCACCCCCTGGGTGCTGGCTGTGCTCCCTCTCCACGGGATCCTGGGTGCTGGATGTGTTCCTGGCAGGGTGGTGGGTGTGGGTACCACCCACCCGGCACAGCGAGTGCTGGGGGTGCTGGGTGCCCCCCTCAGAGGGGTCTGTGGGTGCTGTGGGACACCACAGGGGGGTCTGTGCCCACCTCAGCATCAGCCCTGGGCAGCTGCAGCTCTTGGAAGGCAAAACTTTTTACCTGGAAAATACAAAAATGTCCCTGTTTTGTATCCTGCATCGCCCTCTCGCCCAGGGCTCCCATCCCCAGCATCTCCAGGTGCCCGTGGTGGTTGTTCATCCCAATTCCTGGACACAGCAGGATGGGCCCATGGCTTGGGTGGTGCTGGAGAGCTGAGTCCGGTGCCAGCAGCACAGCAGAGCCAGAGGCCGGAGCTTGGCACGGCTCCCAAATCCCAAAATCGGCTCCTCAGGGCGGCACAGGTTCGGCTTTGAAGCCTGGGAGGCCGGGCTCGGCTGCCTCCATCCTGCTGGAAAATCCAGATTTGGTGCTCTGCATCCTCCTTCGCGCTCTCACAACCGTTCTTCCAGGAACATCACGTGCTCCCGGGCTAATTTTAGCCCGGGATAATTGTTGCACATCCTCGGGTGCCGAGAGCCGGCCCCGGTGCATCCGCGGAGTTCCTGCGCAAGGAAACGCCCCCATCCCTGCGGGCTCCGGGGCTGGGGGCAGCTGTGCCTCAGCATCCCCTCAGCACCTCCAGCCCTGCCTCTCCCAGAGCCCAAACCCCCGGGAATGAGCCCGTGGAAAGGCAGAGACACCTGCAGGATGGTGGCTGGGGAAGGTTTGGGGTGAGGGGGCTCAGTGACATCTCCCCTGCTGTGGGGAGCGTGGATGAGATTTCCCATCCCCTCTCTGGGTGTAGCCAGGCTGTGAGGCTGCAGATCAGCTCTGGAGCCTTGCAAATCCCTGGAACTCCAGCAAAATCCCTGAGCTGGGGGAGATAAACCCAAAAACCAGGGACACCCCAAGCCTTAGGTGAGCCAGCTCCCATGGGTGGCTCTCCAGGTTTCTCACATGAAATCATTTATTCCGTCCGTGCCTCAGCTTCTATGTGGGATCTTGGAAGGTGGCTTGTATAGGAATGACTGGAAAACAGCCCCCAAAATGTTGTCTTTTATCCCAGAGACAGATATTCTGCAGGAAAACAGAGGGGTGAGCTCCACCCTTCTCCTTCCCAGCAATTTCCCACCAATACCAGGATTGCTCAGGGGCCCTGGATAAATCCCAGGAGACTCAGTCTCCCACATACCAACAAGGGGGAAAAAAATGAAGGCTGGACTATGTGAATATTGTCCCAAAACCTCGAGTCATTAGGAGACCATTTCCCATAACTTGCTTGGGTAGATTTCCAAGCAGTTTTTTATTATTTCCTCCCTGATCCAATGGGGATTCCATCATTCCCTGTGTGTATCCCAACCCTGACAGGGGTGAAGGCACATCCCAGCAGCTCCCCAAAAAGATTCAAGAGAGAAAATTACTCAGCAGAAGAGGAGAGACCCGAGCAGGCTCTCCCGAGCGTTTATTTTTAAACGATGCCATGAAAATTGAGCTCTCCCTTTTCAAGACTCGCTCCTTGTCTCGCCATAGCAATCGCAATTAGCTGCATTTCAGGGGCATTAGGCACTTAATATATTTATCAAATTATTCACCTAATTTAGCATGGCTTTAGCTGGAGAGGGGAAAGGGAGAATTAACCACTATTAGCTTGCTCGGAATCATTGGGTGTTCCAGCAGTGATGAACACTGGGTTGGAGGCTTTGGTTGTGTGTTCCTCCAGCAGCAGGAGGCTTTCAGCCCCTCCTGAAGGGCCAATCCCCAGGGTGACACTGCCTGGGAAGTCTCAGAATTGAAGGAATGGGGAGCCCCCAGAGGGATGAGGAGGATGAGGGGTGCTGGTCTCAGCTCCACAACCAGCCCTGACCTCCCATCCCGGGCTGGGGCTGAGCAGGGAAATCTCCACGTCCTGCTGGGCTGTGCAGGGCAGGAAAGCTCTGGGATATGAGGTTTGGGGGGGTTTTCTTGCACACCTGCCCAGATGTGGCCGTTCCACTTCTGCACCTGGCAGAGGAAAACTGAGGCGGCTCCCATCCAGGAGGGGGAGTGAGGGTGATCCCAGTGACACCCAGAGTGATCCCAGTGACACTCAGCACAGGGTGGTCCCAGTGTCACCCAGGGTGATCCCAGTGACACCCAGAGTGATCCCAGTGACACTCAGCACAGGGTGGTCCCAGTGTCACCCAGGGTGATCCCAGTGTCACCCAGGGTGATCCCAGTGTCACCCAGGGTGGTCCCAGTGTCACCCAGGGTGATCCCAGTGACACCCAGCACACACAAACACAGAGCACAGGGTATGCCACCCCCCAAGTCACGGATTTCCCAGACTGGGAAGCGATAGGAAATGTGGTCAGACGGATCCCAAACTCCCATCAGAACCTCCTCCCGGCAGCTCTGCACGGTTGGTGGCTTCTCCACCTCTCTGGGCTTGGAAAACCATTCCTGTGCCGGCCGTGGTTCTGCAGGCAGGGCTCAGGGCAGCTTTGGTGTCACACAGCCAGCAGCGGTGACACTGCCGTCCCCACCCCGCTGCCCTCCACCACCCAACCCTCCGCCCCTTATTCCGTGCCTCGAAAAACCCCCGCGGGGCATCCCTAAACCAGCAATAACCCCTTCCCTTCCTCTCTCCCATTCTNAAAAAAAAAAAAAAGGGCTGGAATGCCAGCGACCCAAGCGGCAGAACTCGAGCGACGACATCGAGGTGCTGTCCACCGGGACGCCCCTGCAGCAAGAGAGCCCCGAGCTGTACCGCAAAGGGACCACGCCGTCCGACCTGACCCCCGACGACAGCCCGCTGCAGAGCTTCCCTGCCAGCCCCTGCTCCACGCCGCCCCTCGGCCCCTCCTGCAGGAACAAGGGCGCCCACTTCTCCAGGCAGGTGTCGGTGGACGAAGAGAGGGGCGGCGAGATCCAGATGTTGCTGGAAGGGCGCGGCGGGGATTACCTGCGCCCCAACAGCTGGAGCGAAGAGAAGGGCGGCGGGAGCCGCGCCGGGAGGAGCGGGGCGATGCGCAGCGGGCAGCTGGGCTCCACCGCCGGCCCCGAAGATTATCGAGCTCGGAGCGGGGGGCACAAACATTCGGCCTCCAACCACAAGCCGAGAGAGAGGTGGACAGATTCCCCGGCCGCGGTTTCATGGACTTCCCACCACAGGTCCCACAACCACAGCTCAGGGAGCTCCAAGCTGCTCGAGCTGGACGAGGAGAAGATGAGCAATTACGAGATGGAGATGAAGCCCCTCATGAGGATGGATTCTTATATGCAAGAGATTCACACCCAAAAAAGACACTACAGCAAAGGGGGAGGCTGCAGGGGCGGGGCTGACGAGCACCGCGGGGAAGAGCGGGGCTTCGGGGTTCAGAGACTGAGGTCTAAGTCCCAGAACAAAGAGAATTTCAGGCCAGCTTCCTCTGCCGAGCCCACGGTGCAGAAACTGGAAAACCTGAGATTCGGGGACAAAGCTGAACCTCGGCTACTGAGGTGGGACTTAACCTTCTCCCCGCCACAGAAATCTTTACCTGTTGCACTAGAATCTGAAGAGGACAGTGGGGATGCGCTCAAATCCAGTACGGTGAGTGAAGGGATTGGGGTGGAATTGTGGTCGGGAAGCCTGGGGCTCTCGTGGGGCTGAGCAGAGAGGGATGGGATGGGAGGGAAATTTGGGAAATGTGAATTATGCTGGGTTTGTGCCTCGAATCTGCTCTCCTCCCCTCTCCCATCCTGCTCTGTTGGTGTGGGGTGTTGCCTGCAGACCGTGGTGGGAGCAGCAGGATTTTCCCTGGAGGATTTGAGCAGCAAGCTGGAGTTTGGCAGCCCAGCCCCTGGGCCAGCAATAAAAATCCATTATTGCTGGGAATTTGAGGGGGAAAGCTGCAGGAGCAGGCAAGGCATTGGTGATGCTTCCTTGGGTTATGGTTACGGTCACCCAGCTTCCTGCTGGTCCAGGACAGCCCCTTGTGAGACACTGGCTCCTCATTTTGGGGGAGAAAAAGGATGTTTTGGGCATGAAGTGCCTGTTGGGGAGGGCTGGAGGTGTTCAGGAGAGAAGACAGAGTGATCTTAAAAGCTGCTGCGAAGTGGAAGGGAATAATCTGTTCTCCACGAACGGAATTAATGGGTTTGGAGTCAAGGAGAGTGAGCCATTAACTATCGCTAATGAGGTGAGGGCCTAATGAGTTGCCTGGGGAGGCTGTGGGGGCTGGGACAGGAGGGGGTCTGAGGTTGGACATCACCAGCTCAGACAGGACCTGGACAGAGCTGAACATCCTCGGGAAAGGCTGAGCTGGGCGGGTTTTGGGTTTTTTTGCAGCCTTGTTTTTTGAGGATTCCTGGATTTCCCATTAGAGGCTTCCTCACTGGTTGTCCCCGCTGGTTTGGCACTGACAGGAGAGGTGGTGGGGTCTGCTGGGAGCACTGGGGGAGCCACCAGTGCCCCCAGGTGCCCCTGGAGTCAGTGCCAAACACAGGGCAGGGCTGAAGGTGTCCCATGAGGAGACCCCGGACCTACCCAGGAGAAATGGAAAACCTGTCACGCTCAGGAGGTGACATTTCAGCAGGAAGGAGCTAAATCTCCCTGCCAGGGGAGCAGAGCAAGGTGCCTGGTCATGAAACTGAAAGGAATTTGTCAGTCAGGCCGAAAATTTGGGCGAGAGGCATCGAGGTGTGTGAGGTGTGGTGACATTTGTCACGGCTGCAGCATCCCTGCTCCTCCGGGGGGAGGGAGAGGAGAGAGCAGCCTGGGGTGCAGGAAGGATGGATCTGCCCCACTTCCCTGCTGATAAATCCCCCCAGAGCAGCCTGGGGTGCAGGAAGGATGGATCTGCCCCACTTCCCTGCTGATAAATCCCCCCCAGCAGCCCTGGAGCTCTCTGCCTCCCTGTCCATGGGCTCAGGCTCAGCAGCTCCCACCCAGCCCCGAGGGGAAGCTGAGCACGGGAGCTCCACAGGACACATCCAGCAGAGCCATGCAGGCTGTCCTTGCCTGCCTGGGAAGCACTGGAGACATGACAGGCAGCATTAGGAGCCTGACAGGCTCCCAGAGGGGAAGAGCAGCAGCAGTAATTGCACAGACACCAGCCCTGGCAAGGCCCTGGGACACGCAGATGTTCCAGCACCTTTGACAACGCAACCTGGGGGACACGGGGCTCACAGGAGGGATGGAAGCACTGCTTTCTCCTCGCTGAGAGCCTCGTGATTTGGGGCAGATCTCTGGCACCAGCAGCCCTGGGCTGTCTCCCCACCCAGCCCATCAGATGTGCTCCCACCTCGGAGCTGTCACAACAAACCTCCTTCCACGTGGCTGGAGGCAAACTGCCACCAACACACCCCTGACCATTCCCAGGGAGCCCTGGGCACTAAGGAAGGGCCCAGCCTGCATGGAGAAGTGCAGGGAAAAGCCATTAGGATGCACATCCTACTTTGGAAGGGCTGGAGCTGTGGAGCAGCATGTTCAGTTTTCTCACATTCATAACCGAGGGTGGAACAGATGGCGAAGGTTTGGGAGGAAGCTAATGTAATACAGAGGAAGAGATAATATGTGGATTTAAATAACCCACAATGCCAGCAACAATTTGTTCTAGCAGGAATTGCACGGTGCTAGCAGGGTTTTGTTCCAGTGGCCTGGCAGGGAGAGGGTGGTTGGGCAGGAGCAGGGGAAGGTGTAGGGGAGGAATGGGAGGAGCAGGGATCTGTGCTCCAACCTCCTGCCCAAATCCCTGACCTCACCTGCACCTGCCATCAGAAGCCTTTCAGACCTCAGGGAGTGTGGTGAATCCCTGAGGAAGAGGAGGGGGAAGGCTAAGGGGGAAGGATTTATCCCACAGGCCCCACATCCATCTCCCTGTGCTGGGCAGCAGGGGACATTCACACACCCCGTCCTGCAAACCTCCCCTGCATCCTGCTCGAGCTCCCACAGCAAATCAAGGCTCCCCAATCCCCCCAAAAACCCAATTTCCCACTCTGGCTTGAAATCCTCCTTCCCTGTGACCTGGCAGGGTGTGAGCTCCGGGGCAAGGCAGCTGTGGGCAGCCTGTGAGAGCCCACACTGCTCCAGCCTGCTCAGTGCCTCTTCCCCGCATCCCAGCAGTGCCAGTTTGGAGGCTGCTCCCTCAAAAAGAGGGGCTCAAAGGGCAGCTCCCACCTCCCAGCAGCTGGGCTCCCTCAGAAAGGTGCTGCCAGGAAGGATGCTCAGAGCTGAGCACGGCTATTTTTGCCCTACCTGAGGTATCCCTGAGCAGAAGCCAGGTCACCCTCACAGCTTAGCTTGTTTTAAAAATAATCTGCCCTAAACCAGCTCTGCACAAGGCATCCACGAGCCCCAGGGCTTGGCTCTGTGCTGGAGTGCCAGCTGCAGCTTCCAGAGGCAGCACACCTCTGGTAGGGCTGGAAGAGGCTGGGGGGTGCAAAAACACACTAAAAAAATTTTTAAAAAATCACTGCTCCTGATTCCTGTCTGAAAAATAACCTGGGAGCCACAGGGCCTTGAATCCAAGCTTTTCCAAGTGTGCACAGGCAGGGATGCAGACCCCACAGAGGACTTGTAGGTTGCTGTAGGAGCTGTAGGAACTTTGTTCTCTGTCACTTTTCCCCAGTCCTTTAAAAGAAGCTCCCAGAACCCACCCTGCTTTGTTGGGGCTGCACATCAGGAACTGAAAACTCCTCTCATAAAGGTCATTTCTTGAGGCCACGGCTCAATAACGTTGAAATTCAGCACTGCTCGGTGTTGGCTCTCAGGGGATTTGGGGGTTTCGGGGTCACTGAGCCACACAAATGCTTTTAAATGACATTTAAGGCCACCTGATCTCTGTGTGCCTCTGTGGGCACTGACCCCAGCAGCCACAGGACAAACTCACAGCAATTGTCAGCCTTGGGGCAGAGGAAAACGGGAGCCAGCCTGGCAGGAGCAGTGCCGGTGTTGTGGGATTAAGGGATTTACAGGAATCCCCATCCTTCCCACCCTTAAAGGCCCACGAGGCACAAAGCCTGTGCCTGGATGCTTCACAGGTTCCTGGAGCCTTTTTGAGGAGAACTAAAACGGGAAAGGAAAACAGGGATTGGTGAGAGATTGGGAAGGGGAAAGAAGCTTTCCAAAATGTCTTTTATCCAGGGGCACAAGGCACAGCCCGTGGCAGGGCTGGGGAGAAAAGGAAAGGAGCAGATCTCCTTTGCTGCAGGTGCTGCACATCTGCCGCTCCTGGGAGGGAGGAAGGGAGGGAGGAGAAGCGCCCTGGGCACGGAGCAGCTCCGCGGGGAGGGCCGGGGCTCAGGCACCCCCGGAGCCTGATTCATCCTCCTGTCCTCATTCCCCAACACGCCCAGGGAGCCTTCCAGGGACAGTCGTGCTCTCACCGAGGGCACCCCGGGGCTGTGAGGATGCTCCAGGTTCGGCTCTGTCCCATCGCATCCCCACGCACGCCAGGGCAGCCGAGCAAAGCAAACCCGGCCAGCGCTGACATCTCCCGGCAAATCCCGGCCTAAAAATCGCAAAATTCGCGGGGGAAGAGCGGCAGCAGAGGCTGTAAAGGCATCTTTAAAGGCATCTTTAAAAACACCTTTAAAGGCATCTTTAAAAACACCTTTAAAGGCATCTTTAAAAACGTCTTTAAAGGCATCTTTAAAAACGTCTTTAAAGGCGTCTCCGGGCTGGGGCATCTCCGAGCCCCGCTGTCCCCGGTGGGGAGGGATCCTGGCAGCGCAGCCTCTCCCTCCTTTCCTCCTTCCCTGCTTCCCTCCCTCCCTGCTCCGGCGGCGGGGCGGATTTGCCAGCGAGGCATTGCAGGCAGGTTTCGCTGTCGCTGGGGAGAGGCAGGAGCCGGCAGCCAATGTGCAGGCGGAGCAGGGATAGGGATGTGCGGAGCTGCCGGAGCCGGGGATGCGGGCAGGGGGCTCGGCACAGCCTCCCCTGGCACCGGGCTGGCACCGGCACCTCCCCGCTGGATGCTCCCCTTGCCAGAGCTGCGTTATTCCTCAAGGGATTCTTCTCCAGGTGGGGATGAATTTCCCTTCCTTTTTTTTTTTTTTTTTTTTTTTTTTTAAGGGAAGTTTGGCACCTTTAGCCTTAAAGGTCGTAAAAGGAGTTAAAAATAAAACCTGGGTGTTTTCTCCGCCCCGTTTGGGGTGTGACGCTTCCCTGTGCGTGGAGATGTTCCCATTTGGCTGCTTTGGGGTGAGGCTGCTGGGAAAGGGACCTGGGAATTTGTTTGGTATTAACCTCCCTGGGATTAAACCCCTCTGGTTTATCCCTGTGGCCTTCCAGCTTCAGGTTTTCCCATTTATTATTTTCCCCATCCCTAGGTCTCCCAACATAATCATCCCTGGGTTTTTCTTATTCCTCTCATCTCAACCAAACAGATTCACCCCAAATCCCAGATTCCAGCTGCATACCCAGGCAAACAGAAGCCATCATTTCATGGGAATAAGGAGGAAGAGGAGTGCTGGAATGAGGCAGGGCTGAGCATTGCTGCAGGGGTTGTCTCCTCTTAAGACAAATAATTATCAAAAATTGTTCCTCCTCTAATCCCTGTTGTGTTCAGACAACCTGAGGTAAATAATCTTCAGAGAGAAATGGGATGTTGGACTCCACAGGGTCCTTTCCAAAGCCTTTTCATCTCCTTTGATGTACCTGGGAGCACCTTCCTGGCTCTGCTCCTGTCATCTGGATGTGGGGGTTGAGCCCAATTCCATCTTCTAGCCTGGAAAATTTGGGGCCAAACATCAGCTTTTGGAACCAAACTTTGACTGCTGGATTTAGGATAAAAATCTTAAAATTAGAGCTTCCAACATAGCTAAACAAACACACAGAGCTCAGTCCCAGCACCTGGAAGGTGAGGATTGAGCCAGGGGAGACAAAACCATTCCTTTAAGAGGCTAAAGGATCTCTAAGAGGATAACCTCTCATTTTTTAGCCTTTTTCCCCCCAGAAGCAGGTTTTTCCATCCCTCCCAACCCACTTTCACTCACAGGAGCACTTTTAGCATCTCCTGGGCCCTTTCCTGGAGCCATGGGAGCTGCTGCAATCCGCTGGAGAAAGCCAAGTGACTCCCTGATGTTTCCTTTGCTAAATGCTCCTTAACCATTTCACAGAGCCTGTTCCTGGCAATGATGTGACAATTCAGCACAAATGTCACCGAGCTGCTAAGTTTGCAGCCCTTTCTGCAGTGCTGAGGCTGGAAAATGGTGCATATCTGGGGTTTTTTGTGGGTTTTTTTTTGCTGATCCAAGTCCTTAGTAATTACACTTAATAGATCCCAGAGGGATTCCTAGGTAACCTGCACTCTGGTTTCCATGGCAGAGAGGCAGAGCTTGTACCCTGTGATAACAGATAATAATGGATTGCTAATGCTTAAATTAATTATGCCACAATTGCATTTGTAAACCAGCTGTCCGTCGTATTCCCAGGAAAACTCTGGAGTTGCTACACAACAGTTCCAGGATAAAAACAAACAAGGCAGAGGGGCAGGAATTACTCCACAGCTCCAATTACTGTTATTACTCCTGTGCCATAACCATGGTTTATTCCCAGTTCAGTGTTTCCATGGGCTTAGGTCTGAGTTTTTGTTCTTTAAGCTTGGAAGCAAAGCTTAAAAATCCTTGAGGATCCAACCTGTTGCTAGAGAAGGATCCTTTTGCCCAGCTGATATTGGTGCAGATTCCCATCCTTGGCAGATGTTTTCCTTCTCCTGTGAAGGACTCCAGGGATCTCATTGTAAAAAAATTAAATCTCCAGGAGATGCCTGCCTGTGGCAGGGGTTTGGAATGAAACAATGCCTAAAGTCCCTTCCAACTCAAGGAATTCAGGTTGGAAAGGACCTTAAGGATCCTCTCATTCCAATTTTGGATCCTCTCATTTCCTTATCTCATCTTTGGCCTCCTGTGGAATTCCCTTGATTCCACAGGAGGCCAAAGATGAGATAAGGCCCCACCAAACTGTGACAGCACCAGGGAAAGCTGCAAATCAGGGGCTGTGTCTCCTCTTTCCACAGGCTCCTGTTGGAGGCTGGCACACAGTGGGAAGGGTTTAAAAGCCACTGGCTTTAAACCACAGCTGCAGCCAGAGGGAGTTCAGTGCCCTGAGCCAGGCTGGGCTCATCTCTCCCAAATCCCAGCTCCAGCACTGATCCAGCTCCTGCCCAGGCAGGGAGCAGGAATGGGGCTCAGTGCTCTCACATCCCTGCCACGGGAGGGGAGCAGGGAAAACATTCCCTGTGAGCAGAGGGGGAGGCACTGAGACCCCACAAGGCAGAAATCAGGCAGAAAAGCACTGAGAAGTGCAGCAGGGTCTGTAATTGGGGCTAAAACAGAAGCTTTGGAGGGGCAAAGCTGCTTCTCCAGCAGCAGCTGCCATTCCCTGCCATTCCCACCTGGACAGCCCTGGCTGGAGCAGCGCAGGGAGGAGGGGTTAAAAAGAGGGAGCTGTGAAAAGAAGGCAGAATTTGTGAGCTGGATTTGAGCTCTTGGTTCAAAGAGCTCCCACCCCTCCCACCCCTCCCTGTTCCTGGGATATTGTGCTGGGAAATGTGGAAGGATTTTCTCCTGGCCCTGCCCTGCTCAGGGGGTGCAGGGTGGAACCAGGTCCAGCCTGATCCAGGGGCTGAGCAGAACCTCTGTGCACAGGGATCCAGGCTGTTGGATCCCCCCATTTTTCCAGCTGAGGGCACAGCTTTGATGCCCTGTGTGTAAAGCACAGAACCACGGGATCACCCAGGCTGGAAAATGCTCTGGAATCGAATCCAAGCATTCCCCCAGCGCTGCCAAGCCACCTCTGCTCCATGTCCCCAAGTGCCACACCCACACAGCCCCAGGGATGGGAACCCCACCCGTGCCTTGGGTGAAGAATTATTCCTGAATATCCAACGTGAACATCCCTGCTACATCTCGGGCCTGATTCCTCTCGTCCTGTTGCTTTTCCTTGGGAGAAGCGACCACTGCAGGCTGTGCCCCTTCCCTGCACACACCACCCCAAAGGGCCGGGACCTCAGGAGCATCCCGAACTGCGGGAACAGGGAATTACAGAGACCAGCAGCTCCAGCAGAGCAGGGGCAGCTCCGCCTGTGCTGTTTCGGCAGGGAATTCCCGCATGGAGGAATCGGATCGGTGGCTGAGCCCTCCGTGCCCCGGCGGGGCCGTGCCAAGGCGAACGGCGGCACCGAGGATCGCCCGCAGTCTGTGATTGTGTTAGCGGCGCCTCAAAAAAAACCCTAAACCCCAATAATCTTCTGAAATGCAGCTAATCCCTCCCAGCGGCTTGGCACGGCCGGCCTGGGGAAGGGAAGAAGGGAAGGGAAGGAGGTGGTTGGTGCCTTTGGAAGGTTTTTCACGGCACAGGAGGAGAGCTTGGCCGGGAGCAGCCAGCCCTGGATGGGGACCGGGCTGCTCTCCGCCATCCCTGCCTTGGCTTGGCTGCCTTTGACCCCGTTGCTAAGATACAAATACGCCTTTCCAGCAGGCTCCAGCATCCTCGCTCCCACCCACTCCCAAACGCGAGCTGAATCAGGCTGCTCGGAAAAGAAACCATCCCCGGCCAGCCCCGAGCTGCCTTTATTCCCGTTGCTTTTCCGGCAGCTCCGCAGAGCAGCCCAGGGAATGCTCCCGAGGGCTGCCCAGCCCCGTTTCACTCCATCCCAGCGACGTGGGGAGAGCTAGGAAGGGAACAGGAGCCTGGGGAAAAGCGTTTGGACCGTGCCAGGGTTTGGATGCGGCAGGAATAGCTGAGGATCCCAGCGACTCCAAGAAATAGCAGCCACCCACCCGCTGGCAGCATCGCTCGCCCTGGCGCCAGCCACGCTCCCACCGAGGCTCCGGGGATGGAGGTGCCAGGGATGGGGTGCCAGGGATGGATGAGGTGCCAGGGATGAGGTGCCAGGGATGGATGAGGTGCCGGTGGATGTTTTCCTGACCAGTGTCCTGCAGAAGGATGTGTTGGAGGGTTGGCTGCAGCGCCCTGCCGTCCCTGGGGCGCTGGGGGATTGTCCCCCAGGATTGTCCCCCAGGATTGTCCCCCAGGATTGTCCCCCAGGATTGTCCCACAGGATTGTCCCCCAGGATTGTCCCAGCTGTGCTCCAGGGGAAGCCCCTCCTGGGCTGTTCAGCCCAGCTGGGGTGGCTGTGTGCACTGCCTCAGTGGGGTTCCTGCAATGCTTTCCAGGTAAAATCACAGAATCCTGGAATGCCCATCCTTACAGCTCATCCCTGCCACAGCAGGGACACCTCCCAGCATCCCAGGGTGCTCCAAACCCCGTCCAGCCTGGCCTTGGACACTGCCAGGTAGTTCCCAGGAGCTTCATTTTGTCCATATAAACTCAGGAAAGGTTATTAGAGCATTCCCAAAATGTTACTTGACCATGGTCCCCCGTGTGCTGGCCTGATGTCCAACAACTGTTTATTGGGAAATGTCCTGTGGACACTTCAAACCACACTAAGATCCCATGAAATCTGATTTTTTGGGTTTTTATTTTTCCTCTTCACTGAACACCTGATAAACAACCAATTGTAGTTATGTTTTTAAGGCCAGAATTCCTATGGGAGTGGCATGGGATGATCCATGATCCATCAGGGGGTGCAGCCAAGCACTTCTTTGGCAGCTTAAAAAAAAAATCCTCCAAGGATTCTGGGCACTTTGGGAGGTGTAAATTGGGATCTGCTCATCCCCAGAGCTGCCTGGAGTCCCCAGAGCTCCCTGCAGAATTCCAAGGATCCATCTAACCCCTGTCCTTCTCTTTCTCTTGCAGGGTTCAGCTCCCATCCTGGTAGTCATGGTGATCTTACTAAATATTGGAGTCGCCATTTTGTTTATTAACTTTTTCATCTAATTTCAAGACTGTCTTGTTTGCAAAAATAACAGTTACATGTATGAATGGGGGAAAAAAAAACAACAAAACAACAACAAAACAAAACAAACCAGAACCAAACAACACCAACAAAAAAAACAAAAACAAAGGGAAAAATCATAACTCGAACTGTCCTCTGACAATTTCCAAGTCTTTTCACAGAAGAACAACAAACGATCGAGTCTCACTCACAGTTTGCCTTTTTTCCTGGGTAATGTTTTTTGGATTTTAGCCAAAATTCTTTGCTTGTATAACACTATGCTGTGTGGCATGGCAAAATGCTATCAACACTCTGCCCCCCCAACACTGGGAAGGATGAGAAGGAATCCCAACAAAAGGAAAAAAAAACCTCGTTTCCCTTCCCCTCACCCCCCACCCCCCAAAACCAAATCTGTCTTTGTAACAACAGCAATGAACCCCAAAATGGAGATGAGATGAGGGGAGAGTTTGGGTGGAGTGGGGAGGGGTTCTGGGATGCTCCAGGATGAGTTTCCCAGGGAAATCCACAACAGCTTTAATGATAAATGGGAGGGAAAAGCGAAATTGGGCTTTTCACCCTTTGGAAACGGAGGAATGCTGCTGTGAGAAGGAGGAGAGAAGGAGCACAGGGAAGGAATGAACCCTGTCTGGATGGGAAAATGGGAGAGCAGCCCCATTCTGATCCTTGTTCTTAAAAAAAATTGGCTTTTTGCAGAATCCCTCGGGGCAGGGGGGAATAGGGAACACGAGGTGTGAGCAGCAGCCCCAGCACCCTCCTGCCTTCACTCCTCCTCCCCAGGCTGCTCCTCACCTCCTCACCAAGGCTGGAAAACCACCCAGAGCCACTTTTAATTCACAGCCAATTTCTCCTGGCTAAAAATTCCCCCACCCCAAAAAAAAATAAAAACCCCTTGGAGGCACCTCCAGCAGCAGGGATGGAGTGGCTGATGGTGCTGTGCTGGGGAGGAGCATCCAGCCCATCCCAAAAAACGTGCACAGGGATGCAGGGTGGGGAGGGATGGGGGACAGAGGGCTCAATTCCAACCCACTGAGGATGGACAATAAAACCAAACCAAGCAAAAATCCAACTGTTTCTCAAAGGCACCTGGGGAGGAGCACCTGGAGCATGTCCCAGAGAGGAGGGAGAGGGTGGTGGGTTTGTCTCTTACATCTTGCTGTGGACTGTTTCAGACATCATGCTTGGGCTCTGAGCATGTAGTATTTTGCACTTTGTAATGCAGGATGTATATTCCAGCTTCCAACATGTCCCTGTATTAAAAAAAAAAAAAAAAAAAAAAAAAAAAAAAAAAAAAAAAAAAAAAAAAAAAAAAAAAAAAAAAAAAAAAAAAAAAAACAA